>OX371223.1:323157672-323757672 GCA_947310385.1 Nephrotoma appendiculata
TTAGGTCTACCGGAAAGTTCTGTCCGTTTCGGTTACAATTAGTTTCAACAAGTATGCGGCATATTCATGTGACACATATTTGGCTTTCTCTTTTGGTCGTTAACAATGTATACACATTTACGTCGCAGATGAACTAAAACGAAGATCATTCTTGTTAGTATTAAGTGAGACGCGATCGTGTACACATGGCTACCGCTAAACTTCATTTACGCTACTGTATTTTGTACGAATTCCAACAAGGAAGAAATGCTACAGAAGCGTATAGGAAATTTATTGAAAGTGTTTGGTGAAGGTACAGTTTCTGATAGAACATGCAGAAGATGGTTCGAAAAATTTCAAGTAGGTGACTTTGAACTTTCTTTGATCGACGACCATCTTTGATCGACGACGATACTGTCCAGATCATGTTAGAGCAAGATCCTTTTTTGGAGATTGCGGAAAGGCTTGATTCAGCTCAACAAACCATATCCGACCATATTCGGAAACTACGGTTTGTGTGGAAGTATTCGAGATGAGTGCCACATAAGTTAAGTGAGAAGAATTTGAATTATCTAATCATCATATGCACATCTCTGCTTGCACGCAACAAAATCGAACCCTTGTTGGACCGGATCATAACTGGGGATGAAAAGTGGATTACCTATGAAAACATCATAAGGAAAAGGGCATATTGTGAACCCGGAAGACCTACCCCCTTCACCTCTAAACCGAAGTTGAGCCTGAACAAAAGAATGTTGTGTATATGGTGGGAAATTCGAGGACCAATACTTTTTGAGCTGTTGAAACCAAACGAAAAGCTAAATTCGGAGAGGTACTGTCAGCAATTGGTTAAATTAAAATCAGCACTCCAAGAAAAGAGGCTGGCGATGTTCAATAGGAAGGACATCATACTGCTTCATGACAATGCCAGGCCACATTCTGCTTTGGGGACTCGTCAGAAAGTCGCAGAACTTGACTGGGAAATTCTGCTGAATCCACCATACTCTCCGGACCTAGCACCATCCGATTATCACTTGTTTCTGTCCTTACAAAATTTCTTGCAGGGCAAACAATTCAAGAACGAAGAAGATATCAGACAAGCACTGGTTCAATTTTTAGCCTCTAGAGATAAGACATTTTATAAAAATGGGATATACAAATTGCCATCACGCTGGCAAGAAGTCATAAATAATGATGCCAATTATATTATTCAATAAAGTTTATTCAAAGTATGAAAACATTTATTCTTTTGTTTCATTCTAAAAACGGACAGAACTTTCCGGTACACCTAATATATAGTTATATATATATATATATATATATATATATATATATATATAACTATATATATATATATATATATATAGTTATATATATATATATATATATATATATATATATATATATATATATATATAGTTATATATATATATATATATATATATATATATATATATAACTATATATATATATATATATATATATATATATATATATATATATACATATATATATATATAACTATATATATATATATATATATATATACTTATATAAATATATATATATATATATATATATATATATATATATATATAATATATAATTTATATATATAAGTTAAATTTCTCAGGTTCACTTTTATTAAAAAAAATCAATTTATGATTTTTAATTTTTCTTTTCTTTTATTTTTTATTTATTTATAAATTTATTTATTTGTTTATTACACTTTCGTTATTACTTAATATTTTAATCTTAAACACTTTGCTTTATTTACTTTGAATTAAAACTTTACTTTTACAATATTTTATTTATTATGAACTTAACTTCTAAATTTCTGGATTACAACTAACTTAAACTTAATTACTTATTCTATACGAGTCATACACTTCTACAAGGAATGTGCTTGCTTGCGAAACGTGCGATGCAAGGTGCGCGTGTTATTTTATTGGGTCATATTGCGAGCATAGCAATATGATTCCTTGCATGAATGTAGAGACCTAGTTTTAGATGTGATAACTCTTCCCCTCTTAAAATCAAATGTCCCATTTGATCTTGTTCTTATTTTTAGAAGAATGGAACATCATAAAACTTTTTCCTAGGAGGATCCGGATTTGTTGCATTGGATGAACTGGCTATTGGAGGCTGTTGAGTGCCATCGCTTTCCGTAGTTTCTTTTATTGTTTGTTCGGTGCATTTCTTTAATATCTCATGATTGATGGAATTAGTTATTCGTAGAGTTTTTCTTTTATTTAATATGAAAGCAATAATAAGTATCGTGATGATAATGCTAATTGAGAACAATCCTATACCGATGGATTGTTGAAATGTTTCTTGTTGGAGAAGTTCAATTGTTTTGGTATTGTCAATGCTTAAGTCTTTCATGAGTTGAACTGATAGTATTTCTCTATATTCATCCTCTTCAGGTGTGGGTTGAAGAATAGCTGGAAGTGCTTGCGCTGTTGATTTTTCGTTGGCAATGAAATTCATGTTGCCAATGGTTAGACTTGCATTGGAAAATTTTATTAAGTAGGTGCCATTTAATTTTTGCACTTCGTGATTAATGAGCATTTCTCCATCATATTGATTTAGTAGAATGAGGCCTTCCGATACCTCTTCGACATTTAACAGATGTTGACTATTGGTTTGATTACATTTTGAAAGACGACTGTTAAGCAAGTTTGGCAAGCAAGAGGTGTTACTTATATCTACTATATTTTTTTTGATTACATATTGATAACGAGTTGATGGTCTTACAATTACTAATGATACCGTATATTTTGTTATGGTTTTTTAATATATGTTCATATTTAATTTCAATTATTTTCTGATTTTTCTTGACTGGTTTTAATAATAATCTATCGTAAAGTTCAATTGTTGTTAAAGGGATATAAACGATGTAGAGAAGGCATAGTTTATTACTGATAATTTTTATATTCGCAAAATCTAAGGCCTCTTCTGGTGTCGCGTATGGCAAATTTTCTTTTTCAATTGTTCGTATGGCTAATTTAATTTCGGAATCTGATAAAACGAGGGAGTTTATTACTCCTGCTTTTGCCCAATGAATTGCATATTTAATGTTGGTTATTTCCTCTTTCATCAACCTTAATTTATACTGTATGTTTAGTGCCAATTGATCTGTTAACTTGTTTTCCTTATGGATAGCGTTAGTAATTTCGTTAGCCATTTTTGTAATGTTATTAATCCTTTCATTATATAGTTGATTAATAATAACTTGTCTATTGTTATTTTCTAACACGTTATTAATCTTGCTCTTAATGATTTCGAAGTCCTCATGGTCTGGATTGCCTGCGATCCATTTCCATGTGGTTCCTATAAAGTTTAAGGACCGTTTGTTCCTATGCGGTTTCAGTCCGTCCGGTAATGTTTGTAACATAGTGAGTTCATGATTTAAGTATGGATACAATGGATGTACAGTTGTGATTTCCGTACTCAGTATGGTACGCATCCTGTCTATGAAATTCTGATGGTTCTCTAGCTCGATCACATGAATTAACTTAAAATTTCCTTCTTGGATTTTACCTCTACCACTATTGATGGAAATAATCTGAGAATTTGAATAGTCCAGCAGTTGTACTTCTGCGGAAATAGCGCTTATCGCGTACCTGTAATTAGAGCAGCGTTACGACTTAATATTGCTCTTGTGCACAACTCTTCCTGACTCGGTTACTACCGTGGTGTTCCGATTTTCTTTAACTATCTCGTGTTTATACCTAGGTGTCAGTTTTGAGCCTAACCTAACATTCTGTCTTACGTAAATAGATTGGCCTGGTTGGTATACTTTTATAGGCTTTCGTCGCTTATTGTGGTATGCTAAATCTTGTTCTTGTTTTTGTACAAGCCTCTCTATGCCGTTCAGGCGTGCCTGCTCGAATTCTTCGGGGGAAACATTTGGACTTCGTCCGAAAAATAACTCTACTGGTTTCCTTTTGGTAGTAGAGTGTATTGAATGATTGTACTCATTCACCGATCTTTCAAGCAGCTCTATAAATGATCTCTCGATTCCGTCTGCTCTCAAACACATCATGATCTCTGAAAGGGTCGAGTGGAATCGTTCAACTTGTCCGTTCACTTCGCTCTTGTAAGGGGGAATCTTGAATACAGAAATTTTTAGAGAGTCTTCCATCATGGATAATATTGTATTTGAGCTGAGTGATGGCTCGTTGTCAATTACTACAACTTCGGGTACATTAAAAGAAAATAAGATATCTCTGAGAGGTTGTTTGATATCTTCTATCGCTCTGGATTTGAGTGGCTTACAAACTGCATATTTTGAAAGTTTGTCTATTGCTGTGAGGGCTAGTTGGTTTTCAGTAGAATAGATATCTATGTGTATGGTATGCCCTGGATAATTAGGAATAGGGGTAGCATTGATCACTTGCTTATTCGGGTGACGATCGTACTTATTCTCTTTGCATGTAGTACATCGTTTGACCAGTAATTTAATTTTCCTATTCATCCTTGGGAAGTAGTGTGTTTGGATGATTTGCGCTCTATTCTCATCGGCATTGCGATGGGCCCGTCTATGTGTCGCTAGGATTGTTTCTTCCTGTTCCGCTTCACTTGTGATATCGATTACTACTCTGCTCGTATATCGTATTTTATAGTTTCTAAAGTGTACTGGGTACACTTCTTGGGCTATACCCAAAATAGCTTCGGTAGTATTTAAGCCATTTATCGTATTGGGATTTAGATATCGTTTGAATATATTTATTATATCAGCACGAGTGAAATTTGGTTTAATTATGGTATGTCTTAAATAATTTGGAAACGGCGTTTGAATTTGGTATGAGTCCTCATCTCCTGTCTTTAATATTAGTTGATTTCTGAAGACATTAATAGGAGTTTCAATTGTTGGAATGAGATCATGTGCAGAACTTTCGCCACTGTGTTGTGTCGAAGTTAGTGCATTCGCTTCAGTGGGAATTGTCACTCTTGAAAGAGCGTCTGCTACCACGTTCCTTCTCCCTGGTTTATATTTAAGTTCATAATTGTATTCCTCCAGGATGGCCTTCCATCTTTTCATCTTGGAGTTATTATTCTTGTTACTTAGGGCAAACGTAAGTGGTTGGTGATCTGTGAAAATTTGAACCTTCTTGCTTCCGTATAGGAAATTCCTTAATGAAGTTAGAGACCAAATTATTGCTAACATCTCCTTTTCGTTAGCTGCATAATTTTCTTCTGTCTTATCTAATGTTCTGGACAGAAAGGTAATTGGTCTTTCGTTTTGAGAAAGTACTGCACCTAGTGCGAAGTTTGAGGCATCTGTGGTCAATTGGAATTCTTTTTTGAAATCAGGGAATGATAGTATGACCTCGTTTGAGGTAAGGGAGTTTTTTATTTTATTAAAAGCACAAATATGTTCTTCGTTAAACTGAATTTGTTTATGTCTTGAGATCGTTTTGGACACATGTCCATCTTCCCCTCTTAAAAGTGCAGTCAAGGGTTTAGCTAGTTTAGCGTAATCCTTGACGAAACGGCGGTAAAATCCAGCCATTCCTAGAAAGGATCTTAGCTCTTTTACAGTTTTGGGGATAGGAAATTCTGTTATAGCCCTGACTTTTTTCCTATTTGTTTTAATTCCGTCTTTACTGATGACAAATCCGAGGAACTCAACTTCTTCCCTTAGAAATTCGCATTTGTCCAATTGAATTTTAAGGTTAGCTCTTTCAAGAACTTTGAATATTATTTCGATGTTTTGAAAGTGCTCGCTTTCGTCTTTTCCGAATATGACTATGTCGTCGATATAGACATAGCAGCGTTTTCCTATATGTTCACGAAGGATATCATCTAAAGCACGTTGAAATATAGATGGCGCATTTTTCAGGCCGAAAGGAAGCCGAGTAAATTCATATTTCCCATGATTGACAGAGAAGGCTGTTTTCTCGATATCCGTTTCTTTGAGCGGGATTTGGTGGAAGCCGCTCTTCAAATCTAAGACTGTGAATAAATTATTTTCACCGAGATTTGCTAGGATATCATTAATCTCAGGGATTGGATATTTGTCGGGGATTGTTACCGTATTTAGTTTACGGTAGTCGATAACCATCCTATACTTTTTCTCTCCCGATGCGTCTTCCTTTTTGGGTACGACCCAAATTGGAGAGTTATAAGGTGATTTCGATGGTCTAATTATTCCGTCCGACAATAGTTGTTGTATTTGTTTTTCCACCTCATCTTTGAGACATATAGGGTAAGGATAGGGCCGAGTATAGACTGCCTCATCAGTCTGGGTCCTAATTTCTCCCTTTATTGTGGTAGTAAATGTTAGCTTTTCCTCTGGCTCGGTAAATAAGTTAGGGTTGCTTTTAATTATTCTCTCTAAAGTTTTGTTCTGTTCTGGGTTGAGATGTGAGGTTCTTAAATTGATAGTGTTTACAGAATCCGATACGTGTTGTTTGAGCGGAATTTTAATGTTAGGGTAAATGATCATAAATCCACTGTTTGTATGAATGGTGGCATTAAGATCTTTAAGGCTATCGTTACCGATTATACCCCCAAAAGATTTTAGACTAGGAAGAATGAAGAATTTTAATTTCCGTTCAGGACCGAATAGGTCAATCATAGCATGGTGAGTGATTTTTATACTCCCAGCTACTGAATTGGCCATGAATGGTTTTTCGTTCCGTATAGGGTTACGAATATATTGGGGCTGTATATAATTTTTATTGGAGCCCGTATCTACTAGGAATTTTACAATTTTGCCGTTCTTCGCTCGATGTTCTAAATATGGGAGCGAAGAACTCTTTAGTCTAAAAAATTTATGTCATCCAGTTGTTCGGGGTTTTCTTCTTCCTCGTAAACTTCTGTAGGGTTGTCTTCCTTTATTTCAGGGATATTTTCAGCGTCTGTATATTCCACTAAAGTTTGTTCGTATTGCGAGTCGTACTCAGCTAATTCGTCTTGATAGTATTGAACGGTAGGATCCTCGTTGAATTGCTCATAATGGTAGACCCTTTGAGCTTTGTTTGGATGGTGATGTTGTTGTGAAGAGTTAAATAAAGGTCTTTTCATAGGATGTCTTACATTCTGTGGTCGATTCATGTAATTTACATGCCTTGATTGACCACTGCCGTCTACTGACATAGGTGTCGGTTTAGGTTGTGGCTTAGGTGGATAATTTTGGTATCCCCATTGTGGTCTGAAAGGTTGATTTTGTGGTCTTGGAAATGGTGGGCTTTGATACCCAAATTGGGGTCGACTAGGTTGAAATATTTTTGATCTTTCGAACGAGGTTTGAGGGTTGTGAAGGAGCTGTGGAAAAAATTGTTGTGGTCCGTTAGCGGACATAGACATTTGATTCTTTCGAATGAAAGGAGGTGGGGGAACCGGTGGCTTGCGTTGGACGTTTTGCGCACTGTGATTATTAGCATATTGCGCTCGATAGTCCATATTTTGTAACTTTAGGCATAATTGTAGTGCTTGAGGCAAGTCACTAGGCTCGCGAATGCTTAGGAGTCGTGGCAGATCTCCTTTTAAGCCTCTAATAAAGGTATCGAGTGCCTTGTCTCGATAATTATCTGTTAAATTGTTCATGGATTCTTGACCCATGTCCATGGAAGATAGTTTATTTAATATTAGGGAAAGGTGTTGATAAACTCTCTGATAAAATTCCTGAATGGTTTGGTTTCCTTGTACCAACGTCATCATTTGGTATTCAAGGGTGCCTAGATCACGTTTATCCGCATAGTGCAGAGTAAGGCATTTGGCTATTTTTTGCCAATTTAGTGGGGTATTATAGGATTCTAGAGCTATATCTGCATGACCCACAATTTTGTTTCGTATGACATTTAAAATGCCATAGTATTTTGGAGTACCCCTAAGATGTTCATAAATTTGTAACACTCTGTCAACACTTTTTTTCCACGATCCGAATTCTCCAGGTTCCCCTGAGAATTCACGAATACATTTCACGATATCTGGGATCTTGTCTAGATCTGTGAGATTTCCTTTATACCGGTCCTCTATCGTTTGGTCTATATCATGTCTAAGATTATTATGAGCCTGACTCTGTTCGTGTACAATTTCTGTTATGATTTCTGTCAGTTTATTAAGGTCAAATGTGTTTTCTGTTTTTGCGTTTGTGTTAGCGGTTGACGTCGAGGGTTTTGTTTCCATTTTGAGACTTAAGATGAAATTTACTATTCTTTTAATATTTAAGTTTAATTAATGGTGTGTTAGTGCACGCGGGCGATAAGAATTCTAAATAATAAATATCTAATTAATTGAACTTTATGATACAGAATTATCAGATATAATTTTAAATTGGTATACTAAATATATGGTGGTTTAAAAATGTATATCAATATTCTTGGCTATCGCAACTACTTAAATGAAGTATAATGTAACTTAATATGAAATATAATTCTTTGTAACCTTTTATGACTTATAATTGGATTTAGTAATTTAGTTAATTTCTTCAAATCTTTTTCACTTTAATTTTCTTTAATTAAATAGATTATTGATTATTCTATAATAAATTTTTTGTTGAAATATTGACTGTTATGAAATATAAATTCGGTTCAATTTAAGAAATTTATTTTTAAATTCAATTTTTAGTAAACTAATAATTTTCGTTTTAATTTTTGTTACCAAATTTTTCTTCTAAATCTAAAATATAAATATTTCTTCACTTTACTTTCAAAACAAAAATTTGTTTATAAAATTTCTATTAACTTACATTAAAATTATCAGATGTCTGACCATCTGGAGTTGTAATCCTTGCCCCCTGCTCAAGTGTCGTTAAAGGTGATTAGGCCGCTGTTGAAGAATTATAGTGGTTCGGCTTGGTGTCCGTCGTCTTACTCCAACTCCTGTTTTTCCTTGGTTAGGAGTACTTAGGCGCTTCGTTTCCTAATTCTGCTTCTTTAACTGTGGTTGAATGTGTGTGGTGTGTTCACATTCAAATTTTTGTTTTAGTATGGTTAACTAAAATCAATTTCACTTTCGATTATAATCACTGGTTAGATTATTATAAATGGTATATTATTGACACCTGGCGGGGTCCCTGTTTCGGCGCCAGTTAAATTTCTCAGGTTCACTTTTATTAAAAAAAATCAATTTATGATTTTTAATTTTTCTTTTCTTTTATTTTTTATTTATTTATAAATTTATTTATTTGTTTATTACACTTTCGTTATTACTTAATATTTTAATCTTAAACACTTTGCTTTATTTACTTTGAATTAAAACTTTACTTTTACAATATTTTATTTATTATGAACTTAACTTCTAAATTTCTGGATTACAACTAACTTAAACTTAATTACTTATTCTATACGAGTCATACACTTCTACAAGGAATGTGCTTGCTTGCGAAACGTGCGATGTAAGGTGCGCGTGTTATTTTATTGGGTCATATTGCGAGCATAGCAATATGATTCCTTGCATGAATGTAGAGACCTAGTTTTAGATGTGATAACTTATATACTTAGGTGTAAAAAAATCGCACATTGCTTAATTTTCCACAAAAGTTCAAAAATATCAAAAAAAAACAATATTTATTTAATTTTTTTTAATGCAGATTCAAAGTCTATTTCAATACCTATCCAGTGGTACCTTTTTTGTATTTATATGCCATCAAACTGATTTTTGGGGGTAAACATCTGAGGTACACGTTTTTGTAAATTTGTCAGAATGAAAATTAGGAGTAAAAATCGATTTAAAACATGGAAATAAACAAAAAAAACAGTTTTATTAATAATAAGTATTCCCTCCTCTGGCCCGAACGACAGCTTTCATTCGATGCTGCATTGATTTCACCAAATTTTTCACAAAATCTTGAAGTATCGCCTCCCATTCCTCTAGGATCACCTATTACAGCTCCTGGAGACTCGTTGGCACAACGTCTCTGAACCATTCTTTTCAACTCGCTCCATAAATGTTCGATGGAATTAAGGTCCGGGCTTCGAGCTGGCTACTCCATAACAGGCACATCCACTTATTGAAGGTACTGATATACTATACCAACCATATGCGGTCTCATATTATCCTGCGTGAAAAGAAAGTTTTCACCAATAACCCGGCAAAAGGTACGACGTACTCCTCGAGTACTTCCTCAATGTGCCGTTGAGAATTTATTCCTCTTGATCGACAGTCAGTATTGGCTTGTGTGATGAATACAAGATATGTCTTCGCCTCTAATGATATGCCTCCCCAGGACATGTACGATCCACCGCCATACGAGACCCGTTCTTCAATGCAACATTGTGCATATTGCTCTCCTTGTCTTCTGTATACTCTTCTGCGTCCATCGGTGCCATATAAACACATCCTGCACTCGTCGGAGAACAGGACTGTTCTTCATTCTTCTTCTGTCCAATCCAAATGCTCTCGAGCGAACTGACGAAAGTGTCAGTGGGCTGCGGTCAATTTCGGCACAGTTGCTGGTCTGTGTGCAGTCAGATTAATTTCTCGAAGTCGTCTTCTAACTGTCCAAGGAGTGATTTCGACTTCACGAACTTCTTGGAGCTGCCGTCCCAGTTGAAACCCATTCATACGGCGAATTCGCAACGAAGTTGTTACAAGAAGCCGGTCATCACTCTGTGCTGTAGCCAGAGGTCGGCCAGATCCTTGTGGCCATCTGAAGCCACCAGTTTCTTGATATCTCTTCCATACTGGACGAACGGAGAATCGGCTCAAATTGAGTTGTAGAGCTACTTCAATTCGGTGCTGCCCCGCATAAATTAGTGCAACCACTTGTACGGCTACCTCTGGTGTGGTATCCATTTATTTGATCCGCTTGAAGACTTTATCAATAGAGTCGATATGCGAATGATCACAATTCCGAGCGAGATATTTCATGGCATGCTATTGTATTGATTTTGTTGAATTATTTTTAGAATTTAATTCGAAAGCCTGAATATCTTATTTGTTCCACTTTAGATACAGTTCTTTAAAAAACGAAATATTTTTATCTAAATGGTCTTTTCTAATTGGATGTTTTATTAATTTTGCAAATAAGCGACGAACCTGATTTTATCGAATAAATACAATTTTGATTTTGTTTTTTCGTAATAAAAACTGACCCATTGGTGACCAAACGCTAAAATGTGGTGACCCAACGATTATCTAACGAAATTTTATAAAAATGGTATTTTTCTTGCAATGAGGTGCTACTCGGGAATTTTTTGTTGTTGTATTTTTCATTATTTATTAACCGTTTTATCTTAAATGACCAAACGATAAAAATTAGTGACCAATCCTGACCAAACGAATTCAATCATTACTTTTGTCAAAACCTTTAGATGGGGTGCTAAAAAGGCGGGGCCGGCAAGCAGTGTCTGCAAAACAAATCCAATTGGAATTCTTTTTAAATTTAACAGTGTACATTTTTGAAATTATTTTTAGTATATACTTAAACGAGGTTGGAAGCTAATTGATAAAAGGTAATGCACTGGTTAAATAAATACAAAATTCTTTACAACAAAGTTGCTTGTGAATGGAATTAAATGAAAAGTTTGTTAAAAAAAATTGATTGGAATTTGAAGGATTTTGAAATCATATTTCGTCTATATATGCTGGTGTAATTTATGTTGTAAACTGATCAGCACTAAAACAAATTGTAGTATTAAAATGTTAAATTAAAGCTTTGACGGAAGACGATTTAATTACAGGAAACCATCATGGTAACATTAATTGTATATACTTAAACCAATTTCAATTTAAACCATCTGTATACAGTAGGTATAGGAATTATAATTCTAATTATTTATTTTGTAAAACGGTTTGATTGCAAGTTTTACGATCAGTTCTCATCAAAAATGTACAGACATGACTAAAAATTATTGAAGTAATTATTTCTAATTATTATTAATTTATTTTATTACTTCGAACCAAAATGTCCTTCGAATTTATTAATTTCTATTTTGCTTGCAATTTATTATTTGTTAAATTAAATGTGCAATTAAGTAATTAATAAATCAAGCGTTTTCGAGCATTATGCTGTACCAAGGTATAGAGAGACTCATATTAAATAAATTTCATCGTGTGTCATTCACATAGCGATCTAAATTTAAAAAATTATTTCGAACAATGTAATTGAATTATTATTCATGTTGTTTATGATAATTGAAAGTATCAGAATTATGTACATGAGCATATAGTATAATATTGTGGGTGTTTTGATTCGATATTTTTGGGGTGTTCTTCTTTCACCCATTTCGTGACATTACGAATTAAAGAAAATAATAATAATTATTTCAAGGTAAACATCTAAGACTATTAATTTATTCTTCAAACGTATATTGATTGATATTTTTAGAGCCCGTTAAAAATTAGATTTAGCCCTTAGGTGAATACATTGTTGTATACTTACGTCTCGACACATGCATGAAAGTAATGTTTGTGAAAAGTTCAAGAAACTATTTTGAAAGTCATTTCAAACACAAAAAGTATAGATTTATATTAAATAAGGATGTCTTACTAAAGCAGACCTTCATTTTGACTGTGCACAATTTGATTCAATAAAATTTGATCAAAGTGAAGGTGGTCAAAATATGTATAATTTATGCAAATATCATAACAATAACGTCTTCTAAACGCCTTGAAATTTGTCTAGCTAAAATATTCAAGGTATGTAGCAAAAGTATAATACTTAGAATAGTATTATAAATTAATTCCTGGAACGGTAAATTTCTATAAAAAAAAAATTCAATTAACATTTAAGAAAAATTTCTAATGTGGTGCGCGGTGCGCTCTCTGTTCGCGTCAAGGTTTTTAAAATAAATTTACCCTTTTTTCGGTCGGCTTTCGTGATGTATTCTGTATACGTAGAAACAATTTTTTTATGCAAATCATCTTAATTTCTAAAATTGGATTTTACTATTTTTTTTAGGTTGAAAGGGTGGTCCCCTTTAATTTAGATAAATGTTTCGTTGGATGTTATATGATCTTGTATACAAAAGTTAACTGTTGGTTTTATTTTCGTTGGGTGTATTCCGGGATAAAATGGATAATTGTCCTGTCAAAAAGTTTTAGATGTACAATTTGTATAATTAATTAACTTTTTTTTATTGTGTATGTGTGGATTAGTATTAACTAAATGCACCGCGTTTTGTCTAGACCTTCATTCTTTACTCTTTCTGTTTAGAGCATACATTTATGCTTTAAGGGATAATTACTACAGTTACTGTCTTCCGGACCCACGCTTCATTCTGCGATTAAATTGTTACTGAATGAATCCTTCTCGTAACATTTTTTATAACATGAAATTAGTATAGTCCTCTTTAACATTATTGTTTGTGACATTTTATAAAAAAGCACTACATAGTACCAGGAGCCGAGCTTCGCTTTGTGAAAAGAAAGACAGTTTTTTAATTTCTTTCGCAAAACAATATTAATTTCATTTTATTTTATTCGGCTGAGACATAAAAATCGATGTTGCCGAGGTAATCGTCGTCGCTGTCACTATCAAGACTTAACAGAAGTTTCATCAGGAGCGTTCAATGCTTCTTTCCACACAACATTATACGAACGACGTTCATTTTCAGGTGGTAACAGCACTTTCAAACTATTTTGTCGTTTAACACGGGAAAGTGCTACGTACAGCATATCGTGATTAAAGACAGGTGTACGAAGGTCGACACCAACAAATTGGAACGTTTGCCCTTGGAAGCATTCTGGTTGAACAATATAACTTACGTTGTATATTCGACCAATGACACGCAATCGTCGGATTCGCGGTTCCCATGTACTCGTTTTTCCATCCCATTTAAAGTCTTCGCGCATTTGCCAATAGTAGAAGTAATTCTGGTTGGTTTGCATTTGCTTCAACGCCTGGTTATGGCGAAAATACGCTTCTAACATAGAACCTTTTTGTCCAATATCTGCCAGATCATCTTGAGCTTGGTCAATATCTTGCATTCGCCAGCATACTTCAGATGGTGTAATGCAGTGTCCTTCCATATAGGTGTCTGCTTCATTATAAATCAAACTCCGTTGATATTCGACAACGTGTCCTTTGTAGGTGTATTTATATATAATATTTTACCGGGCCTATTCTGCCAACATATTCAACATTGATGTGCCATTGGAATTTTTTCAGCAAAATAAGCATTATTTGTGGCTATATGACGATTATCTCGTGTAACTCGGCGATTATCCTTATCTTTTCGATATATTGCAAGTTCATGTGAAAATTCTTCTCGGTTATTTTGGTCCAATTTGGGGTCATAACGACGACGATACTTTGGTTTTTCATCATCCGCTAGATATGTTTCTTCTTTAAATTGCATTGAAAAACCGCAGCGGCACTACAATTTTCCATTATTGGAAATTGGTCGGTATTTGGAATTTTAGGTGAAATTAGATCATCAATTTTTTCTGGATTATGGATTCGATCTTCAGGATTCATGATCAACAGCAAATGTATATGTGGTAGTCCATGTTTTTGAATTTCAATTGTATACACATATATGGGCCACCTTTCCAAATATCTGTTTTTTATCCAAATCATTGATAATTTCATCAAATTTTTGTTTCGCAATTCGAGCGACGAGATCGAGACGGTCTTGAGCGGACTGCTGTATGATAACTTCATTATCAGATATAATACGCACTGCTTTTTTAGTTTCTGGCCAATCGGGATTACAAGTCATGGTGATGAAGAAATCTGGCGATCCAAGACGACGAACAATAGCCATTGCATCTTCGAAAAGTTCAGTATAGTAACGCGTTGATCCGGAGGATGTTGAGGGTAGTATTATTTAGTAGTAGTATTTTTTGATTAAATTTGATCCATTGGATGCGATCACGTTCAACTCGAATGAAAGTATCGACGAGATATTGTTGAAAAAGTCGTCCACCAAAATGTAAAGCGTTGAAAACTGTTAACCGCAGATCGGGTGTTAAATTAGTTTGCAAAGAAAGGCTTTTGGCGTGTTCAGGTGGAAAAGCTATACGAGATTGCGCTAGTTCAAGTCGTGTTAGGTGTGGACGACTTGTATTCGAAGTGGCATACCTACGGTATATCCTGACGTTCCGGCTGGATAAAACAATGGGTAGATAAAGAGCTCCACACGATTGTCGATATTTTACAAAATGAAAACTTCTTTGCCACGTTGTTTTACAACCATTTCATTTGACGGGATACTTTGATCAGCGTTAAGCGTAAAAACAACGCATACTTTATTGCATGCAGGAGCGTTGAACCGTCTATAATCCTCACCATCTGGCACTGTAAAAATGAACTGCACGTTTGAAGGTTGTAGTCCCAGTGCAGCAGCATGTTGATTTATATCATCCTCCACTTCTCGCATCCCCATGTAACTTTGGGCATACATGTTTTGTTCTCGCAATATTTCCTCTAACAGATCCACTAATTCACGACTGATTCCATAATTTAGAGGATGTACAAGGCGTTCGTCAACAGCATCATCCGAATCTAAAAAGTATATTTGGTCATATGAAGGTGGTTCGAAATCACTTCGAGCTGTTTGTATCGGATGTGCCGCCATATTGATTTTGTGATAAACTTGTCCACCTGCTTTAAAGCTAAAAATGTTACGACTATTGATGGTTCGATCATCGTTGAATGAAGCTAAAGCGAAATATTAGTTTAAGTTTTGGATTTGTTTATGGAACTCATTATCGAGCGGATGACGTCGTAAAAAGGCAAACCATTTCATTTGGAAACTGTGGAGGTGGTAACACAATGTTGCAAGCAAAAATCTCCAAATGAGTCACCCTTAATTGCTGCTCTTTCTTCGGGGAAATGGAGGGCTCCGCTATTAGTACATACAACGTTGATGAATCTTTGTAGGTTCGTACTTTATTCTGTGCTATAGCTCGTTGCCGTCAAACATTGCGACGGCGTTGTTCTGCTAATCGCAGATTTCGTTGTGCATCATTTTCTTTTGCGATTCGTTGTGATGCTTGTTGTCGCATGTCTTCTAACCGCTGATGCCGTTGTGCATCATACTTGGCCAATTATTATTTATTTTTATACCACAATAGTTATTAATTTTGGTTTTTGATACAATAATTTCCGAAGAAAAACTAAATGTCAAATTTAGTGCAAAAAATATTTTGTCTTCATGTTTTTTATAATAAAATTTTTATTTTAATATGAAGGACCTTGATTTTCATATATCAAAGATTTTGACCAGCAAATCTGTCTTAAAAAGAAAAATTCCAAATTGATTTTTTATCCTGTAAAATTTGATTATGCCTCCGAAAAAATGAACATCAATTGAACGTGTTAGTACTTCTTCAAAAAAGTCTAAAATCAGCAGGAGAAATGAAAATGAAAAGCGAGATTTACGTCTTGAAATTAATCGAGAGGGAGCTATTCAGTCTAGAGCTTCTGAGACGAATGAACAACGAACTATTCGATTTAACGACATGAGGTCAAGAGCAACTACTTCAAGAGCTTCAGAGACAAATGAAAAAAGAAATGTACGATTGCATTATAAAAGGTTAAGATCAGCTAATTCTAGAGATTGTGAGACAAATGATGAAAGAAATATTCGATTGCAGGATATGAGCTCAAGAGCTGCTAGGACTAGGAATAATGAAACAGGCGATCAGCGAGATAATAGGCTACAATCTAACTGTTTATCAGCTACAAAAAGAGCTTGCCATGCATCAGAAAAAGCATTAGCATAATTATTAATGAAAATGATACTCATAAATATTCAGGAGGCATTTTTAATAAGATTTGCGAGTTTTGTAATGCCACCCATTTTAATGGAGAAAAATCAAAAGATAATAAATTCTCTACCTGCTGTTCAAAGGGATTAGTTAAATTAAGCAATATTCGTGAATCACAATTGATAGAGAAGACCTTATGGTGAATAAGCATGAATATTCTAAAAATTTCTTGGCAAATATGAGATCTATCAATAGCTCTATTGCATTTGCATTCATGGGAGCACAAATAGCTACCCTTCCAGGCTATGGTCTTTACTGTTTTCGAATAAACGGTTCAATTTATCACCGAGCTGTAACTTTACATCCAAGTAATGATAATCAGAGAAAATATGCTCAATTGTACATACTTGTAACTTGACCCTGATGAGGCAACCGAACAAAGGATGCAATTATCTGAAAATAGAAGTTGTAACCCAAATTTGCTAAGAACATTGAGCACTTTTATTACTCAAAATAATCCGTGTGCAGCAGCTTGCAAAATGTTATATGAGGTTGAGCAAGAAAGTATTGAAAAAGCCAACAACAATGAATCTGCACCTTCTAATGTATCAATGGTGATAATTCAAGATCGCATTAATGACCAAAGGAGATATAACGCCTAAAGATCTAATGAGGTCGCATTCATTTTTGAAAATGCAGATTTTGAACCACCTCTACAGCGGGATTTATTGCTATATTGTCAACCTTCTGCATCAAATAACAACAGGCAAATAGAAAGAATCAACATTCTTGACCCAAATTTGGAACCTTTAGTTTATCCAATTTTGTTTCCGTATGGTCATCAAAGTTGGGGAATTCACATTCTACTGTAACAAATGCCTAGATCTATTCTCAATGTACACAATAAATCCACAAATCCTAGAACACGTGTAACTCGAATATAATACTACCAGTACCGGCTTTCAATCCGAAATGATATTAATCAATTTTTAAGTGCTGAAAAATTGACTCAACAATATATAGTTGATGCCTACTTTAAGAAAGAATCAAACAGACTAAGCTATATTCGTCAGAATCAAAATCAACTTAGAATAGAACAATATGACAGGCTCATGGACCAAATTCAACAAGCAGCCAACAATGAAGGTACTAATTCAATTCCTTGATAGGCTTTAATTTTACCTTCCACTTTCCAAGGAAGTCCACGTGTTATGATGCAAAACTATCAGGATGCAATGGCAATCGTAAAAAATAATGGAAAACCGGATTTATTATTGGTTATTACCATGACCTGCAAATCTAAATGGAACGAAATAACAGATAATTGGAACGGAGAATCTGTTGAGAATCGCCCTGATTTAGTTGCGCGTGTATTTCACTTGAAATTATTTGAGTTGATGACAGACATAACAAAGAGAAGTATATTTGGTGATCTGTAGCTGTGATCCATGTTATTGAATTTCAAAAAAGAGGTAGGCCTCTATGCACACATACGTTTAATATTAAAATACCAATATAAACCTAAATTATCGGAAGACATTGAAAAATTCGTTTCTGCTGAACTGTCTGATAAAGAACAATATCCAAATTTACATGCAACAGTATCGAAGCATATGCCTTGCAGAACACACAATTCCAATTCACCTTGCATGAAGGCTCAAAAAACTATCCAAAATCATTTATACAAGAAACTTTATCAAACAATGGTGGATATCCCCGGTATAGGAGAAGATCCACTGGAAGTACAACAACACTCAGAGAAAAAATATAAGTAGATTCTACAAAATAATTTGTTGATTGCACCAAACATTACTCTTACACTTAACCTACTAAGAAATAGTTATATGTACTAAGATAATTGTAAAAAATAATAAATATAGTAAAATATGTGGTTACATTTAATTTGTAATTTCAAATAACAAACTTTTCGAATATAATATTTAAATAAAAATATTTCTTAGAATTATTAATTTCATAGTTTAATTGTTTTCTCATTTCCACCAAAAAGTACTCCGAGTGCCCATTATCCCTGCAGCGTTTATTTGGTGGGTTTTTTATAGTACCACGAAGTAGAAGTATGTATAATTAATTGTGAATTTCTAGTTTTATATCAATCGGGTAACAATGTCGTTATTTTTTATCTTTTTATTCATAGTGAGTTTCATTAATTTAGTTCTTTCTTCAGCTCAATTGCTCGCTTAGTTTGGATATCAGCAACCTGCTCTGTGTGGTAATTTATTAGTTATAAATGTTTAGCCATTTGTTCTATGCCACGATACAAATGTATTACATTTGGGTCCTCGAAACTGTCGTCGACCTTAAATACTCAAAGGTAATTCAATCTATTATACTGCTTACTTAAACACCTGTGTATTTTATGTTATTGGGAAAAATACCCTAAAACAAAGTTAACTCAAATACAAATTAATCACCAATCAATACTGTTGAACGCAGTACTCACAGCAATCGCAGTAAATATTGAATACAATTTAGACATCTTCCCTTTCATGTATAAATTATACGAGTGATATTTGTCTCGTCTATGCAGAATCGTGACATCGAATTTCTATTGAGATCTACAAACATTTACTGGAAGTTAAACAGCTTAGCCGGAGACCCGCGATCTATTACGTTTTCGTCAAAATAGTGGAAATAATGCTGTGAATCAAAGAAACAGCAAACTCGGGCTCAGCAAGTGACACAGTTAGAAAAGAATAACGATACAAATTGCAGCAGAAAGTAATCACTAAGAAATTTCTATGTAAAATTTAATCGCCTAAATATTGATTGGTTACAGAAAATTTAAAGATTAATCAAGTGTATCAGGGGTCCTGGTAAAAGCATAGTATGAAAATTATATACAATAATGAAAGTCCTTTCATGAGGATGAGCGTACCTTAAAAAAGCTACCATCCCAACCAGCGATGCCAAGTCGTGGTGCTTTTAACATGTTAAAAAAATTTTGTTATCTTGAAATGAAAATGTAAATTAGTTTTGTGCACTCCACTATTCGAAATTATATGTATATATTTTCGAACGAATAATCGTCGCATATTTACTAATGAACGATTAAAATATATTTCAATTAAATTTAAAGCACATGCTTTAATTTACTAGTAATTAAATACACCAATAGACGTTTCTACAAAAATTAACGTTTCATTTTGTATTGGTATTTTTCCATCAAAAAAAAATTTACGAAACAATTTACATTTTTTAAAATTTGTGTAGGTATGTACATTAAAAAAATGATTTTTTCTGCCAAATAGAACAAAATTTTTGATGTACTCGTACATCAATTTTTTTTGTACTGGATTTTGGTAAATAAAATTTCACATTAGTCTTCAGTTATCAATGCCTTTTGTGCATTTTATTAACCCTTATACGAGTAAGTATCAACAAACTATCAATCTAGAATTGGTAGCAAATTTTACAAGTTATTCTTAACATTTTGAAACGGAAAATTGTAAGTGTAAGGCCAACTGTTGCGATATAAAATAGGAAACACGGTTATAATCTCAGTTATATTTAGTCCAGTAATGCCAATTTTAAAGTGTTTTTGTTTTTTATGGTACTCTTTTACCATAGATACAAATTTATTAAAAATAAAATGTTAAATTGGCTTTTAAATTGTAATTACAATTAATATATTGTTATATTTACTGTTAAATTGTAATTATATTTGTATTAATTACAATCAGTAGCAATTATTATTAAATTGTAAAACTAAAAAATTATTGTTACATATTACTAGAAATTTGTTTAAACTAAAATTTGTTCAGAAATTTTTATCAGTGCATCAGTTTCAGTTGAACTACGAATCTGTTTATAGTTTTATACGTTATCTAATGAAAAATTGGTAATTTTTTATACCAGTTTTTATTATAAATAATTTAAAATTATTGTATGTAAGAAAGATTTATGTACTATAAAGTGAAAATAAGTTTTGTGCGTTTCTTATCTTTAAAATGTGAAATTAAATTAATAAATAAAAAATAATTAAATTAATAAATTTCAAAAAATATTTTCCCTTTTTGTCAAAAATGGCGAACGTGTATTGTTAATATAAGATTGCGATTTGTGATTCTTCCAGAAGTTGTCAGTGTAATCATTCAAATAATGCATGGTATTTAACGTGAAGATAATTTTATATAGCATGACTTGTAACTAACTTGTAAATAAAATTATAGTTCCAGGTATATTAATGTCAATAAAATTATGAATTATGTCAATAATGGCAATCTACGAGTATTACATATCATGAACAATAAAATATTAAACTTCCTTCCAATTAATTGTTTCATTTACACTTAAATAATAAATAAAGCAAATAAATAAACAATAATAGCAATTATTATTAAATTGTAAAAAATTAAAACAATATATTAAATTTTACAAGCAATTTGTATAATTTAATATTAATTTGTCAATATTATTATAATAAACCAATTTATCTAAAACAACGTGCTGATCAGTTTCAGTTGAACCTTAAACCAATCAATACGTTGTTTAGTCAAAATTTATTAATAATTATTAATTATTTTAGATACAACATTTTTGAATTTGGAAATATAAGTTCATTGCTTTGTAAGAAAGATTTATTTAATATAAATTCGTTTGATAAAAAACCAAAAAAAAAAAAATCTGAAAGTGAAATTTAGTTTTGAACATTTCCATTACCAAATTTAAGGTAATAAAATATTTCCCTCATTATCGAAAATGGTGTACGTTCATCTTTATGGTTTTATCGATAGTTATAGTTTGTAATTATTTTACCTCGAACATCATTTAAAATAGTTCTCGATTTGATTTTCTTATAGATTAAACTTTTGTTAAATGTTACAATTTATATAGATTTATAAAAACCATTTCCTCCAGTGATGACAAGCTATGGATATCTTATAAATATACAGCTGGGTAGCCTTTGAAGAACGACGGAGAGTTACAACTGAACAAAGTTAAGCCGATATTAATTGTTCTAAAAGAAAGTACATATCAGCAATATTAAAAGAATGCACAGATTGTGATGGCCATAGATTGGAAAATTCGAACAAAAAATTGAAACTTGATGGAATAATTAAATTAAAAAAAGATCCTATGCTGAAACTAATAATACTGGTAAGTTTTGTTTCACAATTAGTGTGACCTATATGTGAAAATAAATAAATGAAAGAAAATCAGTTTTTTATCTTTCAGAATTGCAACATTTACAAGTATTTAAATTGTTACAATACTTGTTGCCTCCGTTAATTAAACATAATTTAAAAGTGGACGAGGAAACATTTCATTGGAAGCTATAAAGTCAAGATTCCATAAATAGTAAGTTTCTGATTTTGGAAGATGAAGAAGAAATCAACCAACAGATCTATAATTTAAGGGAAGAACATCTAGCGAATAATTTAACCCTTCAACCAATAATAATCGTTATTATGTTAAACGAATTGCAGTATATTCAACATACACTCTTGCGTGGGAGCAATTGATTTATATTTTAAAATGTTTTAAGTTTTTATTTACTCACATAAGTCATATAACATACGGTATTGTATTCAAACTTATTTTTATGCGATAGACACGCGTTTTGATAAACCAATATTCGCAGCGGCCAGTTTAATAACTGATTTGTTCAATATTGAACAACATAAGTTTAAACCAATAGTACAAATTTACCTAATTGCATTAATTAGTTAATTTTAAATTATATTGTTATTTAAATATTTATTTAATTTATTATCTTTAATTATATTAGTCGTTATACATCCGTTTTATAATTAAATGTGTTTTTAGTAAGTGTTAAGAATTCTTTTAAAAGACACTTACTGACACAATATTTATTAAACCAACCGAACGAATCTATAATTAAAATTCAAGAATTCCATAACGTTAGAGCCAATTCCACAAACAATCAGTTCGTCTGGAAGTTCCGTGTTCTTATCAAATGTTGTAAATGATAGAAAATATGTTTAAAGTTAATAGTAATATTTTTCAATTTGTACAAATTTTGAAATTTTAGCGTATTAGTATTTAACTTTAGTTGTTATCAAGTTGGAACTTAAATTCAAAAGTATAACATAGAAGACTATCACTATAATTTTATTGTTGCTAGCCTATTATTGCTAGCCTCATGGTTCATAAATATTAAAATAATAAAAATATAACAAAATATTGTTTATAAAACTTTTTTTAAAAATATGTTAAAATCATAAATTTGTTTGTCTCTTTTTTATATGAATTGCAATTTGACATGAACTATTATAACTGTTTCTTAACATATAATCACTTTAAAACTATAATAAAGCTCAATCAAAAAATATCGTAAAAAGAATTTTATTTTCTTTCCTATCAAAGGTTCACTTTGCACAGGTCTTTTATACTGCTTCTGAACTGTTGTCAAAAAATAAATAATCTTTTCCAGTAACGGGTAATTATACCAGATTTTTTAATAATATTTATCTTACATTAACAATAATTGCAAATTTACTTATAATACAATTAGTTTGTAAATATTATCATTTCTTATAGTGATTTGTTGATTTCACAAAAGCGACAAATTTCTTGTAGAAATTAATTACTATGATTATAATTTGTTTGTAAATATTATCATTTGTAATATTTATTTGTTGAGAATACAAGAATACAAGTTTCTTGTAAAATTTACTAAAAGTACAAATTATTTGTAAATACAACCATTTCTAACATTTATTTATTGACTTTACAAGCATTACAATTTACTTGTAGTACCTGTAAATATTACAATTTCATTGTACGTCTTATGATTTTTAACATTTACTTGTTGATTTTACAAGAACTGAAAAAAAATGCAAATGTGACAATTTATTTGCTCACTTTGCTAATTTTACAATAGTCATAAATTATTTGTAAAATAAACAATTATTACAATTTAAATATTGAAATTACAATAAACAAAAATATTAATTTTAACAATAATTACAGCAAATATTATAATTTTTTTGATGGCTCAAAATCAACCCCGGAAATTGTTGAATTTATCGGTTTTTTTTGTAGATTCAATCAATTTTTTCTCTCAGTGAAGTAAAAAAGGAAAAAGCTCAAATACGACTGTCATATTAATGTGGAAGTATGTGCTTCTACACTTAAAGAAATTATGGACAAAAAAATTTGGTGGCAAATTAATTTTATTAGGTGGAGATTTCAGACAAACTCTGCCAGCGGTTAAGCACGGAAATAGAATTAAAATTCAATTGAATATTCCATAAAATTTAGTAATCTGTGGCATCATTTCAAATGTTTTTCTTTGACAAATAATATTTGATCTGACGACGAAGTGTTAAGTCGTTGGCTTTTGGAATTAGGCAATGGAGATCATGACAGAACTAACGGTCTACCAGAAGAAATGGCGCAAATACCAAAAAAAAAAATTATGTCAACACGATATAGTTAGTAACATTTTTGGAGAAAAATTAACTAAATAAAATTATAAAAACAACTCAAACAAATTAAATGAAGAGGTACATAATTTATTAGAAGGTCTATCCACAATATATTTAAGTGTTGAGTCAATTGATGATGACGGTTCAGAAATGATCAAATCAGAAATGCCTCTACATAAGCTGGAATTAAAATCCGGATTCGTATAGTAATGCTTGCTGAGAAATTTAAATACAAAAATAGGGCTTTGTAATGGAACAAGAATGTTGGTGCAAGACGTAAAGCCAAATTTAATAATTTCAACTGTATACTAACTGGATCAGGTGTTGGTGAAGCAGTGTTTATTCCGAGAATAGAGCTTGCACCAACTGATACTGACAACCTTTTCACCCTTAGAAGAAGGCAATTTCAAATGAAGGCAAATGAAGCCAAATGATTCCATTAACAAAGGAATTCAGGAAAATTGGCTTATTGCTAACAGAAACAATAATTTTCGACATTGTCTACATTCTCTACATTGTCAACGCCATTTTTGTAATGGTCTACATACATTCTCTACACGTAGAATATTAATTACCTACACGGTGTAGACAATATGGCACGACGCTGATAAAAACTCAAAAGTTCATTAGTTTGGGGCCTAATATAAGTATAGGGGAGCGCCCCGAAATCTTACAATGCAAAATCTTGTAAGAACAAAATCTTGCATTTTTCCTGCAAATCAAAATCTTGCAGATATAAAATATTGCAAGCAGAAAATCTTGCAAGTACAAAATGTTGGCGTTTTAGTGTTTATCTGTGATACAATCATGCGTGTTCATAAAAATTAATGATTTCTCAATTAAAAATACAATAAATCATTGTTCAGTTTAAATTAAGCTATCGCTACTATATCTCTATATCGGGATAAACAATTGCCCCCCCCCCCCCCCCCCCCCCCCCCCCCGCCCGACACAATTTTTTGCGAACCAATGTTCCATCAGTTTTACTATTCTTTTTTCAAACTTCTCATACAAGTTTTATTTTTATTTTATCTGATCTTGCACTAAAAATCTTGCATAGCAGAATTTCCCGTACGTTCATAGAAGCGTGCGCGTGACGACCGTCAGTGTTGAACTTACGTCTATTAATACATGATTCCAATTGTAGAGTTGAATTTGTAATAGACACTGGTGCTGACGTCTCGGTTGTTCCACTTAAAATATGTCACATTCCGCAGGTCTTAACTACTACTAAATTATTCGCTGCGAATGGAACACCAATTAAAGCATATGGGACAAAAAATGTAAATTTAAATTTTGGGTGACGGTGTAATTTCAAGCGGGAATTTATAGTGGCAGATGTTTTGATGTATATTATCGGAGCTGACTTCCTAAAAAGTACTGGAGTGATAGTTGATCTTGGCAAACATCGTCTTTTGGATCCAACTACATCTTTGCTTACGATTGATTCTATCGCTCTCACAGCCGAGTCAACACTCTCACAACTAGACAAATCTCCAACTAGACAAATCTTAACAAACCTGTTAAAAATATGATCACTCATCGGCTGGAAACTTTTGGACCACCGGTTCCCTGTAAAACTAGACTTTGACACCAGATAAACTAACGATTGTAAAACAGGAATTCGAGAATCTGATAGCACTAGGAATTTGTCGTCTAAGTAAAAGTGCATGGTCTACTCCTTTGCATCTTGTCTTGAAGAAAAATGGAGATTGGATACCATGTGGAGATTACCAAAGTCTGAATCGTGTTACTATTCCAGATCGTTATCCCATTCCACATCTTCAAGATTTTTCGTACCAACTTGAAGGATGCCTTGTTTTCTGTATACTTGACCTTGTTCAAGCTTATCATCAGATCCCTATTGAAAACCGCTATTGCGACTCCCTTCTGTTTATTTGAATTCACAAAAATGACTTTTGGTCTCAGAAATGCAGCGCAAACTTTTCAGAGATTCATGCATTCCGTATTGTTGGGACTTAATTTCACATTCATCTACCTAGATGATATTCTGATAGCGTCTAAAACTTTCGAGGAACTTCACGCGCATCACGAATTAGTTTTCTAAAAATTATCAGACAACGGTTTAATAGTCAATCCAGGAAAATGTGTCTTATTTGACGTCACACGCACTTCAGTAGTTTTTGCTTAAATTTTTAAGTGTAAGAGACGGGCTATCTGAAAATATAATAGTTAACCTTGACTCGGATCTTAGTTAAATTGAATTATTTCTCAAAACTTGTATGGTAAACTGATCGACCGAAGTTACGATCCTCTACAAATGACGCAATAACATCAAAATAACAACGCTCAAGCCACGCACAAAGAATTCATAAAACTTTTATTGTTGAGGTAGCACGATACTACACCGAAAAGCAATTCCCTCAAACTGACAATTTACTGAAAACGACGGTTCACCGAATATACCTATTCAACGAAAAAGATAATTAACCGAAATCTACAATTCACTGAAATCGAAAATTCACCGAAAACGAAATTTTACCGAAAAAAAACAATTTACTGGAACCAACAATTCACTGAAAACGATAATTCTCACCTAGAAAAAAATTCTCTGGAAATATATCAAATGTTTTCAAAAACGAAAAACCTTTTTCCACGCTAAAACTTATCTGTATACAATGAACTTCAGCCATTCCTATAAAAATAATAAGGTGGAGTGTAATTGTTTCTGGACGCTTTCCCGCCCATTTTCGTCATAATTATAATGTAATGACTCTACCGAGACTGAACGACGGTTTAAATAAAAAATGTCTAGCTTTGGGACAGATGCCTCATCTAACCAAAATGCAGAAGTTAACTTTTCGAGCTTTTATTACTAGATTCTAATTTTTCAGTCCCATCAGAAATTCTCGGACTCGTTACAAAAGCTGTACGCTTGACAGGGTCGGGTGCATCACTGAATATGCAGTCCAATTCGGCACTCTAGGCACAAACTCTTCATTTATTTGGTGTGTCGTCTGCGCAATACATGTATGCTTGCGCTTTTATAAACTCCAGTGCCCTAAAATGCCAACGGAACACCCGAAATGCATGGTGTACCATATTTTTATCATATTTCCAACAATAATCTGAAAAGAACATGAAAAAATAATGAAATCCCTTATCGAGAACACGTTCGTTTTCTGTCGATGCTGAAAATCCAATATTCATGATTGTCAATTTCATTATATTATATTGACTCCAAAAAATATTTTTGAATCCCATTTTTATCGAATACCCAATTTCACTATAATTCGATTCAGAAACGGCCTAATTTCATCCCTAGAGGCAATATTGCGGAATTACGTCCAAAAAATATTTTAGAACGTCATCGGTTGAGAATTATCATAGTTTCTCTTTAGTTGACCATATTCCAGGACTCTTTCCTAAAATCATTTTAGAATTCCAAGTCCATCATATACACTGCCAAGTTGATTATGATCGGGTTAGGAATGGCCTAGTTACGTCCCATTTAGTCTTCTTTCAGAACTTTTCTAAAAAAACATTATAGAACTCCATTTCCATTTTACAAACCTTCATCGGCTATAAATTACCGAGCTTCGTCCTAGTTGGCCTCATGTCAGAACTACTTTGAACAATCATTTTAAAATCATATACAATTAATTTTTGTTCCATATTTTATCGTAATGACTTAATTCTATTCGATTAGGACTAGAAATCGGCCATCATCATTTCCTTGAAAACTATAATTTACCAAAACTGACAATTTCTTCAAAACGACCATTAACCAAAAACGACAATTCACCGAAAACGACAATCTATACTGAAAATAATAATTTACCGAAAAAACAATTTATCGCAAACGACAAATCATCGAAATTAAATCAGCGTATATCACAAGACAGTCTTCATGAAATTATATTGGACTTTATTTAAGATTATGGACGATTTGTAGAAAGCGCAAGAAATATTATCGGGTCCTTTGTTCAAGATCGATTTTGATAAACGGATTATGGTAGTTCCTTTAACAGGCGACCCCGTAGTATTTCTCACGACCGATACTTATAATCAGCGTCAAATGGTTGCAAAATGCTAATAATATTGCTTTATTACAAATCTTGATTTGTTGAACTGTCCGTGTTGCTCGAATGGATGTATCTATTTTGACAACTACTTAATGGTGTTGTCCGATGTTTGTGTTTTATTTAGGGTCACTCGACGCTTGATTATAGGATGCTCACCGATAAGTATCACTTCCGACTATCGTGGGGACGTTTGGTGTCGTTTCCAACATTGCCGGCTGCCCTAAAATATTTTAATACTTTAGTGTTTGTTGTAGTTGCCTGGGATAGGCCACAGGCATAGCTTTGTCATCGGTCACTTCTAAACAGCATTCCTTCTCATATCTTAGCGTGATAACTATGGAACGTCCCCATCAGATCGTGGATGTGTATTTAGATTTTGCCAAGTAACCATTTCGAAGGTGGTATGCCTTCCTCTTTGATGAGTAACAATTGACTGATGAACAGGTTGTCGTTGACTTTCAACTAATTTAGTTCAAGGCGGGAATGGTATTACGTCGGCCAAATTTTCCAGAAGTGGTGCTACATTTTTAGAAGTTGCTGATAACGATTGGGACATTAATGTGAAATTATGAGTGTAATTTATGTGTGCCAATAATAAAAGCACTCTACATACAATTAATAACAAGTGACCAAAATTTAAAATTAATATTAAGCGAAACTTTTTACGGCAAAATATTCAGAGTCTCATAAATTAGTTAGTCAAAAGTTAACCAGAGACTCATGTAAATTGACTGAGACTGAATTCGAAGTATGTATGTTAGAATAAATTATTAAAATTGGGGAGGGGAAGTCAAATGTTTGCTTTTAATTTTAGAGTAAAATGTCCCTTAGCTCTGTGCCATAGTTAGAGTAATTGGTCCACGCTTGTAGCTTAAACTATACTTAATTTGAATTCAAATTTATTTTTAGTAGAATTCGATGGAAATTTAATTCGAATCCTTTTTAATGGGGGGGGGGGGGTCCTTTCTCGAGACCTACGCTTAAAAACATGGAGATCTAGGTCATCGCAATGCGCTGTGAAATTTAAGATAAGAAATTTTAAATCACTAATATGGAACTTCTTGACTCTAAGTCAAGTGCTGCTTCTAAAACGGCTAAGGCTTTTATTTTACAACCAAATTAGTTTTGAGTGAAATTTGCTATCATATCGCAAACCTACTTATAGGTAGCAATGATGTTAAGAAATAAATTTGATTTGTTTCACTTTTTATCGTAGATGTAACGGAAATTTCGTTTTGCACAATAATGTTGTCCAAATATTGTCAATTAAGATAGCTCTGATAAGGGAAGGTAATTTTGTTATTATGTTCTTAGCTAGTAAACGATACTTAGATATTTTTATATTTTTTTTTATTTAACCGTCATAATAATATTCTTCATTGTGTAAGATAATACTGAAACCATGTCATTTACGAGAAACTTTTTGTTGAAAATTATGGATTTAACCGAAACTTTTGGGCAAACTATATGGTTTAATCGTATTGTTTTGAGTGAATTTTTTTGAGTAAAATTTTTTGAGTGTTATTTTGTATTTTGTATTTTTGTTGAGGAGGAAGTGAATGGCCATTTAGGTCATTGCTTTGTTCAACAATAAAGATTGATTTATACTTTAGAATCATTCTAATTTTGAGTGAACTTTTCTATCATTCTCAAGCCAATTTATAAAACAATTTTTCTAGATATTGCATATTAATGGAACGTAGAAAAACGAATGGAGTGATCTTGGTAGAGTAATGAATCTATTAAACAATAATTTAAAGTATTGAATACAGTTTTTAACGTAAAATAAGCCAACTTTTATTTTGTTCAAAATGTTACCAAAAATGTTGCCACTTTGGAGCGAGTTTAATCAGAAAATGATATTATTTAACACATATACGTAAAGATTTTCTTTGGAAACCATCATAGGAAGAATACATGCAGAGACGTTTTGTGATGAGCAGTTTATAATAGGCTCAAAATTTAATATTATTGAAAATGAAGTATCAGATTCAAAACAGATGGCGTGTTATCATCAAACGATTCAATAATGATTGTAATGTCTTGTAGGTTGAGACTAGAGTAGCAAAGTTGGCGATGATGATTAGTATTCCAATTTCTTGAATTTCAGTAATATCTAGAGTACGTAGTAAAGATGATAAACGCTCTGAACAGAATCACAAAGGGTTTCTCTTGATACAAACTTGTTGCTTTAAAAATCTGGCCGATGAATCTGGAGCTACATGTAAAACACGTATACATGCGTTTTCAGATATTCGATAAATCGTTTCATGAATCCAACAAAATTATCACTATGTTGAACAGTTCCAGGAACAACTTCTTTTAATATTTCATCAGGAAGGACCGGTTTACGAGGCAACTTTCAGTTTCACATGATGCTACAGCATCGTTTAGATCTTGGGCCATTTTGGTACTCCTCGGTCAAACGTTTCGAATCATTTTCTTTCATTGCTCTCATATTAAGTCTTTCAACGGCGTCTAATCCTTGATTTGAGATGTCTAACGTTTTTTTTTTGTTGATTTTAATGCTTACAGAATTTACACAAACATTCACAATATTGGCAGTCTCATCACAAATTCCGACTGTTTTTGGGTCTAGCATATAATTGTAAAAGTAGATTACAATTTGGACAAAAAAAAAAGAAATCAGGCTAAAAAATATGGACACCAGCTCCTTCCTGAACCATACTGTTTCATGTCTTCATATCGAATCAGTCTTGCCAAAGTACTATGCATTGACTAATTTACCTTTACGCTCGCGACGTACTTCTGGATGAAGTCAAAATTTTTACGTAACTAAACACAACTCCAGAGAAACTGGGCTTCTCTTTCACATGTTTTTCATAGTACAGCATGAGCCATTTTAATTCGTGAGCAACCTTCTTAATTTCGGGCACTATGCGAGAGAAATAGATAATTTTTGGATCCTTGAAGATTGTGTAAGCAACACATAACGACAAAATTGTGGCACTTTGCTAGTATCCGAAGGCATCTCAACCAAAAAAATGCTCTTTGGCATTGAGCGCGTTTTAATGCTATATGCCCTCGACATTTATTGTCATTATGCAGCATTTTTATATTGCATTGAACATGTCAAAGCCCACCTATCACCAATTGTGTACCTGATCGATCGTTAAGTAAGGGTTTGTGGATCGTAAATCATGTTTTCCCAGTTTGCTTGTTAAAGTGTCGATCGTGGCTAGTTGTTGAGATACTGAAAAGTATCCGTCAGTTACGACATCTAGTATCTCGGTAATGATTATATGTTTGTTTAGCCTTCTGAGTACTGCTTTTTAAATAAAAACGTTAGCTTTGTTTTACTTTACTACACATCCACATGACGTGTCACTGTTTTTATTTATCCTATTATCCGTTGTAAACGCCACATTTTTGTGTTGTTTACAAGACAGTGTTACTTTTAAAATACGTTATGATAAAAAAAAGCATGTTAAATAATTATACTCCACAGCAAATAAGCACCATAAGAATTAAACCGATTCGCCCGGTTCGCGGTATTTTGGTACTGTTCATCATAAAAATGACACAAATACGAACAAAAGAAAAATACAAATACAAAAACATAATTGTGTATTATACACGTATTCGATTTTTTTTTCTTCACTCATTTTAAATAAGTAACTCACGGGGCAAAATCGATCGATGGGTAATCCTTAAGTTCCAAGCGCAACTTTTGAAATAGAGGTGTTAATCACTGTGGAGATGAGTGGTTTTTTGTAACTAAAATATTATGACAGCACATCAAGACGCAAGAGTTGTCGTGGTTGTGGTGTTCATTGCACCATGTGCATCGCTGAATCATAGATCATGTGAATTTCATGATCAAGCCAACAAGACGAAAGTGGATATGGTGGTGATATGAACTGCACCATGTGCACTGCTGTATCGTAGGAGTTGCATGATCGATGCCGTCGCCAATGTAAAGCGAATGTGAACAAGTTGATGTTGTTCCCTATACCATGCATGCCAGACGCGGCGTTTGTATTGCTGTTTCGCTGATGTTGTACCTGCTCTTGACGTTACCACTATTATAAATATTAGTGGATGTGGTTATTGTTGTGTTGTGTTTTCGTGCTGTACGATTGCCGCCGCCGTTGTTGCTTTAGATACTATCCGGATACTAACCGGCTCCCTTGTTGGGCGATATCGCCATAGTGGGGGCAAAATTTGGCCCATACACTTTTTATTGGTACTGCGTGTGGATGTGACGGTTTTAATCCGCTTGCCTTTTTATGTGTGTCATCTTAATTTCGGTCGAATAAAATATCACTAAAGTAGAACACAATTCAATATATTTTTTTCACTCACTTTAATTTGGTTTTTTTGTGAAATATTTTTACTTTGTAACCGGGTTTACTTAGAAACCGGCGTCAGGATTACCAGATTTAACGTATAATTGTTTATATTATTAAATGGGAATTATTTTTTAATTATTTTATTATTTAATTATTTTAATTTAAATTTAATTTTTATGCGCCATATGTAACGGCGGAACGATGTGGCGGCATCATGACTTGTGCGGCTGCCCTTTTGTTAATCTCCCATTTTTGAAAAAGTGTTGTTTTTTGTCAAGATTTGTGGTAAACTATGAGTGGCGATTAGAAAACGAGCCACGTTTTATGTTGTTTACTATATAGTTACACGTGATAAAACAACCTGGTAGCGATTTAGATTTGCGCCAGTAATTGCGTTCAGATAAGAATATTTGGTTGCAATCTTCTAACCGCTACGGATCCCTCAGTTGGTCTATTTATGCCAAATTGTCTCTATAGACCATAATAATATTTTTGTTGTTTAAGCCATTTTGAGTGTTTTTTTTTTTAAATAAATTTGGTTAAGTGAAATTTTTAAATTTGATATTTTCTTAAGAATGAATTGATTATAGATCAGTTTTAAAGTTCCGATTTATATATTGGAACCCAACTAATTTTGAATGAAATTTTCTATCATATCTCAAAACAATGTTACGTTAAAATTTTGTATTACTCCAAAATCTGAATTTTACTCTTTCTAGTTCTAAATTGAAGCTTTAAAAGTTTTGAAAAACTAATATAGTAATAGATTGAGCGCATCCTGATTTCATTATTTTCCTACGTATGAATAAGTTTTCAAAACAAAAAATCTTTGAAATATTACAAGATGCAGCAGTTCTTGGTTCAATTGACTTTCGCCATCGAGATAAAAGTTTTTGTAAAATAAAGTTTAAGAAGCTTTTTTATAACATACCAAAACAAACTTGGAAATTGAAAAGTTTGAAAAATTATTTAAAATTGCAGTGTACCATATCGCCCGCAGTGGATTCTATAGGTGCAATGTACATATACAGGTAAATATATAACACTATCACTTACACAGCATAAACATATACCATACATCAATAATTATACTTTCATCGATTTTATGATTTAGTTTTTTTTTTATTTCATAAAAGTTAATTGCATTAAAATGTACAAAAATGTGAAATCATAAAAATGTTAAATGCTAAAACTATAAAACGTACCGGCGCGGCGATATAGGTCAAATGTTACAAAAATAAAAAATTATGTATTTTGATGATATATGAAATATTAGAATGTTACATATAAAATGTGTGTAATCTTTTAATCGTGTCTTATTTTTACTTGCAGGTAAGACTTGTAATACTATATACACCAGTATATTCAAGATGTGCGGTAACCAAAACGTTTTACAAACTCCCACAGTAAGTAAAGATCAATGACATTATGAGTTGAAGTGCAAATTAGGCAGATATGTTGACACGCCGTTCATTTATTTTAAGTATGTATCACCTATTGATGGTACTTGTAGTAAATACGCATAGTCATCCATAAAAAATATATTTTAGTTAATTAAGTAACACTTGAGCAGTGTAATATCCCCTTAAAGTGTAATTTAAGTAAGGTGGATTTTGGAGGGGGCACTTCAATTGGTATGCGGTAGCACAAAAAATTACATAATCTGGAGACATTGAACTCTGAAATAGCGCACGAAATTGGAAAGCATGTATAATTGGTGAATTCCAGAAAAATAATTTCACACAAGGTCATCCCAAAATAATATTTATGTATTAATTCATAACTATGTGTACCAAATTTTCATTACATCATGACATTGAAGTAAAAATTATCTTTACAGTTCCAATTCTAATTTTTATATAATTTACTTTCACTTTGACTTTGATGTTGATGATCATGACGATGATGATGTTGCTTTCTTAAATATTTTTTTATTACATCAGAAGAGAATACACCAACATGATGTACCGAAAAAAATGAATTTACAGTACAGCAATTTTCTTAACACCACAACCCAATAATAAAAAGCGACGGCAACGAAGATGAAGTAGAAAAACTAGACCACACCACCATTTCTTTACATATAGAGCAATGAATGCATGAGAGAAAGAAAGGATTTTTCATTGTTTCGTATATTATCTACTACATGTTTTCATTTAGCATGATGGCAAAAAACATCATAATATTATGTTGTGCAGCATAAAAGACGAGTAAAATTATTTGTAATTTATCTCTGTCATAAAACGAGCACAGTTTTGTGTTATTGTAATAAAAATACAAAGCGAAGACGAAGACATTTAATTTGTTACAGCAAAATCGAGTGGGAGGATGTAGGGGACACAAGTTTTTAATTTTGACGGCAACCCATTCAAATTTATAAATTTGCCTTTTTAATTGTATTCACTAGAATTAAAGATAATTGTGACGATTAATCATAATTTAGAAGGTGATTGAACGCACATATTTGGATATTTTTTAATTTGCCTCGTGTGCTCTCAATCAAGTAAATTATTATTAAAAATATAGGAACAGCTCTACAAAATATGGGAAAGCCTGATATAGAAGATTTTTCCTTTTCATAAGTCAACTAATGTTACGAGATATCACTTGAATTGATTTACTATAATTACGAAACCTCAAAATATTTGACGAAGAAACAATTTATAAGAGTTTGGCCGTTGCTCTGGACTGGAGAAGCCCGAAATATATTTGGCCCAGAGCCCAAATTTCCGAAGTAGCCACGGAACAATTTATTCTTACTTTTCTAAAGGTAAGGTAAAACCCTAAATGAGTTTTCCCAAAATTAAGAGTCATCACGATTTATTCCTGGCTTTAGAAAACCTTTATCACCGCAATTTGTATTTAAATCATGTGAGCCAAAATAAAAAAAATAGCGGGGGTCTCGGGCTGTTCCGTAAGACATTCTAAACAAAGTTCCTAGAGCCACAATTAGCACCCATTGAAATTGATTTCTGGCATTAAAAAACCTTGCAATTTTTATCTAAATCGTTCGAGCCGAAAAAAATACAAAATATTCACGGGCCCGGTCGAAGGACCTCCTAAATGAATTTACTCGAAATTGGCACCCATCGAAAGCGATTCCTGGTATTTCATTCGTTGGTATTCCCGTGACCAATTTTTGTAAAAATCGTGTTAGCTAAAAAAATTTAATAGTGAGACTCGGACCCAGACGAAATCAAACTCATTTGAGGCTGAACAAAATGTGAAAAAGGAACCAACGTCAAAACAATAAATAGATAGTGAATGCTACAAGTCATTATTGTTACTCATAACAACAGTGATATAAAGAAATACGCGATTAGTGCAACCATCGAATGTAACCGTAACAATACCAACATAACATGATGCAACATTCCGCAATATTATGAAACATGACGGCAGTTAAATAATTAAAGAAAAACACAGTACACAACACGAAACAACATGACGCAATATAGTACAAAATCCCGGAACATGGTGCATCATGACACAAGATGGCACGCATGACGCAATATGGTGAAGTATCTAGCATGATCCCACAGCATAATGCAATATGACGCAACATGATGCAACATTAAGCAATATAGTGCAACATCTATAACATAATGCAACATCATGCAACACGGTGCAAAAACACGCAAATTGCAAAATGCAAATTTATGCAACATGGTATAACATGACGGCGTATCCGAGCACTCCTAAATGTATTATTCAGAAATCAGAACTCCTTGTAATCATTTCCTTGTACATATTAGAAACCCCAAATAAACTGTTAAAAGGAGGTCCCAAGCGAACATGGCGCAGCATAGTGAAAATTATACAACATCCCTCAACAAGATGCAACGTCAAGCAAAATGGTGCAGCATCACGCAACAGGGTGCAATATGCCAAACATGATGCAACATCAACGCTATATGGGGAAAAATGTTGTGGACAATTCGAAATGTTTTATCCAGAAAACAGACCTCCTTTTAATTGTTTGTTTGCAGTCAGAAGCTCTCTCCCACAAAATTTTATCCAAATCGATAAGTAAAATAAAATGTTAAAGGAAGGATACGAGCTTCCTGGCCCCTCCACCGGATATATGACCCCTTGGATATATGAGCAAGCCAAAGAAAAACTAAAGAAAAGGATCTGATGCCAACCGTTCGACCTTCTGAACAAATTTTTCGGAAATTTGGACCAATCGCAATCGATTCCTGGAAATTGAAAACCCCTGCACCAACCTTTACCAAAATCGTACGAGTACAAAAAATAAAAGGTGAGACCCGAGTATTACCGGATGACCCCCTATATGAAATTACCCGAAATGAAATTAAGGAAAAGGACCCGAGCTCCACCGAACGGACCTCTGAACCAGGGGGGAATTTTCCAGAAATTAGCTCTTATCGCAACCGATGGTTTCAAAACCTCACCTTTTTTTTAAAAATCATAGAAGGCGAAAAAAATTAAAAGAAGAGACGCGGGCCTACCGTTCGACCCTCTGAATGAATTTTGTCGAAATCCGAACCAATCGCAATCGGTTCATGGCAAATGAAAACTCCAACTCATAAGTTTTTGATAAAATCTTGCGAACTAAAAAATAATTAAAATACGGATCCCTGGCCTTACCTGCTGACTTCATAAACCAATTCTCACAATATATTTTTAATGAGCTTCCTAAAGCGACAAGTGCGATATTTTCCCCATCGTATTGAAGAAGGTAAACATTCTAATTATTGTTTAATAACAGAAAGATATTCAGATTACCTTTAGTATTAATCCAGAAATTTTAACTACCTTTATCGCGTATAGCAGTTTATATTTAGGACTCCTAAGTCTAAGTGGTCACCATTGACCCAAGGTCCCGTCTTCTGTTAGTTTGAGCGTGAGCCAAAGCTGCCTTGGAGTGATGGATAATCTGCTGAAAGTTCAACATTAGGTTTGTCATTTACTTCAACCTCCACCACAGTCACATCTTTCCAGAATTTCTTTCGGGTCTGTGTTTCGTTGGCATCCAACCTCTCACTCCAGGTCTGCCGTGGATATAATGCAGTCGGCAGAAGATGTCAATTTGACACCAGTTGCCCAGTGCCACCTACTTGTCCAGTGCCACCCTCCATCCTGGCAACCCGGATCGGGTCCAATATTTTCCCTCATAATATCTATGAACGTGGCGGATAGGACCTTCTCCAACTTCCTCCAATTCACTCACTATGTTTTTCGGATGGTCATGGACCTGATAGGAATGTGTAATCAGAAATGGCAAGTTCGTTAGCTTCTAATACATTTTGTCAAAAATTGTTAACACATTTTTTATTCAATTTAAAAATTATTGACCGAAGTTGTACTCGTATTCCGTTTTCAATATACAGGTAAAGGGTTTTCGAATACGAGGTTTCATTTTGACTAGTGTGCTGTTGACAAGTAAAAACTAAGCCATTACTAAAAATGGTACGATACACGCTTCAACAACGCATTGAAATTGTTAAAATTCACTACAAAAATGATCAAAATTGTTCAGTCACAGTTCGCAAAACTAAAGCACTTTTGGGTCATCGTGAAGCACCATTTCGGCTGGCAGTAGTGCAACTGGTAAAAAAATTTGAACTGTTGAGACAATTTAGTGATCTGAAGAATCAAAACTGTGTGCGACGCTCAAGACTAGCTGAGATTATTGCTGCTATAGCCCGTAGTGTTGACGAAAACCCAGGTTTGTCGATTCCTCGTCGATCTTTGGAATTAGGCAATCCACAAAGAACATTACACCGTATATTGCACAACGACTTAGATCTTAAGGCTTTAAAGTTCAGTTAACACAAGAACTCAAGCCGGTCGATCACCATAAACGTCGTATCATTGCTGATTGGGTCCTTCAAATGCATCAAAATGATCCGGATTTTCATCGAAAAATCATCTTCAGTGATGATGTGTCATCCCATTTTCACCTCAGAGGCTACGTTAATAAGCAGAATTGTTGCATTTGGTTCTAAGAAAATCCAAGAATGATTATTGAAAAGCCTCTTCATCCTCAAAGTTGCACTGTTTGGTGCGTTTTTTTGAGCTGGCGGTCTGATTGGATCTTTCTTATTCGAAAATGAGGCTGGTGCAACTGTTACGGTGAATAGATTGCGCTACCGAGCTATGATTAATAATTTTTATGGCTGGAATTTGAACATGTGAACGTTTATTTTTAGCAAGACGGTGCTACGTGCCACACAAGCAACGACACAATCGCAATTGCGAGAGAAGAGTTTCCTGTTCGTGTTATTTTTCGAAGAGGTGATCCCAATTGGCCACCGAGATCTAGGCGAGCCACCATAATTTAACACCTTTAGACTTTTTCGTGTGGGGCCACGTGAAAGATGAACACGTGAAGGTCTATACCAATGCCTCACAATCGATTCAAGATCTTAAAGATGGAATTCGTGACGTTATCGAGGACATACAGGCGCAAATAGAAAATTTCATGAAAATAATATGGTGCGGCAAACGTAGCCGTGGCGACCATTTGGCTGATATCGTTTCCAAATGTTAATGGCATACCTTCCTCTTTACAATGAAATAAACATTCATTGATTTCTCTTAAAAAATACTCGTTTTTTTTATATCAAAATGAAACCTCTTTACATCAAAAATGAAAATGAACGATTTTGAAATAAAATAATAAAATTATAGTTATAGTTTTTAAAATAATTGGAACCATTGCTTTTATAAACTGTCCAACACCGACTTCACCAATACTTTAGTGCTCGTTAATCATTGTAATAGAAATGTTCTTGATCTTTCTCTTTTTCAGTCTTTTTAGCTGTGCAATATTGTCAATTGTGACTTTAAATAGTCCAACAAAGAGTGCCAGTTGGGTGATGCGGGAGTCCATAAATTAGGATGAATAAACGATACGTTATTTTGTTGAAGAAATGCAAGTTTTCTTTGCCATGTGTTTTGGAACTGAGTCTTGGTGGAATATCCAGTTACCATCTGGGTGTAAGCGTTACGAATTTTTGAGAAGCGGTTTTAAACAGTTGCTTATATAGTAATCTGCGTTTGTTTTAGCGCCTCGTACAACAAAAATGGGTACCGTCGTATCAAAATTGGATATTCCCATGAATACCATGAAGCCGAGCTTGGTCGTCAAATAAAACCATGCTTCGTCGACTGTAATATATTTCTTCCATTTGTCGCCTTTCAGGGGCTCGATTCTGTGTCGGTGATAATGATAATGAAAAATAAAGATTTCATTTAAATTTTCATTTTATGTTTATCAGTTCAAATTATCATTTATTCAGCAAATGAAATTCCTTGTGCAAAATGAAATAAATTAATTAATTAAAATATTTTACGCAAGATGTCGGAGCAAATTGTTTATTATTTTAAGTTCACTGTTTGTTTTCGGTTTATTTTGAGAAACGTCAAAATCAAAAATAAAATCGTATTTTTTGTCCCCGGTCTTATTGGCCCCATTCAATACATTTAATTCTGTTGCCAAATCAGACCATTGTTGACTTCGCGCATGTGCTCCGTCATAAGATGACTCATATCTTACAGATTTACATAAGTTTATATTTAATAATAAATTCAAATAAATTTAATTGCGTTATACATACTTACCATTGTCCAAATCTATATGTTCTTCCAAAAATTGGAGCAAATTTAATGTCTGGTCATTATTCGGCTGCGGTTCCCTACTATGCTTTAAATTGTCCACTTAAATTTGTTCTTTAATCTATAGATTACTTATAATCAGTGTTCAACTCAAAATTTCAAAATATGGTCATAAGAACACAAAAAAAAACAATTTTTAATACCGTGATAAATATTTCTCATCGACAAAATGTGTATGATAAAATATTTAGTTTTTTCACTAAATTTGACATTTATTTATCATATATCACCAACTCAGAATCGCAATTTATATTTTATCGATGATAGTTTTATCATTTATCATTATCACCAACACAGAATCTAGCCCCAGTAGTCTGAAAAGGCTCAGGGAGCGCTGGAGACTTTTGAAGATGGTTTGCTCAGACATATTGTGACGCTTAGGCTCCTACGCAAGTCTTTGTTCGTTAATTTCATTTTTACAGTATATTGTATGACTCCAACCTTTGTTTTAAAATGTTTTGTCAAATGTTTCTGCCTGCGTCGGTAGATTGGGTGTGGTTACCACTTTTTGCAAATTTTAAATTTGCTGTTTTGTAGTATGTTTTTTGTCCAGTAATTTTAATTGTTTTATAACATCTCATTAGCGGAATTTTTTAAATAGTTGGTTAGTGTATCTTTTGATGTGTTGCACCCCAATTTTACACTTCTATAATTACTGAAAAACTAACGGTTTTCTCTAAAAAATTTAAAATAAGGAGCTGCTATTCTTTTATCAACAACATGATGGAAACTGGCATTTAAAATAAAATTGTATTTATGCTGGAAACACATGTGCAGAATTGAGGCGTTGAGAAGTAAAGTGGTCCAACCGACAAAATTTCAATTTTGATATTATTGTTGAAGTTTACTCATATTAAAAGGAACTTTTAGTTAAATTGTTATTAATGCATATAAAACCATTGTTCATTACGTTATAAGAAAAAGTTTTGTTTTTCCGGTTAGCTTTCAACACAAATTTAAAACAGAAGAATGGTCTAATCCACAATTTCGCTTGTTTTTATGTAAGTTGGACCACTATTGCATTGGCATAGTTTCATAGTTCTCTTAAATAATTCTCTTCATGTGTATGAATAACAATGTTTAGAGGATGAAACGACCGTTTTGTTTTTTTCCACTTGTTGTTTTATTATTTATTTGTTTTGCTCATGTTGGATCGTGATTGTGTCGCAGATTTTTTTCGTTACAACATATCTTTGTGCCTTCTGAATGTTAGTAATTAGTCAATATCAAAGTGAAATAGTTTACCTCAAACGAAAAATAAAATGTCTGATTCAGAGGCGAGATGTTTTTATTACAATATACTCGTAATACAGATTCTGTTTTTCAATTATTATTGATTTAATTTTATACAGTGAGTAACTTTAATATTCGGCTTTCTATAATCTTCAGGTTTCAAAGGCTTTTTGGTAATAAAATCGCAAAAACGTTAGTTTTTCTTTTTCAAAAATTAAATTTTATTATTTTTCAATGGAATTCATATAGTTTCGTATAAAATAAATAAATAAGGATTGTAATAAAAAAATTAAAACAAAATAGACTACTATTTTAACGTTACTTTAATATTCGGTTTTTTCCATTGTATATGCATTTATTTGTGAAATAACGGTACTTCGATGTTTTAAAGGATTTTGTTAATTACTATTTAGTTTTCTGTTGACCGTAATATTGTAAAAAAAATTTTTTTATTTTTAAAATTTAAAATGGGCCGTAAAGGAAAAAATTCAACATTGGAGTAACGAAAGCTAATAGTTTGCCATTATGCTAAAGGTCATACGTATGCGTAAATTGCAGAATGGCTGAATATACCAAAAAGTGCAGTTGGCGATATCATTCGGCGATATAAAAATGAAGGGAGAATTATTTTGAATCGAAAAAGGGCCAACCTAAAAAACTCACAGAAAGTAATGAATGTTGGATATTAAGAAAAATTGACCGCGTAGCCAGAAAAAAGCCGTTTATAAATCAAGCAAACAGAAGAAAACGAATTCATTTCGCCAAGGAATATATTGGGAAAGATTCCAGTTTCTGAAACGACGTTATATTTATTGACGAGAGCAAATATAACGTATTTGGATTAGATGGACGGAATATGGTGTGGCGTACGTTTAGTGAGGAGCTCAAACCATTTAATATTACTCCAACTGTAAAACATGGTGGTGGACATGTAGTAATGTGGGGATATATATCAGTTAATGGGGTTGAGGAATTAGTTTTTATAAATGGAAACATGAATAAAGAAATGTATTTAGACATTCTAAAAAAATTTAAAGAAAAGCGCTGAAAATGTAGGAATATTGTTTACTTTTAAATTTTACCAGGAGAATGATCATAAACATAAGTCATATTTATAGCTATTATATAATTGTCTAAAAGTGATAGAAACCCTTCGCCAATCACCTGACTTGAATCCCATCGAAAATATATGGGAAGTTCTAGACCAATAGAGTTACATTAACTAGAGCTGCAACTGTTTTTTTGCCATATAAAATCAATATAATATTTGCTATCTCTTTTGAGTCATGTGGGAACAGGATGGTTATATAAAAAATGCATATTCAAAGAAAAAAGAAAGTCAAAGAAAAAGCTAACCGGACAAGTTTTTGTTGTTGTAAAAAGTGACGCGCTAAATTTTGTGTTCTTAAAAAATCGTGATATTATTAATTTAAAAAAAATTAAATATTATAAAACAGTTTGTGTATCGTGTACTAGTGCATCGTTTGTGAATAAATATTGCAAACTTTGAACATTGAAATATTGTAAAGAAATGTTTTGTGAAATGTTGTCAAAATGCGCATCGAAAAATTCGAAAAAAAATTCCTTATCATTTATAAGTGTTTATATAAAATAAAATGAAAATTGTGTTAAAAGCAAAGTGATTTGTGATAAAATTATTTATATTTTTATTTAGAAATCAGAAAAAATTAATTAAAAAATGTTGGTTGTTGTTGTTGGACTTTTTCCTTTTGTAAACAGATGTTATATTACAGTGTCGCATTTTTCTTATTACTACGTACATATTCTACGTGCTTTTCTTTTCATAATTACTTTTTATTTTAGAATACTATAAATACAATTTTTTACCGAAAATAAAAAAAAAATCCGTACTTAATTGGAATAAAAATAATTATGAATTTGTGTAGTTTTTAATTTCGATTGAACAACTAAATACAACCCGTTTATTTATGTGCTTTCTCTTTTACCCTCCGAATTTGTCTCGTTTGACAGCTGCTATCATTCATTTTATCTTTAATTCAAATTCTTTGTCTAGACCGGGAAATTGAAAAGGCTTCGATTACTTCTGTATCTTATTTAAAAAAGAGACTGTAACAGGATTGGACTGAAATCAGCCAAGATTATTGTAAAAAGATTGTTAAGAATATGCCAAAACGCTTGCATCACATTTTGAAGCTGAAGGGATATCCCACAAAATATTAATTTAAAAATGTTTACTTCAAAAACAGATTTTTTGATTTTGACCGAATATTAAAGTAACGATAAATTGGTAGTATCTTTTATTCTAATATTATTAATAATGTTACGGTTATTTTATTTAATATGAAAATATTTGGATTTTATGGAAAATTAATAAAATTATAATCATTGAAAAAGAAAAACTAACATTTTTGCTATTTTAATATCAAAAAGCCTTTGAAACCTGAAGATTATAGAAAAACCGAATATTAAAGTTACTCACTGTACTTATAGTTGAAACTAATGCTCCTTCAAAGTCAAGTGAAACATTAAGCTCTAAGAAATCAGATTCCAACCAAATGCCAACCAGTACATCGAACTCCCGTAAAAAAATAAGAAATCAAGAAAATTCGAAACGAAACATTCGAAAAACAGTAAGAAATTCTGGACAATCGTACATAACAAAAACGGGAAAATAATAAAAAGTGTAAAAAAGTGTAACACGTTACTATCATTAAAACAACGTGAAAAATTATTTAAAAGCTATTTTCAAATTGGAAATTTCAACTTACAGACGTCATACCTTCGTGAACGAGTACAAATAAAACCGAAAGCGCGAGTCTATGCAAAAAACCAACTTAATATTAAAAATAACAGCCGTTTTTACTACTTGAGGAACAAATTTAAGTTGGAAAAACAAGTATGTAAAGAGTTCTTCTTAAAGTCTCTAGGCATTTCGAATGGCAGATGATCAAGAGCATTAAGAAGAAAAGAAAAAGGTGGCCTTCCTCCTAAAGATCAACGAGGGAAATCTACACCTGCTAGTTAGTCCCCACCTGAAAAACTCGCAGCCGCAGAAGGTTTTATCATCAAATTTACGACATATTTATCTCATTATGCCAGAGAGAAGGAAGGTAATAGACAATTCTTTTCTCTTGATTTGAATATAACAATTATGTACAATTTGTACAAAATAGAATTGGTGAATAGAAATGAAGATCATGTTCTTTTGTCGATGTTTATGTTTCGAAAAATATTTAATGAAAAGTTTAATTTGCATTTTCATCCACCGGTGACTGATAGCTGCCGAAAATGTGACGAATTAATAACAGAATTTGTAAAAGAAAACCAATTTTTATACGACACAAGATAGTTCAATTGCAAAAATATTTGCCTGTGTGACAAAAAGTTTTTTTTATTTTTTTTTATTTTTTTTATTTTTATTAACTATGCGATCTGTTTTGGGGCACAAGACTCACCCTGCTCTTCCGCGGTTATGCTTTTTACGTCCTTACTTTACGCCTCTCGACCAACTAGAGGACGTATGACTATAGGACCGATTTAAGACCATCTGCACATTACAAGCTCCATACCAGCCTATGGTATAGTGGCATGTAATATGGGTCGGCCCATGGGTTTTGCACACCGACAGGGGGTCATAGATGTGTTACATTTCACCAGAGATCGTAATCTGTTGATTACTTTGCATCCTGCCCCTATCGGGATTCGAACCCGGTACCTCCTGCTCCAAACGCCAAAGCACTGTGCTATTTGGGCGGTGTGACAAAAAGTTGATCGCTTGCTTTATCTCTAAATAAAATTACGTCGCACACAAGAGTGTCACAAAATTATGCTCATGTATTTTACGTGCAGTCCTTTGAAGTGGTCCTCATTATTAAAGAAAATGAATGGAAATAACTTTTCTAGGATGATCACAAATTTCCTGTTTTGCCGCCTATGGCAAAATATTATACTTGGGGTTTAATAATTTGTGGTTCTTACTATAAGTCGGGTTTTATTTTTGCCGTTTATTCTTTTGCTGTGAAAAATTAGTTTCATAAATTAATTTCAAATTATTATTAAATTAAATTAATTAGCACAAATTGGGTTTTAACAGTAAGCAGTTAAATAAGTTTTAATTATCCACACACCTCAATGATAACATTTGGTGATATCGTTTTCAGCAAATTGCAATTTTAGCTATCATTTTAGCGAATTGTCGTTTTCGGTAAATTACCGCTTTGGCGACTTGCATTTTCATGTATATTGTTTACAAATTGTTTACTAGAAGAATTATTGTTCAACCAACAATTCAGAGAAATTATACTTTAAGAAATTTATTTCTATATAATTGAATAATCCCTATTACGCTATTCAAAAGCTGAAGATCAAATTACATCGCACGAGAAAAGTTTACAAAATATTTTTTGAAGTGAATGGTGCTCATGTTTGTAATCTATCAATTTTCAGTTCTCGTTAAAACTATATTAAAATACCTAATCTACGGATATACCCAATCAACCCATTACGACGAGTACAGTTTATAAAATTATCACGCAATTTGTAAAACACATAACACTGTAAGAAAATTTAGATCGATGCAATTATCGAACAGTAAAAAATTTTCGTAATTCATATCCGCATATAATTGATGTATCGTCTTTTGTACACTAAATCATCTTGGTTGGGTATATAAGATGCGATTACCGTGTTCCTCAAGGTTGTTTGTTTATTACTTCATTATTCTCCAAATGTATCTTAAAATGTAATTATTTATTAGATGGGATGATTATAAAAATGATGATGTTGATGATGATGATGATTCGTTTGTTAAGGGAGTTCTTATACATTTTTCTTACTTCATAGACTTAATATATACATCATAAAAAGATTAATTAGACTTTGCAATTTAGCGTATATGGTGAATCTTCTGCGGTGCTGCTGCTAAATTTGTCATTATCATTTTGGTTAATTCAATGTCGAGACTTTGGGGAAATACGTAAAGATTATATGCAATAATTTATTTTGCTTGTTGTTGTTTAGAAGAAGAGATTCAGGAAGTAGGTTTTTTTAGTAGTTGGGCGGATCGTGTAAATTATTTAAAAAAAAAAATCGCCGCAGGAGAGGTACACAGATATTTACATTATTCACCTTTGGTATTTAAAATGTTTGCGGTGGAATCCTGTTTCTGGTACAATATTCGTTGAACTAATTTACGCGTTACACTAGTTACGAGTTTACCTTCAAGTCAAAAACATTTCCCAGAACTTTATTATAAACTAAACATTAATATTTTTATGATGAATTATTTGAACTTTCACACCTTCACGGTTTTAGTTATTGTTGTAAACTAGCTGAATATTGAACAACAATACAAAATTATTTCGTTTCACCTACTAGTAAACTGAATATCAGCTTACCGAACAATTTCTATAATGTTTGATTAATAGAAGGTTTAATATAAATAAAATTTAAGCCATCACAAAGCATTTGTTCAAGATGTTTCAAGGTATCGGTCAGGCCCCGTATAAACAAAAAATTGAGTGCGTTTTTTTATGTGTATACCTGTATGATTGATGACGTGCCCAACGAATCGTTCTTGCAGTAAAATGTAAAAGTCATAATGGTAATCCTACCTGTTGGTTTAATTCACACATAACAACATTTAGGGTATAAATTTGTTATGTCCATCAAAAACCGTAAAATTGTCCATTGAAACTTCAGTTTATATTTATCCCTCACTTGTAGCCTTTATAAACACAACAAAATATATATGTAGTCGATGAGGGGGCATACTGCACCCAATACATAAAAATACAATTTTCCATATCAATTCATTCAATGATTGTAATTTTGGTCGATTACATAAAATGTCATTTAATGGGGAAAATTTTCCACACTCAAATAACTTTATTGTAGTGGTAGTAGTGGTAGTGCCTATTGTAGATATATTTTGTATTGAGAAAAATTCTAAATCATTTTTAACCCCTCACGCTATATATTAATCCAATCGATGTGACACAAAATGGAAATTATAATTTTAAATAATAACGATAATATTATAGAAAAGGCAAAAAATACTTTGCAGTCTGGAAAATTACATTTTCATTGTTCGCTACAAAAAAAAAAATCTAAATGGATTTTCTATTGTGCATGGCAGTATACAAAAAAAACTGAAAAATTTGTTGAATTACAGAAATAATAAAAAAGAATAACAATAATAAGTTTTTGAGACACCAGGCATATGCAAGTAAAGAATTGGGAAAATTCAGCGTTGTACAATGGAGAGTCGAACGAGAAAAGGGCAATATTGCACTATACAATAGAATATTTTTTCGTATATAAAATGAGGTGTGTGTACAAAGGAATTGAAACCCTTAATACCGTGTACCACCCTAATATACATTATAGACATCTGAAGTGAATGTAATTGTTGATCTTGAAGTATAAGTTTTCCTTTTTATACGACGTACATACATTACAATGAAATGATTTTCTTTCAGTGGTTAATGTCCGCTTATTGCATCTGGGAATACCTGATCATATCAGAGCAGAACACTGTCTCTAGAATATTCGAGATAATTGAATATCTTAGTTTTTACACTGTTAAACAACTCTGTTCACTGTGTTGAAAACCAAGCCTCTGCTCTTATTTAGTGAAGTAATTGTTTATTCGGATTACCACTGGTGAGGTCCGAATTATAATTAACGTTTAAAGTATTAATTTTTGCGGTTTACATACAAATTACAAAGTGCTTACAATTATACATGTGCTGTTAACCCTCTATGAAGCACCGTGTTGAACTTGCTTCGATATATTCTTTGGCTTTAATGATGTTGCACATCTGCTAAGCATTAGTTCCTTCTGGTCGTGCTAATGGAATCGGGGACCTGCGAGTAGCGATACATTTCCCCCTTAACCTGTTTACAAGCCAAATGCCTCCTATTACTACGACGCTCCAAAATAAGATGTGGATCATCGTGTAATGGTGAATGTGATGAACGCTTTCGAGATGAAAGGTAACGTCCTCGTCATCTTTCAATACCTGTAATTGTTTGTCCAATCCTGTTTTTTCTGGCTATGTGTTGATGTTGTGCTTAGTTGTACCTACACCAATTATTTGAACATCAGAATCTATGAGCACGCAGCCGGCCTCGAGTTCTACTGTGCCGGAGCCTAAAAACGTATGCGATTGGCCCTTAGACCCCCATATGGCATAGACTTGGGTGTCACATTAATCCATTGGTTGGTGGTGTGAAGTTTGATCCAGTGATTAGTAGAGTTTTTTGCCCTTGTACTGCATACGGTATCTAGTCCCTCCTTTTGTTGTAGAATCGCCACCTCGCAATGCGTTTGCTTGACGGGAGTGTTCATAACTTATGTGATACTTCGCATAAGAAGTGAACAGGCTTGAACACTTGACATTGTTGCAACTCTTCTCTGATTAATAATGCGAAGTGTTCACGCCGGTTGTCCATTGCTATGTAATCGGTAAAACTAATTATTTGTGATTGAGTGTTTCCATGGTTGATATAGGGAACTGGAACTATGGAAATTAGTGTATAGTCCCATACGAATGAAAAGCAAGGTAATTTCAATTATTATGGAGGCCGTGGATATTGTGTCCTGGTAGAGTAATGGTTACAGGCACATGTTGACGAATAAATTGTAGCTCTTTTTCCAATTGACTTGGGGTAAGTATGGATGGATGTAGTACGTCTTGATGAGCATGATACATAGATCACATTAAGTAAGCCTTGTTGTGTATCCTGAAGGCTCTTTAGTACTAGCATCATTTCGAAAATGCTCGTTAACGTTGATCACACTCTGTCTTCGTATGTTCCATATTCTTGTAATTGCAGCATTTCCTATTGTAAGCGATGTTGGTCCTTTATCAAGTTGTTTATCGATACTGCAGTGAGATTTGTGTTATGTTTTACTAGATTGATGGTGCTATCGATTACAGTTGTTTGATTTTTGATAAGCGTCAAAATATAATTCTCGTCATCATTAATTTTTTCAAAGTGGGGTACATATTTTTCAGGTTCCCGTTGGGTGAGAACCCCAAACATGTCCCCTAATACAAGACCGAGTCACCGAAACCTCGTTTCACTCGTTTACGGTCCTTATTGCTTTCGAACAATAGCTCGTTGTCTGCTATCAAGTAATTGTATTGACATAAAAGTTGCTGACATAAGAGGTTAAGTCGTAATGCACTACTAATAATGTCCATTTCGTCGCCACTATTTCAAGCTTGCCTAATTCCTCAAAGTGTATCCCGGTAGACTGGTGGAACGAATTTATTTGAATGGCGGCTTGTACAAATCCAAAAATGCAGCACATATAGAGAATATTGCTATAGTGCAATTTGATTTGTTCTCCCTATAATTGTTTTGCTCGTCTATGTCGTTGTTACTTAGGAACCGAGTATTTCTTATCAGTTGAACTTTTTTCGCTAGTATTGGAATGTAATGGTGACAATGCTCCCTTCAATCCATCTTCGGTCGGTAACTTGCATAATTTTGTAATTCGCCTTTTATATGTTGCGTCCTAACATTTTACTGTGACAACTCGAACCAAGCCTTCCTTCCCAGCGTGAGTTTCAAGAACCCGTCCCAGCTTCCACCGGGTAGCTAAGTTGACCATCATTTATTAATACTTGATGTTTATCAACAAGTTAGGCTGTCCACTTGTCCATTGTCCATCTTGTTTTCAACATCATAGTTTCAATGTTTGCACATGGTGGCGCCTTCAGTCGATCACCAATTAGAAGAAAAGCCGAGAGTTAAGACACGCTTCAATTTGAGTTATTGCCGTGCACAGGTCCTCGAATGAAATTGTACTGATTTTATTTTACTGATATTCCAAAATGAGAAGTGTGAGGCGGAATGAAGTGATAATTGGTTGCATCAATAGCTAACATATAGCTGCAATGTCGCTCGATAATGTTGTCATGGCCATGCGATAATTATTTTTTAAGTAAGTAAGTTCCATTGTCGGGGAAAATGTCGGTACACAATCCTCTCCTGAAAACGAAGCGTTAGTAGGCAGCAATGAAGGATTCCGAAAGATACAAACGAAAAGTTACATATCTTTCGTAGGCCTTGTACCCCTGGCAAGCGGAAACATTTTAGACATTTTTGAATCATGCTTCGCACCGCTCGCTTGCCATCAATAATCCAGTATTTGTTCTTTAAATGTGGCAAGGTTAATTGAATGCCACCATGCAAAGTGCTGTGGCTGGCATCTTAGATTATTCCCAACGTTAATATGTTGTGCTTGTCTAAGATTATTGGGCTTCCGCTGGCAGGCGTAAGGTTGGAATTTTGTAGCCGACCATTCACTCTTAGTATTCCATTATTATCTAATAACGGATTAAAAGATAAGAGTCTTCTTCTTTTGTCTAAATGCCTAAGGGATTTGAGGCACTGAATTTCGTTATGGAAGTCTTGTTCCTAGATGATTTTAAGAATTATAATTTCTGGATCTTAAAGTTCCTTATTCGATGGTATACCTGGCTAGTTGACTGTGGGAGTTTTGTGTTAGATAAATCGTCTGCAATACGCGACGATGCGTTTTAGTTTGTTGGAGCTTGAATGCCGCTCAAATAGTTGTAAAAACGGGTTGGCTTCTTTTACGCCAGCCAGGTTAACTATTCAGTTTTCTTTTAATTCCTCCAGATGTACGTCATAAGGAATGGTGTTTGGTGTGGGTACATTAAGATCCAACCGTAATTCCTCATGAAGAAAATCTGGACCTCTCTACCATAAGTTACTGTTAGCAAGAGCTGGACTTTCAATTGACCTTACATGATTCCATGTAGTTGTTGGCAGCATATTTCTTGTTGCAGAAATCCTATTGGCCACAAACATTTTGAATCGGTTTGGCTCCCCTCTGACCCAGTATAATGTAATAGTTGAGTCAGTCCAGGGGTAAGTCTTGATGCCATTGAGTTTCAAGGCACATTGAGTATGGCTTATGAGTTTCACTAGTAGCAAGGCTCTGTAAAGCTCCAGACGTGGGATTTATAATTTGGTCTTAATAAGAGCGACTAGTGCTTTTACTGTGAGTAAGTGTATTGTGCATTATTGGTCAATGTCGTCGGGCCACGAAGTATACTTGTTGACTGCAGTTAGCCATTTTAATGGAAGAATGTTTTCCCCGATCTTCAAGTTGAGTTATTAATCTGACCATTTTCTTCTATGATGAAAATGATTTAGAAACCTAGCTAATTTTTTCTACCGTTTTTCAACGTGTTATGCTGTGAATGTTTGAACCTGCCCTTGTATCTTGTTACATTGCTTTGAGTGCACCTATACATGTGCATCTTCGTTATTTCGTCAAATTTTATAGTCCGCCATATTTTCTTAATTTTTAATTTTGTCGAAAACTTCATCATCGTTGTTCGAGTTGGTTCAAAAAATGGGTTGATATGTAATACTTTTCAGGTTGCTCAATTTTTGTAGTATGTCCATTTATTGTATTGAGCATCATGCGTTGAGATTGATTTTTGGAATATAATAGCCGAGAAATAAAAGCTGAGAATTTTTTTCAATGTTGGCCTCAATTTGATGTATGAGTCTGCCAGCATACCCCAGCACGGCCCGTAATAGGCCGTCGAAAATATCACTATGAAAACACGGAATTTCAATCCGTTTCAGTTTCACGACGGATTTATTTTCAGGATTACTAGATTACATGCTGTATAAGATAGCAGAAATTTTTCAGCAACAAAAAATGTGTTTTGCTATTCACCGCTAGAGGCATCACTATCACAAAAATTTTCTGATTTTTCATAAAACTTTCTGCTGAGAATTTTTTTGGATAACAATATCAAAAATTTTCTGCTGATGGAAAAAAATATCAGCAGAAAAAATTTCATTTTTGTGATAGTGATGCCTCTAGCGGTGAATAGCAAAACACATTTTTTCTGCTGGAACTTTTCTGCTATCTTATACAGCATCTGATCGTAATCCTGAACGAAGTAATGTGTATTGACTTATTCTGTTGGAGTAGCATCTACGATTAGTTTATAACACAAACACATTTTTCGTGCCTTAAATTTTCTTGCTTACTCCGAATTGTTGCTTCCCATGTTGCTGTTAATGGATGTGTCAGAATAACGCCCTTGAGAACTTATGGCGAATTGTTGGTCATCGCTGTCTCCTGGTATATCTGTGGCAGCTTCTATTTTTGAGTCAATTTGTCCAATTTGGGTCAATGTGTGCCAGTTTTTTTGCGCACGTACTCCTTCGTTTTTTAGCTTCACTGTTTTTGTTTGCTTTTTGTCTCTAGATTTATTCAAAATGAGCACGTGTGACCGGTAGAGGTTTTCCATCGTTTCATGGTTGGCCGGATGATCCGGAAGAAAATTAGAGAAAAAGATTGTGAAAGTTAATAAAATTTTGGTAGATAATTTATTAATCACACCAAATAATCAGAATGTTCCTACTTTCAAAAAGTTAAATATGATTGCTAATTGGTTATATTCGCGTTCACGAAAATAAGATAGTTTCTTAAAATAAAAAATGAAGCATTTATGGAGATATTTGTGCATAATGTTTGGAGACTGACTCCATGATTAAATGACTACTCTTAGCTTAAAAAAACATTATTAACCCTAGAAGTTTATCGCTATATTTTTTTTACCTAATCTGGTAACGCGGGGTGAAAAAACACCCCAATTTTCAAGGGCCCGTATCTCGGGCCCAGTATGACTTTGAGGATTCCAAGGTGACTCATTTTTTCGTCTTTTAATATAGAATCGCGTGAACTAAATAGTTTTGGCTAATCGTTTGAAGGGGTCTAGAAAATTGACCAAGAAGGGTAAAAACGTGAAAACTAACAAAAGTGGCATTTTTTTCTAAAATCACGATGTCTCAGTGAGTTTTTGAGCGAATCGATAATTTCCAACGGGGTAAGATACTATGTTTTAAGGATATTATAGTTGTTTTGGCCAATTCTCTAAAAAAGGTATTTATTTTGAGAAATCAAAGTGCGCAAATAGCAAGAATTTGAAAAATCAATTTTTGCCGCACAGGTCGTTATACTCATTAAGAATTTCGCTCAAATTGGTAAAAATGTCTTTATTAGGAAGGATAATCTACAATTATTGAAAAAGAATATTAAATTTATCATTAAACATTTTTTATCTTGATTTTTATCTCTCATTCTTACTCACCACACGCGTGACAGATACCAGCTCTATGGTCTTGCCACACAAAGGCCTGATACTTGGAGCATTTGACTCCATCAGGGACAATGAACACATCTTTCCTGTCTTCCTGTTCCACCTATGTCCCGTCGTATTGGCCCTTCATCCAATATCTCTTGAATACAAAATACTGTTTGGTGTGGCAGATTTTTCAACTCTTTCCTCCTCCGGATATGAGGAGTTGTGAGATCTTCGACTAAATTTTTCAAAAAATCTCTCCTGTTGAGTGATGGATTTGTAGTATTTAAATTGTATATAATCGAGGCGTTGATCCCGGATTGGTCCAGCATCCCCATGAAAACTCGCACTGGCCATCTGTTAGTTTTTCTTGCTGTTGAATATTCGTGACACATCTGGTCAAATGTGTCAGTGCCACCTTTTGTTTTTTTGTAAAAATTGACTATCTCTGGTTTATTTGTAGTCTCACATATTTCTTGCAATCGATGGAACGTTGATAAAACAAGGACCACTTTATTCTTCTTAGGAGTGTAGGAAAGTTTTCGTTCGGTCAAAAGCGAATTTGGAATTTCCTGGCTCACCAGCAGTCTTGAAAGACAAAGGTATTTGCGGTTTATTTTTTTACTGTTCCAACCATTGTGAGGTTCTTTTCCAACATTGTATCGAAAATGTGTGTTGTAGAAAACCAGCTGTCGCAGGTTATTTTTCTGGAACTTCCATAAACTGGCTCACTCAACTTTCTAACATAATAGGATGGCACTTTTTCTGTTTTGTCCTCCAAAACCACTTTACCGACATATGGAATTGCGATGACTAAATAGAATGTTTGAGAATCATTCAAGTTGACACATTTTAGACCATATTTATCTTATTTTTGACCGTTATAAACCTTAAAAGGGCAGCGCCCACGAAAAGATAACACTTGCTCGTCAATGGTACAGTGCTTTCCGGGGCTGTATAGAGTAGAAGGGCTTGAAATGAGGGATTGTAGAAGGGCTTGAAATCTTTTTAGGGACATGACGGTACGCTATCTTATGCAAACGACTTTTAGATCCCATAGATCGTGAATATCGGTCATATTTGTTTTTTGAAGATCAGAAAAATAAAGGGTGATTTTTTTGTGGTTAGGATTTTCATGCATTAGTATTTGACAGATCACGCGGGATTTCAGACAAGGTGTCAAAGAGAAAGATGCTCAGTATGCTTTGACATTTCATAATGAATAGACTTACTAACGAGCAACGCTTGCAAATAATTGAATTATATTACAAAAATCAGTGTTCGGTTCGAAAAGTGTTTCGCGATTTACGTCCGATTTATGGTCTACATAATCGACCAAGTGAGCAAACAATTAATGCGATTGTGACCAAGTTTCGCACTCAGTTTACTTTATTGGACATTAAACCAACCACACGAATGCGTACAGTGCGTACAGAAGAGAATATTGCGTCTGTTTCTGAGAGTGTTGCTGAAGACCGTGAAATGTCGATTCGTCGCCGTTCGCAGCAATTGGGTTTGTGTTATTCGACGACATGGAAGATTTTACGCAAAGATCTTGGTGTAAAACCGTATAAAATACAGCTCCTGCAAGAACTGAAGCCGAACGATCTGCCACAACGTCGAATTTTCAGTGAATGGGCCCTAGAAAAGTTGGCAGAAAATCCGCTTTTTTATCGACAAATTTTGTTCAGCGATGAGGCTCATTTCTGGTTGAATGGCTACGTAAATAAGCAAAATTGCCGCATTTGGAGTGAAGAGCAACCAGAAGCCGTTCAAGAACTGCCCATGCATCCCGAAAAATGCACTGTTTGGTGTGGTTTGTACGCTGGTGGAATCATTGGACCGTATTTTTTCAAAGATGCTGTTGGACGCAACGTTACGGTGAATGGCGATCGCTATCGTTCGATGCTAACAAACTTTTTGTTGCCAAAAATGGAAGAACTGAACTTAGTTGACATGTGGTTTCAACAAGATGGCGCTACATGCCACACAGCTCGCGATTCTATGGCCATTTTGAGGGAAAACTTCGGAGAACAATTCATCTCAAGAAATGGCCCGGTAAGTTGGCCACCAAGATCATGCGATTTGACGCCTTTAGACTATTTTTTGTGGGGCTACGTCAAGTCTAAAGTCTACAGAAATAAGCCAGCAACTATTCCAGTTTTGGAAGACAACATTTCCGAAGAAATTCGGGCTATTCCGGCCGAAATGCTCGAAAAAGTTGCCCAAAATTGGACTTTCCGAATGGACCACCTAAGACGCAGCCGCGGTCAACATTTAAATGAAATTATCTTCAAAAAGTAAATGTCATGGACCAATCTAACGTTTCAAATAAAGAACCGATGAGATTTTGCAAATTTTATGCGTTTTTTTTTAAAAAAAAGTTCTCAAGCTCTTAAAAAATCACCCGTTACAATAAACTAACGAAAGCCTTCAATTCAATTACGTCGACATGTTTATGTGTATTATCCAACTGCCTGTTTATTTCTCGATCCTCGGTATAACGGTCGATTTCTTCATTAGTATACCGGACAATTTTCGACAGCATGGCTTCGTCAAAATATAACAACTTTCATAAGGAGATTTGATCTCTTTTGCAGGTCCAAGTGGAGTGGCAAGGTTCGTGACTATGTGGCCTCTATTTGACAGTCTTTCACGTTGAGTTGTGTACCATTTATGCCCATCTTTACCCACAACAATACTCTTTCGTCGTCCTCGATTACTATCACTGCTGCCTCTTCCCCTACTTTCTCTCCTCTCTGTATTACGAAGTTTCTTGAATGCTGGAGCTGTACCCGAGCCATCATCATCTGACTCCTCCGACTAAAACTTACAATAAATAACTAAGAAATACATTTTCTCGCACCGAAATTTACCGAAATACCTAAATTTCACTCTCGGGCTCAACTTGTTCATTGTCTGATTCTGCACTTTGTTCCGATTCTGAGCCACTCCCCTCTTCCGTTAGATTTTCCTCATCACTTAGATGTTCCACAGGTTCAATGTGATCTTCCTCCTGATTAATCAACTGAACTACAGCCTTCAAAGGTCTTAAATTGTACCAACCAGCAATTTTTCGAATCTCGAAACAGTGAAAACTAAAGTGAGGTTATGGTATACACATGCGAGTATATATATGTAAATATATATAGTGAACCACTATACATTCATTACTATCCCAAAAAGTGTAAAAAACACAAACGGAAACGCGAGGTGAAAAAAGACCCCAGACGCACTTCAAATGTTTACTGCTCCAGCTTCCAGTACTACTCTGATGCTGCGAGTGTGCTCCCTCTACTCTCAGATGATGAAACTGAATTATGGTTATGGTCCCGGGTCGTAAACGTAAGCCGTTTGTGTTTGCCGCGAGATTTAAACTGGTCTGGGGTGTTTTTTCACCCCGCGTTTCTTATCTAGGGTTAAAATTAGCGAAAACAATATCTTTACATATTCAAATTTATTGCATCAAAAAATGGAGGAATTCTTATCATGTTTCATAGAAAATGATAGCATTGGTGATACTTGTTCAGCAATTTATTTTCCTGATGACTAAGGCATGATCGAACTGAAATTGTAACGATTGATGTTCCATTCCTATTTTACATAGAGATTAGGTTTTCATGAGGTATACCTTTAATGACTGATTACCTTTAATAATACTACATTGATCAATGTCATCCCGCATGTCATCCCGTAATAATCAAATGTTTTTTCTTAATAAGTAGCTTCCCTTCGACTCCTACCTCATTTATTTTATGAAAAGCGTAAGTATTACACGAAAGGGGATATGAATTCGAACTCAGTTTTTATACGAGTACGTGTCAGTACTCAGTGTTTTTGGTACGTACCATGATGAAGACATATGCCATCATGGAAATTATTTTTTGTTTGATGAAAAAGGTTAGAATTTTTATTTTGAAAAATCAAACAAAATATTTTCACTTTTTTAATTATAATTTATTTATTCAATCATTTTTATTTACATTTTCCATTTTGACTTTATTTTATTTTTTCTTTGGTGGGGGGATGAAATGCATCTACTACTATGTATACGTATATATAGTGGCGTTGACATAATAGTGAGGAAAATTTATTTTTACGCAGGAAGATGAAAAACGTTTTTCTTCGTTTGTAATTTGATTCGCTCTTTATTTATATTATTTTGGGAAAAATATTGACAAATTACACAGATTTTTGGTTGCAAACTGTACACAAAATGTATTATGAGGGCTTTATGTGGGTAATTATGAAGGTTTTGTTTACGGAAAGTATCAAATTTTATGTAAGTTGTGTATGTGTATTACAAATGATTGCTACTTTATAGGGTGATGATTGAAATAATTCGCTTTATTTAAACTATACGACAACCAGAATGTAAATAATTCGATGCCAGTGATCCGTATATATCTCGTTTCAAATGTAATCCTTTTATAAAATCGATATAACATGTAAGTTTCAAAATAATTTTATAAATACGTTTAGCTACGGAATATTCCCGATACCTAACAAAATAAATTTGGTCAAATTTACGGTTCATCAAATTAAATTGAATTTTAAAGGAGTTGTTAAGATGACAAAAAATATATATTTTCTTATACCAGATCCCTTTTTTAGTACAACTACTTTTACACGAGTACAAAGGGACTACAATTGGGAATTGAATTATAATAAAAATGAAAAGAATTTTTAAGAAAGAGTGATGTCTTTTTAGTCTTGTGAAAACGGTTCAGCTTTGTGGTTCATAGGAAATTGAATTTGATGTTTTATGTTCCATACAGGTAGTCAATATAAAATAATCCCAGCAAATGTAGTGCTAATATTATAAGTATTTTATACTACATCCGTTTTGTGGTTATCTCGAAATAGGTAAAATAAACAATTCTGTTCATTCAAAAGTATCATTTGCCTATACCTCTCTGCTGCTACAATGCAATTTATATAAGTATGTCGGAGGCAAGATTAATGTATGTATTTAATCTGCTTTACGTCGATATTTTGTGAGTCTCACGTTAATACCCCGAAAAACGAGATTGGCAAGCACAGATCCTACTACTTGACCAAAATTTCGAAAAAGCCTTTTATCTCGTTGAGGAAATCCCGCAAGAAAATATTTTAGGAAAATATGTAATTTTACGAAAACGTCTAAACGGTTTTTTTGTGCGAGCTTTTGACGAATATGGTTCTTGGATGGAAGTTTTTAGTAAGATTTCTAGCGTTTTCAAACAGTCTCGAGCTGCTTTCAAGACTACAGAGCGCCATGGAGGAGGATGCTGAAACAAGAGGGCGAAGATCACGGAATGTATGCTAAATTAGATCAAAGCCGCAAAGAGCAAGGCGCCAAATTAGACCAACAAGATGCAAAAATAGATAAGGAAAGTGAGCAGCAAAGTGCACAATTGGCCGAACTACGAGCGGAGCAAGGAGGTCCGTTTGCAGAACTACGTAAACATGCAGTTTGAAAATCTCGACGAAATCCAGCGTACCCAAGATGCTCAAATTAAATAGGTAAGAGGAGCAATAAATTCCCTGTAGAAGTAAAAGTCGACGGCCAGATCAAGGAGTTTGAAAATAAAATTTAGCAAGTGGACGCTTGCCTCGAACAAATATATCGCAATCTATTCCAGATGGTCAGCTAAATAAAACGTTTTCGACCGAACCAGTTGCTGGGATCTCAAGGGGGATTTTAAAGCCTCCGACATTTGACGGAGAAATCCTATTTGGGAATTTTAAAGATGCAGTTTCAATCGGCAATGGTGGATAATTGTTGGGGCGAAGGAGCAAGACCTGGATAGAAGAGTGAAGAAATTGGCGTTGAACGGACTAACAATGGACGCGTTTATCAGTATTGTCAAGCACGACTACCTGAAACTTCAATTAAAAACAAATACGAGAGATAAAACCATGAATGAAGTATTGGCGTTGGCTTTAAAATATGACGCAGCTGGATGCGGATGATATCACGCAAATAAAGGCTCTTGTTAAAGAGGAGATAGGAAATTCAAGGCCAACTTTTTGAGGTAACGGAACAAAGCGATCGCGTTCCCCGTCTCAGTGTTTCCGTTGTCAACAGCCCGTTAAGTGCATGAGCAATTATAAGCAACTAACACAGTGCCCGAGAAAACCTGATGGAAGGGGCAAGAAACGAGAAGATATAAGGCAATGAGACGCTGAACAAGGCGAGGAGAGAAAGCACTTGTCTCATTTAATGACTATACACCAGTTTTGAGGAGCATGAATTGGTGGAAGGTAAAACCCAAGAGCACCGTTAAAATCACACAACTCTTGGCAGATTACACAAGTATCGCTGTTAGACGTATTCTCACAGAGTGAATGCATCTTTACTTTGCATACCGGAGTTTCGAAATCGGTAGTGCGTCCTGATATGGTAGATCCTGAACAAATTGATGCTTCTGTCCGTTATAACTTGCTAGCTGCAACAAGTAAATCTGCAATAGTCAAAGCAGAGTGTACCTTCCAATAACATAAGGTGGAATAACTGATAATTGTGTCATCCAACTGAATGTTATGAAGAAATACGAAATGGTTGTGGGTTTGAAGAACCAGGTGCTAAAGTGACGCAATTTGGAGGTACCGCTTCAAATAAACTCAAGTGAACAAAATGTAGTTGAAAACAGCGTCCGAATTCCACCGATGTGCGAAAAATCGATCACCCAACCATATAGGCAGAAGAAGATCATTCGCTCAGTGTGCAGCCATCTCCCAGCGGAACGGTTAGATGTCTCACTTGAAGCACTGGATGAATTAGCCAAATAAAAGCCAACTAAGAAGTTCCTAGGATTACGCTCATACTACTGAAGATTTGTGCCAAACTTTGCATATGTTGCACGAAGTCTTCATCGCCTCACCAGAAAAAGCGAATTTTTTTAGTGGCACACTGACCATCAAAAAGCATTTGAAGACTAAAGATGAAATTATGCAGCACTTCTATTTTGGCGTATCTGCAAGCCGATGGCATATTAATTTTGGAAACAGATGCTAGCACCTCGGGGACAGGTGCACTGTTATCGCAGAAGCAAGAGGGCAAACAGTGAGTTATAGCCGATCCCTCTCCAAAGCAGAGAAAAATTATTGTGTACGACGCAGAGAACTGGCTGGTTGTGGTGTACAGTGTTAAACATGTCAACAAATGTCTGTATGAGGAAGAGTTTGTTCTCGTCCGGCACTGAAATGGTTGATGCAATTTAAGGAACCCGAGGGGCAAGTGGCTAGATGGATCGAACGACTACAAGCCTGCACCTTCAAGACTGAACACCGACGAGGCATGTTGCACAACAATGCAGATGGATTATCATGAAGGTCCCAGGCCTGTTCAGTGGTATTAATGTGTAAGACAGGAAGAAAAGAACTGTTCCACAGTTATTGCAAGAATCCAGTTTAAATTGGAACGTGGTTGGGTTAAAAAACATTTGAAAGAAGCCCAGGAGACTGAGTCAGTTGTGCTAGTAAGAAAATGATTCGTAGAATATGTAAACGCCGCATGCGTTGGCACGAAATTGCATCTCAAAGCGTCACTATTAAAAGTTATTGGGCGCAGTGGTACTCGCTGAGAATATATGCCGGAATACTAATGAGAATTTGGAAAACGGGCAACCACCACAATAATAAACATCAAATTGTGCTGTCTGATAATCGGATGCGGAAGTGTTACAAGAAACACACGGTGGAGGATTTGAATCACATTTAGGAATCAAGAAAAGTTTGGGTAAGATAAGGCATCGATTTTATTGGGTCAATTGCCCCAAGGACTTCGAAGACTGGTGCAAACAGTGCTCGCCCCATCCGAACGAATAGCAATGAACATCGCCGACCCATTTATTGTTTCTGATGAAAGATGGTAATCGTTTACTACTGATGTGTATTGACTACCTCATCAAGTTGGTGGATGCCTTTTCGATTGAAAATTACGAAGTCCGGCAGTAGCCGACAAATTTGTGAACAATTGGAGTTGTAGATTCGGAGTACCGCAAGAACTACAATCGGAACAAGGTAGAAATTTCCAGTCGTCCGTATTTCAAAAACCACACCATTACATCCACAATCAGATGAAATAATAGAGAGGTTTAACCGGTTATTGGAAGGTCTTGCCTACCATGTGATATTAAGTTTGGATTACCAGAAATAGAACTCTTCACGCAGCATGTATGCCGATCTAAGACAAACACTGAACTGAATTTACATTGAAGTAAGAAGCAAAATCACAAAGGCCAGCAATAGATTGACAACGAGATATGACCTAAGATCAGATAGCGAAGGATTGGCAGAGGGGGATTTTATTTGGCTTTATAATCCCAAGAGAAAAAAAGGGATATCACCGAAACTACAATAAACTTAGGAAGGGTCGTACACAGTCATCAAACGAATTAACGATTTTGTATACTTTTAAGATTTAAGTAGGAAAACGGCCGAGTCTGTTCCGGACGAACAAAACCTCGAGCATATAAGAGTACATTCGAAGAGCGATCGCCTTTACCGGATTCATAAACATCAGGAATGACGCTTGTTGGATCATCAAAAAATCAACATTTTAACCTACCGAAAAGCAGTAGAAATTTTACAAAATTGGATCACCGCGTGAACCTCAACAAAAATGTGGCGAACAACAAAATTTTTTACTTCATTTAGAAGACATGATGAATGCTCTTCTGTTTCAGGTGGAGAGAATAAACGATAAGCTATAGACAAGCTAGATTCCAATTTTAAGCAACAAGATGATCAGCTTGCCGAGCTAGATAAACAACACGATGCGCAGATCGAACAACTGTGTTTAAGTCTCTTGTAACGAAAGTACAAGCAATTGAAAACCAATTAGACACCCGAAGTGAAAAATTCGAATAAAGGGCCAGTCTCACAAACAAAGGAACGAGGTTCACAGACTGCACTGAAGCCGGGAGCTCGTATGAAGTTTTGAAGAGTGATGTGTTGCAGACGTCATCCAAGATAGAGAAACGTTACAATGGAGTCGCGACAGAGTTGAGTCTGAGATACACAGGACCGGAAAGTTTATTCACTGAACCAACATCGGAGCAAAAGTTCAATTCGGACTTCGTTAGAATGATAGAGGCATTGGTGGAGCGAGTAATGAAAAAATTGGTATATATAGCGTTCGGAGTCAACAAGGATTGCCTCGATCAAATGTGAAGCCCAGTACCATCAAAACTGAAAGAAGATGCTTTAGATGCTGGAAGATAGGTCAATACATCCGAGAATATTGCAAACGCTGGAGTAATGTTTTTCCCTTCAGCCTGACTTCCGAGGAACAGACTCCGGGAATAAAGAAAACCAGAGAAGCTTCAAGAAACAACCAAGCCCTGTGGCAAATGCTTGATTTTAGTTCGGATATTGCAAGTCGGCTTAAAGAGAGTTTACAGCCAGAGAAAAGGAGGGACACATTGGCTTATCCAATGGAGCAAATATCCTTGAGAGACGCCCAGCAGAAGATTTCAGAACGATTATTTAGGGTGAATCCGGCAGAGGAGTTGATTGCTGAAAAGAGCAGTCTGAAGACTGCGACGGACTATCGTGCAAAGGTGGCACGCATTTGAGTTGAGAAGGAGATGTGCTGGAATACGACGAGGCAAAGAAAGGATCAGGAACATGATGATTCAATAGCGGAAAGCATCCATGATGCCGAGAAACGATTGATTTGTCAAGCAGTAAGAGAACGTCAGAAATAAATTAGAAACGCAATATGACCAGAGATGCCGATTTTCGACGTTATGACTTAGTGTGGCTGAATTCTACAAAGCGGAAAAGCAGATCTCAAGATGTACAACGAGATTAGAAAGGTGCATACAAAATTGTCAAGAGGAACAGAGACTATGTGTATCGTATACAAGAACACTTTGAAGGTATGGATGAACAGTTGTGTAGGTTCAAAGACTGAAGCAGTACGACAATGGATTTGTTTATTCGAGACGAACAGATTTAAGGCGGGGTAGTGTACACCACCAAGTGTACACCACCAACACTATAATATTATTAAGCGATTATTATTCTTCACATCAACGATGTTGCCGGATCAAGTGTTCCTCCAATACAAAATAGATTTCAAATGGCCTTCCGAGCGGAGAGGAATATGAAGATAACGATAGCAATTGTAAACGGTGGCAATACTCATCAAGATAGCAATAAAACATATATGCACAATATACATAGATGCAATAAAAAGAATAATCTCGAACAGCGGCAGACAACTATATAACCGCGAACTATTTGGAACGCAGCTACAGTTGTAATTAAAGCAGTGAATAAGGCAAGTCGAAAAGTAAAAAGTGAATAGTAAAAGCAAATTATTGAGCAGTAGACGAGTGAAAAAAGTAAATTACTGTAGAAATTGAAGGTGTGAAATAAAGTTTGTTACTCAAATCGCTGAGTGTTTTATTTACAAAATTGTGTACGAACCCATATCGAATGCCCGGGATTCGTAACAATTCTTAATTTCGAGGTAATAATGATAATTACGTTGATAGTAATCATATACGGGGTAATAATCGGCCATATTGGCTGGATTATAATCCACAGAGGATAAGGAGCGGAATGTGATGCCCGTAATCGTGGAGTGATAACCGGAAAATGGAACTAAATTTAAGGCATTAGTACAAAATCTCGAATTACAAAAGACCGAATTATCAAAATCCCGACGAAAAAAAAATCCCAACTTTCAAAATCCCGACATTTCGAAATACCGAATTTGCTGAAATATTCGATAAAAGTCGGGATTTTTTTTTTAAATATTAAATTTTCTCTTTTTTTATTTTTTTATTAAGAACTGGTCTTTTTTGGCGATCCTGGTTAAATTTGGGTTATCGGATATAATTTGCATTTTATTGTGAATTATTCTAGAATTTCTGGAATTGAGCCTGCTTAATTGAACTTGGCCATTCCTCAATCAATTGGATGGAGAATAAATTTGGATTTGTATAAATACCTATGTTCTTTTAATAAAATATATTTTTGGTCGTGCTTTGTTATTTCATATCAAATTTGATATGAATGACATTTTTGAACGATTTTTGGATTAAATTCTAGGATAAAGCCAAATGAAAAGAAACTTGTCTATTTCATAGTCGATTAAGATCAAATGTCACATTGCACTCAAAAGTTTTTTCTCGGTCATATTCCAGAAATGAATGAAAACATAATTCATAATCCATTAAAGACTCCATTCTACCTTGTGCAGTTTTAAAAAATGACGCTTTAAGCCTTAAGCCGTTTTGAAATAAGCAGTTTTGAAAAACGCAAATTTGTACTTTATGTTAAAATATGCAAAAATAGTTCATCAAAAACCCTAACGTTCTTTACAGGACGACCAAAAATATTTTTTATTATAATAACATATTTACAAATCCAATTTTATTCCCCTTCCAATTGATTGAGGAATGGCGAAGTTCATTTGAGTTTGATTCACATTAAAATGCAAATTGGGCTGGGGTCGTTTGCCCGACTTTCAAAATCCTGAAATCAAAATCCCGACTTTCAAAATCCCGACTTTCAAAATCCCGACTTTCAAAATCCCGATTTTTAAAAGCCTGATTTTCTATATAAAAATTTAGGTGAAGGAGAATATTATATGCATCCCAAATTTTCAAATAATTAGTAATTGAAATAAAGGTAAACAAAAGCCTAACCAAGATCGGGCAAAAAAAGACCGAGTTCTTAATAAAACTGAAGAAAAAAAAAGAAAATTTAATATATAATATTTTTGTAAAATATCCCAACTTTTGTCTGGATTTTTAAGGTTTCAGCAAAATCGGGATTTTGAAAGTCGGGGTTTTAAAAGTCGGGATTTTGAAAGTCGGGATTTTTTTTGTCGCGATTTTGATAAATCGGTCTTTTGTAATTTGGGATTTTAACCGACCCCAAATATTAAATTAATTTCGTAATCTTTATTTTTGTTAAGAACTTGGCCTTTCTTAATAAAAATGAAAATTAAAAAAAATAAATTTAATATTTGGGGTCGGTTAAAATCCTGAATTACAAAAGACCAAATTATCAAAATCGCGACAAAAAAAAATCCCGGCTTTTAAAATCCCAATTTTTTAATTTTTTGATTTTTTCTTTAATATTAAATATTGAATTTTTTTTTTATTGCTAAAAAAACAAAATTTAGTAATTAATATTTGTTATACTTACCTACTAGAGTAGGCGTCATTAATCGATTCTACGTGTGGCACGCCGTGCGACATGTTTGCTGATCCCGGCTCCTACGTTCCCCGAAGTGTAAATGTAAAGCTCCACGGGGGGCTAAGCAGGGTGGGGGAGCGCAGCAACCTCCGCCCGTGAGAGTTATGGAAGTCGTTAGCCTCTACAATTATTGCATTTCAAAATGCCAGCCCGCAAGCGCCCAAATTAACAAAAAAAAAAAAATTTAAAAATCGGGCTTTTGGAAATCGGGATTTTGCTAATTCGGTCTTTTGTATTTTAGGATTTTGTACCGACAAAATTTCGAATATCTTTAAGAATAGTAGAATTTTTAATTCGATTGATAAAACCATTCGCCAATAGCAACAAATAAGGATTGACAGTCTATTTCATCACCAACAATATTTAAATTTAGTTCCATTTTCCGGTTATCACCTCGCGACTACACCTGGCCCTTTAGCTCTTACTCATTACGCTCCTTATCCTCTGTGGATTACACCCCAGCCATTATGACCGGTTATAACCCCGTATATGATTCCTATCAACGTTATTGCAAATTGGGCTTTTGCAAATCGGGATTTAGAAAGTTGAGATTTTAAAAGTCGGGATTTTGAAAATCGGTCTTTGGAAAGTCAGGCAAACGACCCCAACCCGAAATTTTCATTATGAAAATGTCAACCAGGAACCAAGCCAACATTTTCTGTACGAATAATACTCTGATATTTGTTTTAACTTCGCACTTTGTAAAGTTGGCACAAAATTATGTACACCATATTTTATATACCATCTGGCAACATTCGAACAGTTATTAATTTTAATAAAACAAAACTGTTATTTATCTGTCTATAAGTTAAAATATCTGAGGGTGACAAAAATTGCATTTTACTGCTTCAAAAATACGAGTAGTTATGTACCTATACTAAAGAAAAACTAAATCGAAATGAAAATTGCGAGGGATAAAAGTTAATTCAAAACTTTTCCTCATTTCTATAGATAGATAAATATATTTTATTTGTACACAGCAGTCAGCACAGTGTTTATACCCGTTCTCGTGCATATACCGTCGTCAATTTCCAAATGAAAATTAGATAAAATAACGAACGAACGAAATAATAATCATCATTATATTACTATTACGAGTATTATTGGTTGTTGTTATTATTACGATCGCTATTATTATGATTTGAAATTATTTGATAGAGTTTGTGGAGGACCAAACACTATTTTGGTACGTGCATCTTCCTGTTTCACATTTTTTCGTATACGAGAAAAACACTTTGCGCGCGACTTGGAAAATCATATATGGCGCGTCTCTGCATGGCGTTTCTAAATACTAAATATAACACAATATGGGGTTAATGTTTAGGTTAAAAATGGGGTAGGAGATGAAAACAATTTTTTTTTTCATTTAATCTATTTTAGATAATGACAAAACATTTGTCTAGATTAGAAAATATAAAACTCAAATGAAAATGAATTAAATGTTATTTCTGAGACAATTATTGTTTTAGATTAGGCAGCGAGGGTGTTTAATATAAGTTATATGTGTAAATAGGGGTTGCCGCCGATATTTGTATTTTTATTTTTAATTTAAATGTGATTGATATAATAATTTGTCATAATGTATAAATATATAAGATTTAAGAATTAAGATTGTCTTCGGTTCCATATTGAGCGATTCGATTTAAATTAATTTATATCGTTGTAATTTATTGTCCATTAGGGGGTTGAAAATCTATAAATCTTACATCAGTATTTATACAAGTTACAAATTTTATGTAATCCTTCTTCAACAAAAAAATATAGCTATCAGCTAAAAAAATATATTTTCAATATTAAATCACATACGTAGCTATATCCGATTACCATACACCATAATTTTTTGTACTTTGTTGCTATGCAAAGTATTAAACAAGAATAATCAAATTTTTTGTCGAGCGTATACAATTTTGTCTTTCCTTATAATCCGTATATAAGGATAAAGTTTTTTTTTATTGAAATTAAATTGTGTTACAGAACTGATACAATTATATGGAGATAGAGATGCATTACACATGTGATTACTGGGAGTATATCGAATTTTCTATATTTCGTTTCGGCGGATTATTCGTGCACGCAATGATTTAAAAAATATTAAAAATTTTATAGACCCAATCCGAATATATACATATATGTAGGATTTGGAAATCATTCGTGTGTAGAAATTCGAAAAGATTTTCTTTAGAAAAAATACTTGTACATACGTATAAAATTTTATTGTTACAAAATACAACGGTTATAGGATTCTGCGAATCTAACCCGATTCATGTATCTAAATACATAAAAATTTATGTTTTAAAATTGGTATGTCATGTAAAATTCTAAATGAAAATTGGATATGTGATTTTTTTATGGGTTTCAATCTCTGAAAAGATAACGTATTGTTTTGGGTGCTATTTAGTGTACGCCGGCAATAAATAAAGCTTACATTTTGTAATATTTTGCGCCATAGTTCAACAACCAGGAACGCTGTACTATCCATTGAAGGAATTTTTATATTTTTGTTTACTGTCTGTTATACCGTGTAATTAACTTTTTCCGCTGGAATATAATTACTTTTTAATCGGTATATAAAATGGATTTAATTGTAGACCTAGATCCAAAGCAACTGATTGTTGCGTGTTTTGTTTCGCTTTTAATTATAATCGTTGTATTGATTTAGCTACATATTTTAATAAAATGCTATTAAATTACACATTTGAAATTATTTATACATTGAACATTTGGGACTGCATGGAGCTACTATAAGCTAAACGCCAGGCTATGAGATTTTAACACTCTAAACATGTCGAGATTGGTATTTGTTTGATTCGGCCTTTAGGTGAGCTGCCGGTGGAATCGAATACCAGTGATTCAACTTAGATGTATGTTGAATGCTTCAATATTGAAACCTTTGTGAAGATAGCCCAAATTTCTATCCCCGAAAATCGAAGAAGGTGCTTATGGCAATACTATACAAGTTAATGTATACTATTGCGATATTTAATTAACAAGTATAGCAATAAATCTAAATTCGGGTATAAATATTTCTGAATAATAGCTAAATAATAAAGGGGTAGATACTCGATCAGCTAGCAAGCAAGCAATTTGCTAGCCAAAATTTGGCTACTCAACCAATTTTATCAAGCAAATTTGAACTTCAAATTATATTTTTTATAAATTTTTTTGTAATTTTTGCACAGTTAAGTAACACAAAAATTTGCTGTTCATTTTTTGAAGCCGCAAAATTTACTGTGCAAATGCAATATTTTTACTCTCAGCCCAAAAAAGTTTGTGTCATGATAGTTTTAGCTGTCATGACAGTAAATATTTTCGGGACTGAAAACGTATTCATACGACGGATAAAAATCCAAGATTTTTCTATCTCATCGTTTTAACCAATTACATCACGTAAATTATACAACAGATACAAGAGGCGTATACAAAAAAGTTGAAAAAAATTGAAAAAACTCTGGGATAGAAAAATCCGAGATTATTATCCGTCGTATGACTGCCGGTTCATACGATGGATAAAAATCTCGGATTTTTCGATCCCAGATTTTTGTTTAATTTTTTTCAACTTTTTTGTATGAAAAGAGGCGTGTGTGTTGTATAATTTACATGATGTAATTGGTTTAACCCTCATGTGAGTGAAGAGAAAATATCTTAATTTGAGTGATTAGTACCTAAATGCATTTTGTACGGAAACTTATTTTTCCAGGTTCGTCCAAGTCGTAACATTTATCATTTTTAAGTATGATCATAATCTACCAATTGAACTAGAAGTTCTCACAAAAATTATTTTTAATTGGGAGTAAATCATACAAAAATAAACGTCTAAAAATGCAAAAGGTACCCGGGTACCCACGTCACTCACATTAGGGTTAAACAATGGGATAGAAAAATCCGAGATTTTTATCCTTCGTATGAACTCGCTGTGAATACGACTTGAGTGTAAAAATGTGGAGATTTTCTGGGCTGAGAGTAAAAAATGTCATGATAGCAATAATTAGTGATTCCATCGCATTTTTTAGAGATGGAATATGGGCTATCTGCACATACATAATTTCTAGTATCAATGTTTAATTAAGGAATATTGCGCACTCCTCTGTTGGGGCTTAGACCACTATTTCCATGAGAATTTGACTTTTTGTAAAGATTTAATTTATTTATTCTAATTGTTCCGTTTATCTACAAAATACACAAGTGATTACTGTTACAAATTTCTATATTATAAAATTAGCTTGCTCAGCACTTTTGCACAAAATTGTAGTTATTTTGTGTTTTGGTGCTAAGGAAATAAGATTTGTTATTTCCAACACGTTGACGGTTATGATGTTTAATATGTTCGTTCGTTGGTTTTGTAGTATTTCAATTTATGCATGTTTATGACGTTTAAACATACTCCGGGTTATGTCAGAATGACAAAGTGAGCAAGTTAACGACGTTCAATTCAAAGGTGTTGGTTGTTTTGATTGTGGTTTTTCAATTGTTCGCTTAAGAATTTAGGCTTGTTCAACTGGATTTGGCAATTTCTCCTGACGTCCTCGACTCTAATCTTTTGTTATGATTTATATAGATAAGTTAGCCTGGTAGATACAGTTTTATTGGGTTACTTTTTCTGTTGTGTTATTTTAGGTTTTTGGTTTGTTTCCGACCGTCTTGTTTCAACCCTATTAAAGTTAGCCATTAGTTCCACCCGAAAGTAAATAAAAAAAATCGATAAACTATATAAAACTAAACTATATTTTTAATAGCATTATAAATTGTTTAGAAAATTCGTTTTCCAATAACGAAACTTGAATATAAATATATCGCACACACAAAATTTGAAAATTTCAAAAAATCGACCATATAAAGTGTCATAGTAGAAAATAGATTCAAACGAAGGGTCTTAATGATGTTCACACCTGGAAAAAATTTCAGACCATTTTCCATGTGTTGAGCTCGGAAAAACTTCATTGAATATATCGCACACACAAAATTCGAAAATGTCTAAAAATTGACCATTTAAAGTGTCATAGTTGGGAACAGATTCAAATCAAACGTCTTAGTCATGCTCACACCTGAAACAAATTTCAGGTCAATTTTCAAATGAGAAGCTCCGGAAAACTCGATTGAATATATCGCACACACTTTTTCCAGGTGTCAGCATCACTAAGACCTTTGATTTGAATCTCTTTTCAACCATGACACTTTAAACCGTCAATATTAACAAATTTTCAAATTTTATGTGTGCAATATATTCAATCGAGTTTTTCGGAGCTCCCCACATATAAATTGATCTGAAATTTTTCCAGGTGTTAACATCATTAAGACTATTCCCAACTATGAAATTTTTAATGATCAATTTTTAGACATTTTCAAATTTTGTGTGTGCGATATATTCCCTATCTATATATTCAATCGAGTTTTTCGGAGCTCCCCACATGGAAATTGACCTGAAATTTTCTCCAGGTGTGAACATCATTAAGACCTTTGATTTGAATCTATTCCCAACTATGACACTTTTAATGATCAATTTTTAGACATTTTCAAATTTTGTGGGTGCGATATATTCCCTATCTATATATTCAATCGAGTTTTTCGGAGCTCCCCACATGGAAATTGACCTGAATTTTTTTCCAGGTGTGCAGATCATTAAGACCCTTTGTTTGAATCTATTTTCTACTATGACACTTTAAATGGTCGATTTTTTGAAATTTTCAAATTTTGTGTGTGCGATATATTTATATTCAAATTTCGTTATTGGAAAACGACTTTTCTAGAATATATGTACAAAAAAATACTTTCGGTAAAAAAAAGTATCGGCTGAGAAATATGGGGTGAGATATGTCGGCTGAAAAATGTCAGTTGACAACTTTCGGCTGATACATATTAATATTTGACATTTTATATTATATTTTCGGCTGAGATAGCAACCAAAGACATTATCTGCATTATCGATTTTTTTTACTTTCGGCTGGGAAATATCGACTAACTTTAATAGTATCTTGTTTGAAGCAGTCGGTACGAAATCCCGAATTACAAAAAACCGAATTATCAAAATATCGAAAAAAATTCCCGACTTTCTTTCCCAAATTTCCAATTTTCGAAATCTCGATTTTGCTGAAACCTTTTAAACCCCGATTTTTGGAATTGTTCCTGTTCAATTGATTTTCAATCCATAATTGTAAAATTTAATTTACAAAATTGGGTTTGTATAAATATGTTCTTTTAACAAAATATATTTTTGGTCGTCCTGAAAAGAACGTTTTGGTTTTTGATGAAATATTTAATGATAAAATAAATAAAATTAATCGCTATTAATGTAATTTAATAACAATTAATGTAACTTAATAACATGAGCATGACGTGATTTTCCAATCACAAGCAATTTTATAAAGCTCATAGACCATCTCCGGGTAAGCTTCTGTTGATTTTGAGTTCATTATACAAAATAATAATTGTATGATCTGGACGCCAATTTTACCATGGATCGAGAATAACAGTCTCATTAAAGACGGTACAACCTCGAATGTACTGTCCATGAGCCAGCATTCAGCCTCTGCTAGCACCATCAAAGATGTTTTTTTTAAATAATTAACTTTTATCAGTATTGTTTCTATTTACAACAACATTTAAATTTTTGCTGTTTCTTCTTTCGTGTTTTGCATAATCTCCTTTGCCAATTCTTCGATTAACTTATAGACCCCAACATGACATCTTCCGATTACTATTTTTAGTCGGGCGTGTCAGGCCTCAACTGAGTTTTTAGTTCTAAGGAAATTAGCTCCATGATTCTGGAATATAGTCCAAAACTCTGGACTGTATTGGGGTCTTCCTTCCGGAAACCTCTTCAGGAGGTACGAAGGCTAAGCTTTTCAACATGCAAATTTGAATGTTAAAAGCTTCATCGTTTCCAAATTTAACCTGAAGGTGTTCAGAATGTACTTTTCTCCATAATATTTGGCCGGAATGGAATAGACATCCTTTGTATTCAGCCAACGGAAAATACATTTTAGCTCCAATCTTCTTCGATTTGACGTGATTTTCCAATCACAAGCAATTTTACAAAGCTCATAGACCATCTCCGGGTAAGCTTCTGTTGATTTTGAGTTCATTATACAAAATAATAATTGTATGATCTGGACGCCAATTTTACCATGGATCGAGAATAACAGTCTCATTAAAGACGGTACAACCTCGAATGGACTGTCCATGAGCCAGCATTCAGCCTCTGCTAGCACCATCAAAGATGTTTTTGTTCCTAATAAAATATTTTTATTTTCTCCAAAATCTTTCTCCGACAATACAAAGAACTCTTCATCAATAAACTTTAACGTTTCCGAAATGGAAATTTAATTTAAAGCTTCCGGCTCTTTCAGTGTTGTGGCCCTCACTCGAGCAATTTTTTGTTTATACTCAGTTTGAAGGCAAATATAATCTACAATCTTTTGTACCATGGTTGGGGCCTTGAGAAGGTAAGTCCCAACTCTGGTAGTTCTGCCAAACTCTTTACTGTTTCATTTGCTCTAAAAACACGTTTTTCGGACGCCACAGGAGCGTGATTAAGATCTCTCTTGCTTTGCACAACAGGTTTTTCCGTTGATCGGAACACCATCGATAAGTTTGATTTTCACCCATCTTTTCGAGATGGTAAGCGTAACCAGCAATAATAAGCTTGTTTTTATTTTTGTTCGTTTTGACCATGAGATATTCATTTTGTGCTTTTAATTATTTGTTTTAATATTTTTTTTGCTTTATTTTTATTTCTAATAGGCCTCTCTCTTATTTAATATTTTTTTATAATTTTAAAACTTAAAATATTTCACACAAAACTTTACTAAACAACACTTATTTACTGATTTAATAAAATCGATTGGAACTCCATAGTCTGTTTCACGGTTTATAAAATACTGATGTCAGAAAACTAAAACCACTCCATATTTATAAAAAAATCTAAAACCTGCCAGTTTCTGGTAGATTTCTGTGAGTCATCATAATGCCTATGTCTCATGTCATTTTGGCTACACGAATGACGCAATAGCGGGAGTAACATCAGTAGTACAGATCCTTGTTTTTTATTATTTATTTAGTCATAAAAAATATTTTAAAAGTTTTTAAAATTGTTTGTAAGGCTACTCTCACTATTGCGTCATCTGTTACGGTTATACCAAAACATCTGGTGCATTTAGATCCTTTTTAACTCTTTATAAAACATAATCTTAAAAATATATTTGTTTTTATATTTTAAGTCGTTACCACAGAAACCAACCGAACGGTTCCAAAAAAAAAAAAAAAAAAAAATCCAACTGACTTCCAAAAAAAAAATTCCAAAACCCCAGTTAACAAAAATATAAAATTCCATTTTATAAAATACTATTACATAAAAATCAAAATTCTTAATTCCCTTTATCAAAATTTATTTATTTAAACAAAAAGTCCCTAAAAACTTAAGCAAAAGAATCATGTCAAAAAATTATTTTTTTTATGTTTTTTGAACCAACTTACACATTTGTGCATTCCTTCCTAACTTATTTTCGTCCGAAAAAACACTATAACAAAAGTGTATGAAATTTTATAAAGAGTAACGAAACAGAGGAAAAAATTCCGTCAAAAAATGCATGGGTTACGCAATTTAAATTGGTTTTACAATACACTTACAAAACAATTTTTTATTTTTTTTTTCGTATCGAATATTGGCATACTCATGACTATTGATAGAAAACGACAAAAATTACCTTAAATAAAGATGTGTAAATGTGTTTTTAACGTATTTAAATTGCATAACCCATGCATTTTTTTGATGAAAATTTTTCCTTTTTTCGTTCCTCTTTATGACATTAGATACTCTTTGCTATAACCATACACACAATTGTGTTGGCTGTACTTTAAATCAAGCGAAATATTTTAACAGAAACACAATTACATACAATGTTTTATTACTCACACATTTGTGTGGCTTGGACTTAAATTGAGCCAATTTTTTGGTAGAAATAGGGATATACAAAATTCTATTATTTCATTATTTTAATAATGAAAAAATTAAAAAAAAAAAAAAAAAAAACCTCTTTTATCCGGAATTCTATTATCCGGAATAACACCTAATATCCGGAAAAAGTTTTTTTTCGTATTCTTTCATTTTCTCTTTTATTTACCTTATTTTCCAAAAATTAAATAATTTTTTTACAATGTATTTAACTAAAATAAATTTAAAATCTTAATAATTCACACGAAGTTTAAGAAATATTAAAATGCTGTTTTACTATGAAATTATTATAAAAAATCTTTTATCCGGAATTGTTTGCCCCAGTCGTTCCGGATAAAAGAGGTTGCACTGTATTTGCAGCATTTCGGAAAAATTCTAATTGATTTACATATTTCAATCAATTTAATAATTATTTTTATGTTTATTAGTAAATTTAATTAATTGAAATAATTATTCAATTAATTAAATTTAATTTAATTGTTCTTAGAAACTGTTACTCAAACATGATCCCCTTTCCTCCATTCCACACTTTCATGTTTTCGGCGTGATTCTTTCCTCCTTAAGGTTTGTAGGTGAAGTAGGGGAAGGAAACGAGGAAAGAATGCAAGTGTAGAACGGCAGATTGTTTACCAGATTGATTAATCCTTGTTGTGATTCTAGAAAATAGGGTTGGATTTTTCTGGATACCAAACCGTTCCCCCACAAACCAATAATTCCCATTAACAAACTTCTGTATGGTACAGCCATTATTAAATCAGTACTGTAACAGTTTTAGCAAATTACAAGATAAATAAAATTTCCAATTTATGCCCGTGGAAATTTTTTGAATTTTGTATAATGGAATTTTGATTTTGGAATTTTATTTTTTGGAAATGTTTTTATGGGAATTGTAGTTTCGGGAATTTCGTTTTAGGAATTTTAAATTTGACGAATAGAACCCAACCCCGTTACCACATTGCACAGTACGCACTCATTACAAAAAAAATTTTAATAAAACCCGGGCCTTTGAAAATCGGTATAGATTCATCTCTGCAATGATCATCTCTGCATGCAGTCATCTCTGCAATGATCGAGTGGACCCTTTATATCTGTCCATTTACCTCGCTGGAGTAGCAGTTTGTTAGGATGTCTATCATATTTGCTTTGATGCAAGTGTTGCAGTGTTTAACAATTAGTTTGATTTTTCTGTGCATTCTTGGGAAATGGTACTTCTCGGTTGCTATTGCTTTTGTTGAGCGTTACGATGCGCTCGTCGATGAACTGGTGGTTGTTTCTGCTGGTTGGTTTTCGTCCGGGATGTCTTGAACGAATTTTAGTGAGAATCGAATGGTTTCCCCAATAAGGGTTCCGTGGTTTTTATGACGTTTAGGGTATGGTGGTTTAGTTATCTTTTAAAGAAATTGATATTATCCGTTTTTTGAGAAATTTGGTTGTATAAACATGTGTCGGGAGTAATTTGAAAATGGAGTTACAATTTGATTTCATTGTCTTCCTTCAAGATGAGCTAATTTCTGAATATATTAAGGGGTGCATCGACTACGTTTTTTCGGGTTTGTATTTTAGTTCGATGGAAGCTCCTCTAAGATGGCCTTCCATCATTTTATTTTAACTCCAAAACGGTTCTTATGACTTAAGGGTAATTTTGCGGTTGGTGGTTGGTATAAATCCGAACTTTCTTTGATCCGCCGAGGAAATTTCTAAGGGAGGTTAAAGCCCAAATTATGGCAAGCATTTCTTTTTCGTTTACCGTAAAGTTCTCTTCTGTTTTGTTGAATGTTCTTGAAAGAAATGTTACTGGTTTCCCATCTTGAGATAATACTGCACTAAGTGCGAAATTCGAAGCGTCTATTGTTAATTCGGTTTTTTTTTTCGTAGTTCGGGAATTTCAACAACACTTTTGGTTCTCGCGAGTTTTTTGGACTTAAGAGCTGGGTCAGCTAATTTATCATAGTCTTAATGAACCTGTCATAGAACTTAGACATTCCTAGAAATGATTTATGTTCTTTGACTGCGTTCTCATTGCATTTATTTTCTTTTGACTCGTTTTAATACCATCGTTCGGAATACGAACAAATGTGAGTTCTACATTTACCAAGATGAATTTTTATGTTGCGTCCTCTAAAAGTCTGAATACGGTGTTCACGTTCTCCAAATGTTTTTCTTCATTTTTGCCGAAAGTAAGTATATCATCTATGTAGACGTAACATCGTTTTCCTATGTGATTTCTAAGAATGTAGTCTAGTGTACGTTGGAAAATTGAAGGAGCATTTCTAAGGCCGAAAGAGAGTCGTGTGAACTCGTACTTGTCATGGTTTACGGAGAAGCGAATCTTTTCAAAATCTGCAGGTTTCAGCAGAATTTCCACTATACACTTTTTCAGCCGGAACCTATAATCATCGGCAAAAGGTCGATGTTAACACCAACACTTCACGAAAAATGCTTCCCTACATGTTGTTCTATGTACAAGAATCCAAATCAAACAAAGTACTTCTCTAAACGATGAAATATAAAATATAATCAATAAATTGTTAGAAAATAAAATGTTATTTCCGCGAAATAAATCAGGTGCCCAAATAATTCCAGTTGAAATTTTAGCTAGTTCAAAATGGCCATCAATCATGCTTACTGTTTAATGCTCCGAATGATTCACACCGACTTCATATGGTTGCGGCTTGACTTGATGGTTGTGGTTGGGTTGGCATTGTAGTGCATAATGTTTTGATCGTTCCGAAAACCGCATATGTTGCAGTATCATCCAAATTGAACTGCGACCATTGTGCAAGCGCACAAATTATTTTTGTAAACATTTTGTTTCTGGATTTGTATGGTTCTGGATGGTATTATAGTTCGGCTGCAAAAACAATTAGTGCACAATACATCGTGCTTATGCCATATTTGGTTTTGCTGTGGTACGGTTCCGGCTGGCTTTACTAAATTCCTATTGGATTTATAAGGTCCCGGCTGAAACAACAATTAGGGCACAAAGATGCAAAATTCCTCGTGCTTTATATACCATAGTTAGTTTGGTGATAGTATGTTTCTAGCTGACTTTAACAGGTTCCGGCTGGAGTTATAAGGTTCCGGTTGAAAAATAATAGAGTGCGCTTCATGCTTCATAGTTAGTTTGGCTGTATATAAGGTTTCTACCAAAAAATCGTATAGTGCTGGATTTGAAAGGTTCCGGCTGAAAGATTATATAGTGTACAATAATGCACAATGCATCGCGCTACTTGTTAGTTTGTTGTAGAGCGTTTGGTTCCGGGTGAATTTGTAAGGTTATTTTCCGAAAAATCTTATATTGCTGAATTTATGAGGTTCCGGCTGAAGAACTACATAGTGCACAATGCATCGTGCTACTTGTGCCATAGTTAGTTTGGCTGTAGGTTCCGGCTGAAATTGTAAGGTTTTTACCAAAAATAGTTATTTCTGAATTTTTGAGGTTCCGGCTGAAAAAGTATATGGTGTTTAGTGATGCACAAAGCATCGTGCTACTTGTGCCACAGTTGGTTTTGCTGTAATATGGTTCTGGCTCGCTTTATCAGGTTTTGGTTAGAATTATAAGGTTCCGACTGAAAAATTATATAGTGCACAATGATGCACAATGCATTGTGCTATTTGTGTCATAGTTAGCTTAGCGTAGGTTCCGGATGAAGTTGTAAGGTTTTCAAGAAAAACTTATATTGCTGGATTTATAAGGTTCCGGCTAAAAACATATAGTTCTCAATGATACACAATGTATTTTTCTACTTGTGTCATAGTTGGTTTGGCTATAATATGATTCTGGCTGTCTTTATCAGGTTCTGACCGGAATTATAAGGTTCCGGTCGAAGAATTATAAATTTGCACAACGATGCACATAATGCATCATGCTACTTGTGCCATAGTTAGTTTGGCTGTAAAAGGTATGGTTCCGTCTGAATTTGTAAGGTTTTCCCCGAAAAATCGTAAATTTAGGAATTTATGAGGTTCCGGTTATATTAAAAAATATAGTGCACAATAATTCAGAACGTATTGTGCTACTTGTGCTATAGTTGGTTTGTCTATTGTATGGTTCTGGCTGGCTTTATCAGGTTCCGGCTGTAGTTATTAGGTTCTGGCTGAAAAACTATTTAGTGCACAATGATACACAATCCATTGTGTTACTTGTGATATAGTTAGTTTTTCTATATATCACCATACATGGCCATATATAGAATTATAAGGTTCCACCAAAAAATGATATACATATTTCTGAATTTATAAGGTTCCGGCTGAAAAATTATATAGTGAACAATTATGCAAAAAGCATCGTCTTACTTGTGTCATACTTAGATTGGCTGTAGAGTGTATGGTTCCGGCTGAATTTGTAAAGTTTTTCCCGAAAAATCGTATATTTCTGGATTTATAAGGTTCCGGCTGAAAAATTATCTAGTTCACAATGATGCACAACGCATCGTGCTACTTGTGCCATAGTTGTTTGGTTCTGGCTGATATGGTTCTGGCTTGCGTTTCGGACCCCTTGTCCATGCTTCCATATTCACGGTTCTTACTTTTTGGTAGGCAAGACAATTGATTCTCCAGATGAGGTAACCGGCGATACACCGATAGCCTTAGCGCCAATGCTGCCTAGCGCTTTGCATCATTAATAACAACTCGTTTTTATTCATTTACGTTCAAAACCTTATGAGCTTATTTCTTTATTCTTAGAAACGTAAATAATTTTATACTTGTAAAATTCAACATTTGACGTCATTGTTTCAAATTGTTGGCTGTCGATTGATTTGCATAGAGACTTTTGTCAATTAAATATCTCATCGTATAAGTGATGTGCTTTCTTAGCCGTTGTATATAATGCTGAATGTGACACCTCTGTAGAGCTCTCTAAACAGATCAATGAAACTGTTGGCGGTACTCCGTAATTTTGTAGCTCTTTCCAAATGGGTCATCTTGGTAATGGATCAAAAGCTCTTAATAGCAACTTGCTGCAAGAATCACGAAAAGTAAGCAGAATTTGGTTGTTCGTCCATAATTATGGACCTTCAGCTTTCTAAACCATTAGTTCCCGCCCGCGCAGATAGTAACTCTCTATTTAACATGATAATAGGCGATAATCAGCGTTTGGTTCTTTCAACATGGTCATTTGCCAGTCGGCCACTGGGGTCCCAGTTCTCATTTTGAAACAAATTTATTAATTGAAACAAAATTATCTTTATCTGGAACAGAGGAGTAAGTTTTTGTAGATGCTTACAGTCTGTTAAAATTAATTAAATCTATAATTATCTTTAGAGCAATTTTTTGTTCTTTTAATCCTCACAAATCTTTATTACCCTACTATTAGTTAAATTGTACCCCTAAAGTAATATGTAAAACAAAAACATTTTTGTGCAGTGTTTTAGGTGAATATTTTGTTAGGAATCCCAAAAATGAGAAGGAAGTTTGTAATTTTGTTTGGTCCTTAGATCATAATACCACCCTCTTAACTAACTTGTTGATTTAGCACTCTTTTGAATGGATAACGCTAAGTCTCCACATAACCGCCCTGCTCTTTTTCCGTATTATGAATTGCTAAAAGGGAAATGAGGCAAGACTAATAATCTATAGTTTTCCACTTAATATAGAACAGTGTACATCCTTTTTGGGATAAGCGTCAACCGAAACTAAAACTAACTGGATCTGATCAGGTGTGAGCACCATTAACACTAAAGATTTAAGCAGGTACAGCTGTTATGTTATCAAGTTATTTTCGTATGAGTGCCTTATTCAAAATTAAATTTCAGTATAATGGACTCTGCATTACACAACAAGTGACACATTTGTCTTCCATTGCACAAGAAATAAAGACTGGATCACTTTACATCTTAACTTACATATTTTTTTTATAAAAGACCATAAAAAATGTTTTAAACTACAATGAAATTGATTTTAAATTGATTTTGCAAGGATTTAAATTTCCAAAACATCTATAAATGTATGAACATAAGGAATGGCATTGTATAAAAAAAAGGATTTTCAACTTTATGCTTAATGGAGTCGTCTTGTTCAATAAGTATTTGAAAAAGTTTTATATTTTATTTTATTTTTTTGGATGTAACTGTGCTCTGTTCCCGTACAAGGAAATTTGTTTTATTTCTTCTACTTCTTATTCAACGTTTTTGTTTCCAATATCCGGAAAATGTGTACTCAAAAAGTTGGAATTTTCTTTTTGTTGTATTTTAAAACCCTAATTTTCTGATATGCTGCATACATATGTATGACAAATTTATTGGAAATGTTCTTAAATTGTTTTGTATACCGATGGAATGGGTACATGTTTTACACAAAAGTGTTTTAGAAAATCGAAAGTTATAAATTTTTCGATAATACTCTACCAAGATGATGATGATGTTGATGATGATGACGATGATCGCATTACACAAAGTTGCATCTTAACAGATATTAATCAATCGAAAAATTAAAATTCCATTCCAACCAATTATTCATTTCATGCTCGCGCATATACTTTCAACCGATCAATCAACTTTGGTATTATTTTATTTAACTTTTATAATTTGATGATCACATGAATCGATCGAGATCAGTAACTAACTGTTGGGGCTGTGTAATTGATATAATTGGTTTTGTGTGCCCCTGATTTTTAAGTACTTCGTAGATAGAAAATCGCGCAATCTCTAAATAAACTATTTAACCTTTCGTGCGGTATAATTAATCGATTGATATGATCGATCGATCGATAATTACGATCGATTATTGATTTTAGCATAATTTAACATAATTGATCCACAGTCTATTTATAATATATTTTATATTCATATTCCAAGAAGAAAATTATGAAAATATTCACGATCTATTTTTTTCAGATTGCTCTCAATTTTATTATGCATTGTGACATGATCGTAAAGCGCGATCATATTAGTATACCAATTTTCTCAATAACCTTGAAAGCGAAATTACTTGTCTATGATCTAACAATTATTGAGCACGGCAATCTTCTATATTCATCAATATATGTATAATAAAGATGAATTGAATTGAAAGTGAACTTTTATTTGAATATGCGTTTTATGTACAACAAGCGATCGATCGCGAAGCCCTTTCACTCCGCGGTGCGCTATATACCAAATTTTTACGTTTTATAATATAATTTTTTTTTTTTGTGTTTTACGAGCCGCGCCGCCATCAAAATGTCAGAATGACGGATCAACATATATAACTACATATGATTTGATACTTTATTTTCTACAAGTGTATTAATAAATTAAGTTCATCCATATGGAAATTAATTATGTGCGATTACAAATGAAAAATTGAGTGTTCAAAAGTTTTGAAATAAATTTTTAACACATAACTCATCATCATCACATCGCGTGATTTATAACAGGTAGTTTATTTCAAAGTTTCAAGTTAAACAATTTGGTAAGATTTGTAACAAAATTAAATTAAACTCGTTAACATTTTTCATTTATTAGTCTCTACACAATTAAGATCAAAAAATTTCGTCATACTATATTTTCAATTTGTATACAAGACGTTTAGAAAACTTCGATATTCAAAATTAAATTAACAGGACGCCTATTTTAAAACCACTCGGTAATTGAAAGCAAAATTTTACCATCGTGAAAATTAAATTTAAATCAAAGAAATTCGATTTTGTAATTGTCCAATTTGGCAATTGATCTTGCACAGTGTTTAATTAAAATGTTGATCAAATGTTTGTGTTTAGTGTTAGTTGAACATTTCGCCGGGGTTGACTCGTTATAGAGTCAAAACTTGGTGGAAGGGTGATTTTGGATATCGGTCGTTTCAAGCGCTTGCCATTTGAAAGTTTGATGATCATCAAACCTCGGAAACTCTGGCTAATGACCATTTTAGCGGTGGCAGATTTTGTTCTCGGAGGAGGGAGGACTAAGCGTCGCACCTTAATTTGTTGATTGAGAGTACGTCATTTATAGAATTTGTTGAGTGAGGATAGATACTTCAATGTCCAGCGCCTCCGAATCCCTTGTAGCATCGATTGTAGTAACTGTCATTTGCTTAGGTGATTAATTTTGATAAGATGCAGAATAGAGAAGAGGCCGGGAATCTCCAAGGGGCCGGGAATCTCCAAGGGGCCGGTAATTTAAGAGAGCCTCTATCTGCTTGTTCAGGGTCAGGAACTCTTCGTACTTAAGTATGGTTCAATAACGCGAAGCAGGTGGTATCTAGCAGTTTTCACAGTTGATTCCCACATTCCGCCAAATGGAGGGGCTGCCGGAGGGATGAAATGCCATTGGGTAGTTGGCAGTAAGGTTATGGACGTAGAACTCACGAAGTTGCTTCTTTGCTCTATCTGATGGGACACCTCGGGTGGCACAGAATCGCTGAAGAGCTCCCAGGAAGGTTACAGTACTCATACCAAATACCAAAACTAGGGTAGTTACCTCGGTCGCAATACAAACGTGCCTTAAATGTTTTAGCTGAACGATGACGAGTGGTTTTAACTGCAAATTGACCAGCTAAATCTATACCTGTTTGTATAAATGAACTGACTGGTAGGTTAACGCAAGGAACTGGTAATTGGTCCATCAGTTGTTATTGGGTTACAGCGTTGTATCGCCAACAAACCACACACTGACGGATAAATCGGCGGATGAGGTTTCGTGCTCTTAGAATCAAGGTTCGCTGCTTTAGCGTAGCGAGTTTTTCTCTTACCGTTCTCTCAATTATGCTGTCGCATCGATAAATGGAAAAAAAGAATGTAAATTAAAGGATGCATTTAAAGGTAATGATTTTTTCAAAGGCATAATCTCACTAGCGTATGTCGTTTCTTGAATGCGTCGCAAAATAACAATCTCGGCCTCGCGTATCTCTGTGGCTCTTATGCATTTAAATTTCCGTTGGTAAGGTTCCAATCCCAGGTTTCTAATAAATCTTAATACAAAACCCATTATTCTGATTCAGGTTACGGCACTTGACTCGGGAGGTGTCAGAAGGAAATCCTACGAGATGTGCAAGTGAGGAGTTTGGTCGTTCTATTAGTTATATAGTTTTTCCAAACCTTTGGTGGTTTAGATAGCCGCAATCTAAGGTGATTGATGAATCAGTATGCAACAAGACTTTCGGTTCAGATGAAAAAAAGGCCTTTGGATTTACTCTAATAAACGTACGAACAATGTAGCCGCATTTAGTTCTAATCGTGGAATAGATATCGTTTTTATCGGATATTTGTTTTTGATGCTACCAGGTTGGTTCTGACTGTGGCTCCTTCCACTCATATTACGGCCGCATACGCGTCCCTTGATGCATCGGCAAAATCATGAAGTTCTAAATGGGTTGTCGCGTAAACCCATCGGGGAAATCGGGTGAAATATTACTGGTGCAGGTAGACCTAGCGGACCAAAATTTCTGAAAGTCTCCGAAAGGAATGATTTTTTACTCAACATATTTATCTTGGGTAGGGATAATAGAAAAAATAAGGTGTCTTTAACAGGTTCATATTTTATACATAAAACAGAACTTACCTTGGATTCGTTACCTATCTCCAAAGAGAAAAGATCTCGGTTTTCAGTCGGAATGACCACTTTCGTAGATTAAAACCACTCAATTCGAGCAAGCATATGAGTTCGCTTTGCAGCTGTAATGCTGCTACTAGTGTTTCTCCCTAACATCATTTTATCCATGTAAATATCGCATTTTAGGATTTCGGTACCAATTGGGGGTTGTGTGGCTAAAAAGAGTGCTGGTGCGGTACCATATGCGATAGTGCTTAATCGAAAATGTTAGATATTTGACGTTGGACTTTCACGCCAGATAATCCTTTGGTAATCTCTGTCCTTGGGATGGATGAGAATTTCGCGGAAGCATAAAACACAACACGGACCTTAGTTGTCGTACTGGAGCTTTTGTCAACTGAATGATAACAAACAAATTCAGATTATTTGCGTTAAAATTTCCTCCAACGACCCAACCAAAATGGGAGGGGGTGAGCTATGGGGCTATCTTTAATACGTTCTATTTTACCATCAATGAGCACATGGAATAAATGTTCACATCCAAGTAGAACATCTATTTGCTTTGGTTGATAAAACTCGGGATCGGCCAGCGGATTGATGAATCTAAAGTGTGAATTGCTCTCATGATCAACACAAGACCTTACTTTGTGATCGGATGCTTCCTTGGCCAGTCCAGCCCGTGACTTATTCAAAGTATCAATTGAAATGCTAGCCTTGGCTCTAGGAATTACCAATTACATGTCATTTTGTCCATGACCGAAATTATCCTCAATTTCGATCTCCGCTATCGGAAGTATTGATATTGTTGGCGGATTCGGACTATGATAATTTTCGATAATTTCGGCTTTTGGTATAGATCATTGTGGGTCGCAGGTATCAAATAAGTTTTTGCTTGTTGTGAGGTTGATGCGCTCGGTTGTGTGGTAGACTTTTTCTTATTGGTAGAGATTGGCGGATTAGTGACTTCTTCAAGATTTAGCAGGTTTTCGAATTCTTACATTGGCTTACAAAATAAACAGTTGTAGCAACGATTTAGAGTTTTCATTAATTCTCGTTGACTATCGACCCAGTTTTTGATGTTCATCGGTGCATAACGGGCAAGCAGGTTCCTGGGTTGAAGATAATTTGGGTGCAATATGAACTCGTTTATAACCAGAATTTCCTAGAGCATCCATTCTTTTAAATACAAAGAATAAAACTGGTCTATGGTAGGAAATTCCGTTTCTGAGGTTCGTATCTCCACAGTTCTTTGGACTCATCATCCAACTTCTCCGTGGCTAAACAAACAATTCAAGAATCTCGCTCGGCAGGCCGTGAACCTATAAGCACTTCAAATCTTCATCAGCCCAGAGGCGGAAGGGATTGAAATAAGTTTGGGTTGAGATAAAAGTCGCAAATGTATATGTTTCAACAATCGTTTTCTTTATCTTATTTTTTTTAAAGGCGTTTTAGAGCTTCATCAAAAATGCATCGAAACGCGAAAATGACATATAGTAGTATACGCTGTGCCGCGCAATTGGCACTGAACGTTTGAAGTAAACACGTCATATAATGCCATTGCCTGTAGTTTGCATCAATCAGATCTGAACTTATTCGTAAAGGATAGCTCGCTAGCATCTTTATTTCTGGAACCTGGATAATGGTAACTGATTGGAGCTTAATTGCACATATCAACGTTTGAATTTCCGCAATTAGAGGAAAATACTGACCATCGATTTCCAACATGTCCGATTCAGTATCAGGATTCAATTGAGATACCTTAACTTCAGTCGCAATGAACTGATTGTATAATTCATTTATTTTGGCTAGTCGGGAATTAAGCTCGTCGTATTTACAATCATTCCCCTTGTTCTAATATAAGTAATTTGCAATTCGCGTGAATTGATCCTTAATGATTGACTTGCGTTTAACGAAATCTCCGAGGTGATCGGATAAGCCCTTGGCTTTCATGAGTATATATAGATGGAAATGAAGGTATGGATTAAACTTAAACAGATATGGAAAATGGTTACCTGAGGTTTTGATGTCAGAACCAAAACCGACTCGGCTTCCACTGGTCTGTTACTGGAATTGGAAGGGTCCAAAACACAATAATTGTACTTGGATGTACTTGAATCCCACGTACTGGTTACTGGAACTGGATGGCGTCAAAATTCTTTAAGTGCTGGCCCGAAGGATCATAAAACACAATGTACAATTTGGCAATGGATCTTGCACGTTTAATTAAAATGTTGTTGTAAAACAATTTACCGAGGCCGACGATTGACCAAAAATATGTCAAATGAATAGTTACTTATGGTTTGTAATTTGTATCATATTTCTGAGGAAAGATTGTGATAAAATTTTCAGAGACAACCGTTTTAGTGCTGAGAGTCCTAATTTCTTGAAAATAAATCTGGTGGTTCTGGAAATCATCCAATTTAAATTTCCATTTTGGTTTCTCCATTTCTCAACCAATCATGATGAAATTCGGTGAGTAGGATGAAAATATAAATTTTGTAATAAGTTCGGAATATTTCCGTATCGGCCAACTGAAACGGAACTAGGCCATTTCATAGCCTTATGGCACAATTAAATTGGGCTTTTCTTATTTATATGAGATTGTAGAACTATTTAATATGCCGCAAACCTAGGTTTGTCTCGCCGTTCACTAGAATGGACTTCCAGAAAGTTTATGAGCTGATCAATCGTGATAAAGTGTGCTTCCGTCACAATACGTTGAAAAAGTTGTGATCTATTGATATTAGTAGTATCTAATCAGCTGATTGCTTCTGCAGACACGTTTTGAGTGATTCTGCTGAGTAATAATAGAAGGGATGAGGACAATCAAATGGAAATATTTTACCTAGTAATAAGCAGTTTTCAGCTTCTGCCAGAAACCATTTCAATGGACTAAAAATCAAAACTGGGTGGTTTCATCTTATTCCAGAACATCTTCCAAAAATAATATTAAATTTCCATTTTGATTCCCATTTTCGAATAAACACCAATTCCATTTCCATTCTTAATAAAAAGTTTATTTTCGATCGGTTATAAAATCGAATAGTTTCGTTCCAGCTTGTCTTTCAAAATTCAAGAACTTCTTCTAAAAATCATTTCGGAATGCCATTTTATAATACATTCGGACCTTCTCCCAAAAATCATTTTAGAATCCTAAATCTTCCATCCTAAAGTCAACTTATAACGATTGATTATGAAACAGCTTAGGTGTGCGCCTATTAGTCATATTCAAATTTAGTTTGTTGTTGTTTTTGACAGCTAGAAAGAAAAATGTAAACAAACGCGCCGAATGCACTAACATTCCGAAAAATCGTTGACAAATCGAATGCAATTGTTTTTTTCGGCACAAATTTGATATCAGAAATTTTGTGAATTGAATTCGGGTTCGTCACTCGAACATTTACCTCGTTAAAAGGTTTTTTATTTGATACGAGTATCAATTATTTTGGCACGGCAAATTGAAAATGAATTGAATTGCGATACGTTTTATTGTTGTCAGTCAAAACAGTTCACACACACTCGATAGCAATTCATTTTTGATTCCTTGAACAATACAACAAAATATACATATTTTAATGTGTGAGTTGGAAACAAAAACCAATGGTAGCTTCCCTCTCGCTTATAGTCCATCTTCATGCGATGGGAGGGGAGATAAGATCTATTTTTTAAAGAAATAATCATAAAGTTTAAAAAAATATCGATTTTATGCAAGGAGACTGTTAAATGTTCAATATTTTTGGTGATTTTTACGATCACATCAATTTGTCAGTTTTTTCATTTTTTTTTTGTTATGAAAAAAGGGTGGTCACTGGTAAAAATTCTCCTAGCAATGATAATAATATGATCTATTTATATTTGTTTCATTGTAAAACGTTGATTCACTATCATTATGAACCGCAACGGACCGAAATTAGGGTGCATTTGAGCCAAAAAATGAAATTTTGCAAAAAATTAGGGTAGCTTTTAAGTTATGAAGGTCAATATCTAAAATATACGAGTTTTCTGGGACAAACGGTTGATGTTATATTGCAGGTGAGGTTTGTGGCTAATAATCCTGAAAATATGAACCAAAAGTTTTGGGCTAGTTTTTTAGCAATTTGGCCGAATGTGGCCGGCCGATTTGGAATTTTTCACTTTTTTGGCCAAAATGACCTTCAACCTTAATTTTTTGAAATTTTTTTATATGCTATTTGATAGCTGTCATTTACCTTTCTAACGATATGCATATGTCCGGGGTATGTCAAATAAGTTAAGCGCTGTGGGCGTGGCTAAAATGGCCAAAAATGGCCGTTCAGAGGCTGGCCGCGGCCAACATGGCGGTTAAATCAAAAAGTTGTAGAACAAAAGTTGCTTAGTTTTTCAAGTACTACAAACTCTGAAAATATGAGGTCAAATGAAAGAATTACGGACAAACAAACAAACAAACATATATACCAAAGCAAGATTATATTGTGACGTCATAGGAAAATTTTCAAATGTCATAACTTTGGTCAAAATCATCCATTTTGGACGTTTGAGGTGTCGTTGAATTGGTATTGACGTCTACAATCATAACTTGCTAGTTAAAAAATAATTAAGGCACTTTTTGGGGCAGTTACACCTGAAAAACTAATTTTTTGGAACTCAAACTCGTATATACGAGTGTGACTTCCAGCACAGTAGGTGCTTTCGTCACACGTTTGGACTGCCGTCGAAAGTGATAATTTATGTGATGTAATTGGTTAAAACGATGGGATGGAAAAATCCAGGATTTTTATCCACTATCGCAACGGCACGCCATTGTTTTGTCAAAGAGAAGCAAAATGTTAATTTTTTAGAATTTTCTTTTTTAGGAAAAATCACCATAAAATCAACTGAATCGATTTAACTTTCTTTTAAATAGTTTCTGTTGTATCTATATTTGTCGATGTGATGTTTATTTGATCGATTCTGTTCGATTTAAATTCAACAAAATGTTACAAAATGATAAAAACAGTGTTTTTCGTCGAAATGAAAAGCAAAAAAAAATTAGATGTGGTTTTTCGGTCTTGATATGTTCGGCAAAGTTGTTGGTTTTGATCTGCGCAACAACTTTGCTTAAGAAAGCATAACGAAAATCTTAATGGTTCAAGAGCTTTCAACGTGAAAATGAGGGTATATTTTGACTCAGAGCCAAAAAATGTCGAATGCGATATCTCAAAAATGGGGACTAACTTTAAAATTGGACTAGCACCATTGAACTCAGCGTACTCGAATTAGGTTTACCCCCTGGGTGCCCAGCTTGTCACATTTTTCAACTAGCACAGTGTTATTATCAAAATTTATCATATGTTGTGTTTAGTCCAGATCGATTGATTATCCAGAACTACATCCATGAGTGCTTGATTTCGATTTTCATCATAAACACCGACTTGAAAGTGAGAAACAGTTATAAAAAACCTAAATCGAGCCTATGGGAAAACCGAGGACCTTCTAAACGAATTTTTCAGAATTTGGAACTCTCGGCTCACTTCTTCTTTGCTGGTTTACGTCGTCCATCCACCAAACTTGAGGGCCCCCACGTGGTTCTGTCTTCATTGGTGCTGACTTCGTTGCCTATTTTATGGTTTGATTTTTTTTTTGAACGAAGACCCTATCCGAGCCATCTCAGCCTTTATGATTTAGTTATTGCCATTATTTCAGAACTATTCAGATCATTTCTCGCATCCGGTAAGTTTCTGCTTATCAGCGCTTTATAGATATTTGATTTTTATTTTCGTGGTGCAATCCGTGATATATTTCCAGAGACTGAGTTTTGTATATTTTCGATCCCAGGAATTTAAACTCGTTAATCTTTTCATATAGTATGTTGCCTGTTAAAAATTTTCCATGGGTTGACCGTCTCGCGAGAAGAGACATCGATTTGTTCAGCTGTTGTTACCAATGGGAAAAAAACTTCTTTGAGAAACATGATGTTACGACGCAAGACGACAGATGAAAATTCCGTTGAGCAGTTAAGCGAAAATTCTGGATTTTTTAGAGCCACCCGAATTAATCATCGATACCATTCGATCGATGAAGATTCGAATGTCGAAGAAGAAGCCAACCCCAACAGTTTTACAACCAATCAGTTGCAGGCTAGCGTGGAATTGCGATATTATGCAGATGAAATAAATTCGGGCAAAATTGAGGAAATAATTTCTGTAGAATCAAGTACTACGCAGTGGATTAATTAAATGGCAAAGGGGAACTGAAGAAAATTTTAATCAATCGGCACTTTTGTACAAATGTTTATTTTGATAATTTTTTTACACGGTTAAACCTCATATGCGCCCTGAATTGTATGAAGTTTAAAGGTTCGGCAACTTTGAGAGTGAGTAGACTCAAAAATATTTCAACCACTGATAATAAAATGTTACATAAAAAGCCCAGAGGCTACTTCGAAAATTACGTTCACACAGACAACGAATTTACCCAACGGAAGGATAACCAGACAGTCTTGTTTTTGTCCAATTATTTTGGAAAATATCCAGTGGACAAAGCTCGGCGTTATATTCACTCAGAACATCAAAAAATGAATATTCCCTAACCAGCTGTCGTTAAGATGTACAACCAAAACATGGGTGGGGTGGATTTATTGGGTAACTATATTTCGAATTACCGGAAGAATATTAGAGGCAAAAAATTCTAGATGCCTCTAGTCTTGTGTATGTTTGATTTAGCATTGAGAGGTTCCGTTTTTGTGGGTGATTTCTTTCTTAAATTAAAGTAAGATAATTCTCATCCTGGCACGTCTTTCTAGGTTTTGATTTATTTGTACCTAGATTCGCATTCCGTAGTGCCTGTCCAAGTACACAGAACACGGAAGCTTTAAACTTGATTGTTTAAAGCTTCCGTGTTCCAACGTGAGATTCGTTAGTATCGGTTGTTATGCGTGGTGGATAGATGAACGACATATTTCATAATTACTAGAAAGTGGTCAGAATTGATGTTGGCGCTGCGTTTGGTCTTAATAAGCTTGATGTTAAAAAATGTTATTTGGACACAAGGATGTGGTAGATTTGATTGGCCGTAACTCCCATCGTTTGATTTCCACGTGTCTTCATGAATTAGTCTTGTTTGATGTAAGGTGTAGGGACCGATGGTACCACGATGAATACTGTTTTCTGCATTGCCGTGTTGTGATTTGTTTAAATTCCATATTTTATTTAAAACACTTTCGAAGTGGCCGTAAAAAGTGTCTCTATCATGTTTCGGTTTTACCTCGTTAGGGCATGTAACAAATGAGATGTTGAACTGATGCGTGTGTAATCTGATTTCGAAGATCTGGATATAAAATCTGTTAGGAGTTGACGTAAACGATTGTTGAACGGACAATCAACTGCAAACTCGTGTCAATCGAAGTTGTTCCTTTGACAAAAAGTAAATCCGTGATGACTGTGACCATATTATTGCCGATTGGCCTAGTCTCTTGTAGTGCAATTAGATCAAGCTTGTACTGAAATGCCTGGTCGAAGAGTTATTCCGGGCGGTTTAAGCTGAATACATTGCATTTTCCAAATTTTAAATCGCGTTTCTTATTTCAAGTCTGCTGTTATAAATCCGAGCTAATCCTAAGCTTTTGTTGAGGTTTCGAAGCAATTGTTTTTTCAGGTTAAGTTGTTAGCCCAAAGCAAACCCCTGTAGAAAAACAGCCCTCACACACCTAGCCTACCCCAGTTACGGGGTAGTTACCGATAGTAGCCGCGAGGGAGCGGTGTGAGCACTATTTGAAGTGACATACCGAGACGGCAGTAGATGTGAGTCCTGTTGTAATTCTTCTTTCTGCACCTTTTTCGGTGAATTGTTGTGCTACTCAAGTTTGCGTTACTCAATATAGAGCGTCGATTTACCGCCAGCGGGATGCCCGGAAAAATATAAGTAGCATTGTTATGTAATTGTTATTGCGTTTTTGAAACTCCTATAGGCAGGAAAATAATGCTGCTTATGATGATGAAGACTTGGCAAGAGGAACCGGGTGAGTTCGTGTTAACGGAAGAAAAAGTGTGAAAAGAAAACTTAAAAATACTCATCCGCTGTTTTGATTTTCTAATCCCATTTTCTAATACTACTAAGAACAGAAGTGGCCAGAGTACGCATGGCTGTCCTACTCCTTGGCTGTTACTTTGTTAGCCTTTGTATTGAACTAGGCTATCTGCCCTATTATGAGTTCGATTAATTTCTTTGGGATGCCCATTTCACGAACTGCCTTCCATATTGTGTTCCTGTGTATTGTGTTGAAAGAACGTTCGAAGTCCACGAAGGGTGAACTCCATTCGTTAGACTGCGACTGCTCAATCATGATGAGTGTTGTGTTATTATGATCGGTGCAATTTCGCCCTGGTCTGAAGGGATTTCGGGATAACTATCGGTGAAATTTTATCAATTTTACATTTTCTTATGTCACCTTCCTTGAAAACCGTTATAGTGAAGCCTTTTTTCTCTTTTCGCGGTATATACCGGAAATCCACACTTCTGTTATTACTGGTGTTAGAGCTCTTGCAGTTGTCGATATGTTTCCTTTGAATAATTAAGCGTGTATATTGTTCGTTCCTTGTCATGTTATTCGTAATTTTAGCAATGACACCACTAACTTCTCGCCTTACTGTGCTTCTTGTTCCGTTTGCGACCGAAATATTCCGTTCATCTCGTTTACTGTGCTTCATTTGTTGTTAAGATTTGGATGCATCTCTTATTAGTAGGATATCGGTATATTTTCCGTGGTAAATTTGCCTGTGGTACGCATTTCGTACGCATTGTACTCTCCCGCTGCCTTGAGAATGTTTTCAGTATATTACCAACGGCCACTCCTTGCTCTTTAGCCGAGTGCGTTGGTAGTTATTTCGATATAGGCTTCTTCGATTTGTTTCCACTGTTTCTCTTTACTGATGGCTTCTTGATCTTTGGTTCTGAGGCTGAGCTTGAGCGGTCCGCAGAATGTGTTTCTTATGTCGCCATCTTTCCGAGAGATTTGTCAAATTACAGAGTTAATTTTTTGCGATTTGTCTTGATGCATTTTACAACAGGCTTGGCTTCATTTTGAATTGTGATATTAGCAGTTGGTGGTCACTGTGAATGTCTGCACCATTCTTTGCCCTGACATCTTGTAATTACATGAAAAAAAATTTCTTGGTTCGTTTTCCTGCCCAAAGGTTGTTGTCCTTGAGCATTTGCGTATATTTTTGTGTTGAAATCTTCTTGAGTTATCTTGTTCATATCTGTGCGGCCCTTTGCTACTGTGGCTTGTTGTTGGTCATATAACTCATCTTTGATGGTTTCAGCTGCGTCTTTTGTTGGAGTTGTTACAGACTGGCTACTGCCAACCTGCAGATTTTACTAAGCGCATGCAGAGGCCTCCACGGTGTTTTTTGCCGGCTACGTTCTCAGGGAGAAGTGCTAAGGTCGTGGGGTTTGAGGCTTACATGACGCTCCTGGCTTACACCGTGATCATACAGAAAGTTAGGGGGAACGCAAATAATAATAAAATATACCCGGAGTTCCGCCGAAACTCGTCGGCCGGAACTTGAGGAACGAACACAACAAAACTATAAACCGAGAACGGTGCCTTGGTGCGCGCATCCATCCGAATTCAAACGAGCCCTGGTTACGAAATCGGATGCGGGCTCCAAGGGACCGCAAACACTACGCCGACACAGAGGGAGTCTCCGCTCCCATCATACCTAACTGAAAATTTATTAATTCATTTTACTAGGAAAACAAAAAAAAACGAAGAAAACAACTTCCCCCTCTACCCGCACCGCGACAAGGGAGAACGAGAGAGAGAGAGAGAGAGAGCAATGCGTACCGAGCGCGCGACACGCAACCGCTGTGCGGCGCTCGATTACAAAATAAATTTTGATATAATATAATAAAAATGGATATATAAAAAAAAAAAAAAAATCGAAAAAAGTTAAAATGAAAACTAAAAAAATAGTACCTTAATACTATATAAAAAGAAAAAAATGTTTCGGCCTTGCGCGGCCGTCATGCCACAGGCAACTCCCGTTACCCGGACCGTTGCGGCTTTATGTGCCGTTACCCCGATATCCAAAATATAACTGGCCGGCTGGCCACCTGTTCATTGCGGGGCCTTTCCCCGATACCAGAAAAATACCAATGGCCAGTTGGCCACCCGTATTGTTGCGGTGTTCCACACAGATAACCACTCTCCAATGCCGGATATTTGGAATAGAATCTTAGTGTCGATTTTGTACCAAAAATGACAGCGCGAGCTGGCGAGGTGAACAATATTTTGTGTACATATTCAGTGTATAATATGTATACAATTTTACATTTGTATTGAATTTTTTCTGTCATGTGTCTGTGCATTCTATTCGGCAATTTCACAAAGGCTATTAGGCCAAAATAAAAAGTTCCGGTTGAACCGGTTGAATACTTATATTGCTGACGTCTACCTCACCTCTTCTGTTCGCTTGCTTTTGAGCAGTGGAACCGATTGTTTGCTATGTGATTTGATTTTTCATTTTCAAATATTTAAACAAACCGCATTTGACACATAAATTAAAAAAATATATAAACAAAATAACGCGCATGCGCTCAAGCAAACCAATATTAATAAAATAACGACTACTATGTTTTTCCGGTTTACTCACCTCGCGCTGTCATTTTTGGTACAAAATCGACACTCAGGTGTTATAGTGGACAAAAAAATCATCCATGAAAACAACCTCTTCGGAACGGGGAGAAATGTTAAATTTTACTTATAGAGTTCAAAAATATATCGAACGCATGAATAGTATCAGAATCTGAGTAATTTGAGCTACGATAAAGGGAACAAAGGAAAAGAGAGTGGTTTGAAACAAAAAAATATATAAAAACTAGAGTTCCGACAACTGGAGTTAAAATTAGGAATATTATAGTGGATAGCATCTCTGATTTATTTACAAAGACTGCTCAATGTGAAACTAGACAGTTAATATGCAAGTACTCGCAGAAATTAAAGTCATTGGGGACATCCAAGCAAAAGAGCTGAGTCTCCAAGTGATGAGTCCCCGAAGTGATTTCTGTTTTCTCAGTTTTGAAGGCTTGTGCTGACAAAACATATTAATAAAGAGATATCTGATTTTTGAGACCCCAAAGATATTCGACTCCATGCATTGGGTTTCTCCATCGATCGTTATTTAAAAAAAATTTGTTCCAAAGGTTTTGGTTTTTTTGAAACTGTGTTGGGATGACGCTCCCAAATGTTCTCAAGCAGTCAACATTTCTTGCTTAAAAGTAATAAAAATCTAGTTTTTTATAAATTATATTTTTCCACAAAATTGCAAATTCGGACACCCTGTATATTACATGAACATGGACTATGGGAAAATTAGGTACGTGCAACTGATCGATTAGAAACGAAAGTCGCACACAGCAGAGCTGGTCTCATTGCGTATATACCAATTTTGGGGGATTCTTCTGTATTGGGTTTTGATCGATTACACAAAAGACAATTCACCATGGACCAAGACCATATAAAATTATAAAAGTGATTCTATAAAAAGTAGGGACGATTCTTAAATTTATTCTTCTACATTATGGGAGATAAGGATCTGCGACTGCTGAGCGTCCTTGCCCCGCCTTATTTATTTAAATTCTTTTTGTCATTATCATTTCACTCTCAAATTGTATCTCTCATTTCTTTCTCATATTTCATTTTTATATCTCAATCCTTTATTTTTATTTCGTTCTTATTCCATTGTTGGCTTATTCTCATTTTCACTTAAAAGCCATTTTAATATCAACCATTGCAATAAAATACCACTTCCGATTTAAATATACAAAGACACACTTGTGAGTGAGTGCCTTAACCATCTTTGTCGCTGCGACAATTTCGTTTCACACTGCATACGTTATCTATTATGCACCACGAATAAAATTCGTTAAATTTCCCTTTTTATATTTTCCATTCTACTTATGCAAATCATCTCAATTTTACTTGATTATCCAACTCTATTAAATTATTTTTTAAAGACAGGTTTTACTACCGAAAAAATAAAAAAAAAACCGAAAATCCCACAAATTTAAATTCTACATTTTAAGTGAAAAACTTTTACTTTCGACTGTGAACCCCGGCGTATATCAAATAAAATACGAGAAAAGTATGTCACCAGTTATTTTATCGTCTTATCGTAGCGATAGATGAAAACTTTTATCATTCACACATCGTTTGCGACAACAAAATACCAACAACAACACAAGCAAAAAAATTATGGCACGGTGGCAATGAAACCGGAAAATTAAATTTAAATCGTATATAGTTTGTCTCACATATCGTGTGCGCCCAAATAACAATGCCTCCCACTATAAAGCTAATAATTTTCACATTTGTACTATGAAAGTATATTGATGATGAATGGCACAAAATTGATTTCGAATCGTTTCGTATGAATTGCAACCGACAAAAAAATCCAGGATGTCGATATGATACTGATGGCACATTATAGATTGTCGAAACTATAAACGCAAAAGTAATCCAAAACGTAAATAGGGGATGTGTATTTTGTATAATATATCTAAGGTAATATTTCATTTATGGATACACCGAAAAAATATTTTATCAAAATATATAAATAAAAACTTTTGGAGATGGAAACGATTTTCCTCTCCCTTCATACTACTTATTGTTTATATGTTACATATATAGTCTTTAGTTGAATATTTGTTATGTTACAAAATATGTATTAAAAAATATACATGGAAAGACATACCGTGCATTGATTACAAATATAAAGAACGCGGTATACGAATATTCTACCACATCTACCCCCCTCCCTGGAAAAATATTTTAGGGTGAATATATTATTTTTCATGTATGATGTTTCCAGCTACATTTCCTAGAATCATGTTGATAAATCAAAAATGTATGACGCTCACCAGCTATGAAAATTGTTGGTTTTCCCGTTTGCTATATTTACAAATAGCCTTATCCTTTTCTGTATTGTGCGGTGCTTCTAATTAATTAATAAGAATATTTTGTGCTCTTGCTTTTCATCTCAAATTTTTTTTGCGATAAATTAAATTTTCTAGGAGGCTCGTAACAATATTTCGAAATAACAAAAAAAAACTTCAAAGACTTAAGAGTTACAACATAAAGGTAAAATGGAAGAGGATAACCAATGGTACAAAAACGTAGGAAAATCTGTTTTGGATTTGTTCAAAGTAGAAAAATATTTCCATGTTGTTGAAAAGTTTATGGTTTATGTTTTAATTATGTGCAAAGCCAAGAACATGAAATGAGCGATTTTTAGTGAAGTAAGGTTTATTTAAATATTCAAGTGATTTTCTTCAATTTTCCTCATTGGTTTGCCATTTAGTTATAAATTTACTTAAGCTGAAGGTCAGTCTGCTACTCAACATAAGGAGGGATATTTGTATGTGATTTACACTTGAATCGATTTATCCGTGATCCTGTCGAAATCCTGCTCATGTCATTAGCAATTTAATGCTTGTGACATTGTTTACAGCGTTGTGATGGGCCAACTTCTGCTTCAGTAACGATTGTTCTCCAGAGATAAGCTGTAGATTGCTAATGTCTTTCAACAACATCAAGTTAGAAATATTTTTCGTCGTCAATATTTAGGCGTCAGCTTTCGGTTAAGCTCCTTTGCGATCAAGAAAGAAAGTTTCCGCATGTGTTGACTATTCAGTAGCCAGAAACATTTTTCCTCGGATCGTAATCGAGGTACTTTGAAATACCAAAATCATGTTATTCAGCACCATCCCATCCCCCAGTTGTAGTTGGAAGTAACATTTTCTTCTGGAATTAAAACGTAATTTTTTCTTATCTATTGCTGTATTGATTGTTTGCCCTAAAGTCGTGATTACTGTAGCTTCTGGCTTTTCTATTATCTCTCCAAAGAACGAGAAGGACGTAGTTTGTTGTGTCAATAAAAGATCGATACTATTCGTACACGTAGCTCTAGCAATGTTGCGCGTCTACGCCTATTTCCCAATTGCTACATGTTGGAGTCGAAAATATCGTAGACAATTGATTTTTGAGTAGACAATGTTCAGAATTGTTAGAGTATGTATACGGTTCGTAGACACTGAAGTATTGCTTCACCTTATATAGTTTTTCAGTTTAAATAATGGTTTACCTATATTTTAGAAGTTAGAATTAAAAATTTTATAAAAGGGGTGAGATTGAAATATCTTGGTCAATCGATGCCTTTGATATTCGAGTTAGTTTTGTAACGAGATCAAATAAAATGTTGCAAAGTACTTTGTGTGTACTGGTTGCGTTTCAACCCAAATTAAACAAAAGGGGGGATGGGCGCCGGCATGCACTCAAAAGCTGTGGGAGCTGGCTAGGACTCAATGGGCCTATCATTTCAGCGTTGGCAACACTTCTGAACCATTTTCAGGGTTTAATCTGCTCAGTCAACTCGTTTACAAACCGGCCAGGTAACCTGACACGTCCAGGAATTCGCCTCATCTTTTTGATTCATTTGAACAATGCTCTGTTGAACCTTTCTGATCTAGTTTTTTATCAGCTAGGCACTCGACCAAGGCTTGCCCTGCATTTTCAAAATACTAACTGGAAGAAAAAAACTCGAAGAAATAAGAAAAAATCTAACGCCACATAACTAGTGCCAAACTAGAATATGACCTAAGGTTCTTGAGAACATTACAAAAATTAGGAACTATGGTTCAAGTATTCAATCTTTTTGGCTCTTTCCTAATATGGGTGCTAATTTATTCACATCACATTTTGTGGCAGCTGCTCCTCTTCCGAAACCAACCAAAGTCCCAATTCTCCCGAAAATGACTCAAATATGCCCAAAATATTTTCCATTCCATAATTATAAAGGAACTCAACCCAAATAAAACACTAAATTATTTCAACCGTCGTTGAAGACAGGGATTCCCTTCATTTTTATAAATCATCTTCAGCTCTAAATGCCAACTGTCAATTTATATCTTATAGGCTATCTAGCGACGCGTGCTTTTCTTTCCGATTTTCAATTCAACACGGATTTAGAAAAAAACCGTTCTTCGGTAGAACTCATGACTTACATAGCCCAATGTTGGAGCGATGTGTTGATAGTTTTGGAGAATCTAGTGATTTATTTTTGGATAAAATTCAAGTTGTTTTGTATGGATTTACTTAAAGTCCGCATGAGGCAAATGCAAGTGTGCTGCAAAGATCGTCCTTGACAGTTTGTTGTTTTTCATAGAGTTGTCGAGGTCAGTTGGTCGTTCATGTTAACCTACTAACATCAACAACTTGCAATATCTATTCATTTCGACTTCCATCGAGTTTATCAACCAACATTGACTGTTTAAAAAGTTCACAAGAACCTATAAACGCGTTTCTTCTCACAAACATTCAATCAAATATAAAGTGGAGTAGATCTCACGGAGATGAATTTACCTCAAGTAAATTCCCATCTTCCATTTTCTCCTAGAATGTAGTACAACACTATGTTGCACCTATAACTAATGGACTCCCAATTAGTTGGCAGATCCTCTTCACTTAAGATGTTGGGTTTGCAAATTTGCAAGGAAAATTTCTAAGAAAAGTCTTAGATGAATACCTCGTCGCGTTGCTTCCTCGTTAACGCTAAATGAATCAAGCGATGTAGTGGGGGCGATGCAGTGGAGGCGATGCATTGGAAATTCTTCTTATATATAGTCATTGATACTACATGTCACGGCGAGTTGTTGGTACCGCAAAAACAATGACTCTTAGGGGCGGCTGAAGCAGGCGTCTGCCTTGTTGCAATCGGCGCGCATATAAACGTGTTTCTCGTAGGATTGCATGTCTTAAGATCTTTCACCAGAATATGACCCACAAACGTAATCAGTGGGATAAACGGCCGGTCACCTACCTACTCTTATCCACCGGGGACCAACATGTGGATGTGCACCATTAGACTCCACACAAAGAAATCCTATATCTTGAATGTCAATGCTCATACGCCCACGGAAAATAAATCTTATGAACTGGATCGTCTCCAACAAATATCTAGGAGCAGTGGATAGCTAACCAGTAAGCCCCAACTGACGCAGCAGAAAAAAAACAATTGGAACAAGACCACTGAATCGCCGAAAATAAACGAAAGCTGCTTGAAAAATGGTTAGCTCGTAACACGAGTGCTGCTAGCACTCAAACTGAGAATCTCCGCGCCAGGAAAGATGTGACTAAATACCTTTGGAGAAAAGAAGCACGAATATATCCCGACCTGTATCGGAAACAAAAAAGAAGCCATAGAGACTGCCAATGCAAAAAAATAGGACTTACATCCAAGAACAACAGCCATCAAAGACACGAATGGAGCGTTGAGAACAAACGTGGCTGATGTTCTCTCAGTATGGCAATGCTTCTTCTAAACTAAATTGGAATGACGAAATGACCCTTATTACACTACCGGGGGATGAGCTACATGTTCCATAGCCCATAGTAGCGGAAGTTGGCGCAGCTAAAATTAAAAAACGGAAAAACACCCGGTCTTAACGGATCTCTGCAGAATTGTTAAAACACGGTGAAGCCACTCTTGCATCTAACTTCTATGAACTTGTCGTTGCGATCTGGGACCAGAAGAAGCTTCCCAAGGAATGGAAGATCGTACAAGTTGTTCGACACACACACAAAACAACACTTAATTAAAACATCACTAATTACTTTGTATTTATTTTTATTAAAATTACGAGGATCCATAACGTCCAGATTGATTCATTCTGAAAACAAAAAAAAATATTATATTAATTTTTATTCATATGAGCCACTCACTAATAACAATACTTAGCTTTTGGCTATGTGTATCGGCTAATTTATCATGGGCACTATGGATCTGCGTACGTAGTTCTTTCATTACCTAAAAGTATGTAAATTAATTAATTAACTATATTATTGTTTAATTTTAAGTTTAATATAAATTACTTACCTAAAAACTATTTAATCATTTGACAATGACAACAATCGTTCGGTATTTTTGTATTGGTGTCACTCCTGTCAAATTATTAAGTATAGTAGATTATTGGTACTATTCCACAGGAAAAAAATATCACCAGCAAAAATCTCAGCAAAATTAAAACGAGACAAAAATATAGATCGACTATTTGAGAGAAGGCGCATCCGATTATAGCATGCTGAGCATTTGCTGAGCAAATTGTTGTTGTGTTGCCATAATGTTTCATAAAAAATATCAACTCGAGTATTTTTTATGGCAGCAAAACTGAAAAAATTCCCCCACTCTCACCAAACTTTATATTTTTTTGATATGGTTTTTCCTTCGAAAAACATCATAATCGGGAGTAAAATACTCATTTATGTTAAAATCGTTGTTTAAAATAATTTCAGTAAGTGCAAACATCAAACGGAAGTTCCTGTGATTCTATAAAATACATCGCGAGATTTTGTACATGCAAACATAAAGAGACCTACATTTTAGTTATTGTAGTATTTTAGTTTGTGACAGTAATAGGTCAAACAAGACCGTGTCATCAAACATTTTTACATTATATCTTGGTGATAAACTTTGACATTGTCCAAAGCCAAAATAGACAACGTGGATTAGAATGTCTAGGATGGATAGTTAATGAAGTTGTTGATGAATAAGCAGTTCAAATTACGAGGATTGGAGTTGATACACGCATGTACATTGAATTCCTAATCGTTTCAAAGTTTGTGAAGGCTACTTAAGAACCTGTACAGACGAGGGTAGCACTAGAAAGATGGTTACCTTTTGAATATGGGTTAAAATTAATACGATGCTCGACGGTTTTTGTCAAACTACACATATGTCTACCTAGATTTCCATTGAGTCACCTTTTTAAATGGATATTTGCCCATCCAGAAAGTAAAAGCTACAATCACCAAAGAAAAAATAAATTCTGGTTCTTTCAGTGTAAATTTATTAATAAATGTAAGAAATACAAGTTTTAAAATATTTTACTTTTACTATTTTACCCAATATTCTTCCAAATGTAATCGATCAATTTGTTTGATGGATATTGGTGGCCCATCCTCATCTTCTCGGGTAAGATCTTGAATAGGTGGTCATATCTGAAATCATCGTGGACCTCGTCGACCGATGAAATTCGGGGCAAAAACCGCGCCGCAAATCCCGCATGTACAATTGGCGCAACAATGAAACGCATACTTTTAATAAATTTGGCCAAATATTTTTTTCGGCTCTTCTTGCCTACCACCGCATCTGCGTCGTGAACTACTACTAGCATCAGTTAAATGAATGTCTGGAAATGCTAATTCGATCATCGTGTAGCGTTCATATGTGCCGGAGGAATAGGGCACTTGATCGAAATTTACTGGCGGCACAAAATAATTTTATTAATAAATTGTTTCGACCATAACCTAATTTTACTTACAAACTGCTATTCCTTTGGACAGCATCGAGATTGGAGACGAAAATTCATTTTGGCCAAAATGAGTGAGATTAAACCACAACGTTTTGATGACAGTTGGCTTGAAGGCCTAGTAATCTAAAGTAAAACGAAATTCTTGTTATAGTTAAAAAAATTTACCATTTTTTTATTCAAAGACTTACTTGTATTCATAAACCACCATTCGATCGAGCCATTATCATTTTAACCTGGCCCAATTAATTGAAACCAACGATTTGATTAAGCAATTCTATTAAAGTACGTTGAATTTCCCTATCGGTTGATGGATAGCACTGCACACAACTTTTAAGAAATTTCTGTTTAGTTGTGATGCTACCGCACGAGCGAGTAGTGATTCGTATATTAAACAACCTTATGGCGGTGTTATACCAACACGTAAAAATAATTCACGATTCATTAACGGAAGTTCAATGATCTCACGAGTTTGTTCAGATAGGCCGCCAATATCGGGGTGTGTTACATCACCAGGATCTTCGTGGGACATATTTTAAACGAGGGGATCAACCTCACGCAGTAGATACCGCAATTATTGTAAGTGTGGTCATATCAAGAGCTACCCTAATTCCAGCCTTCAATTTTGTCTTGTCTAACTGACGTCATCCAACAACATAACGAAGCCCGTTTGTTGCCTTCACAATAACTCTAAAAATATAGATAAACATAAATTATTGTTTCACTGAATCACTGACATATTGGAGGTACATATTTACATTTATCCTTAGTCAATTGTTTGAATATCTCCTCGACAATTTGCCCAACACTTTGCAAGGCTTTTAAATCATTTTTTGTCTTATAGAACTGTTTATATTGTCCCTAAATATTGTTTCATATAAAATTTCTTATTTACAACGGGTGGGTCCTCATTCAGGATAAATTCATTTGGTGTTTTATCCCAGTACGGATTAAGTTATTAATGATAAGGAAAAACTATGGTGAGCTATCCAGTGCCAGCCGTATTTTAGGATTGGCACAATCTTCCAGCTTCGATATGGCCCCATACAAATTTATATGAAAATCGTCTATAAATTTCAAAACCTTCTTGGGCCGGAAACAGCGAATGATGTTTTGAGATGGTACGTAATTAAGTAATTGCTGGCCAAGTGGCCAGCACCTGCCGTAAGTTCAAATTTGAGAAAATGGCCAAGTTCCAAAATCTAAGGTTAAGTTAAATAAAAATTTGTAACTCTTAAGAAGTTCCTAGGCCTGAAATGGTTCTTTATGTTTTAAGTTGGTAATGATAAGTACAAACTATGGTGAGCTCCCCAGTGCCAGCCGTATGTTAGGATTGGCACAATCTTCCAGCTTCGATATGGCCCCATATAAATTTATATGAAAATCGTCTATAACTTCCAAAACCTTCCTGGGCCGGAAACAGCGAATGATGTTTTGAGATGGTACGTAATTAAGTAATTACTGACCAAGTGGCCAGCACCAGCCGTATGTTCAAATTTGAGAAAATGGCCAAGTTTAAGTTAAATAAAAATTTGTATCTCTTAAGAACTTGCTAGGCCTGAAACGGTTTTTTTTGTGTTTTATTACAGGAAGATTTTGGAATTTAGAGACGATTTTCATATAAATTTGTATGGGGCCATATCGAAGTTGGAAGATTGTGTTAATCCTAACATACGGCTGGCACTTGGGAGCTCACCATAGTTTGTCCTTATCATTACCAACTTAAAACACAAAAAACCATTTCAGGCCTTTCTTAAGAGATACAAATTTTTATTAAACTTAACCTAAGATTTTGGAACTTGGCCATTTTCTCAAATTTGAACATACGGCTGGTGCTGGCCACTTGGTCAGTAATTACTTAATTACGTACCATCTCAAAACATCATTCGCTGTTTCCGGCCCAGGAAGGTTTTGGAAGTTATAGACGATTTTCATATAAATTTATATGGGGCCATATCGAAGCTGGAAGATTGTACCAATCCTAACATACGGCTGGCACTAGGGAGCTCACCATAGTTTGCCCTTATCATTACCAACTTAAAACATAAAGAACCATTTCAGGCCTAGGAACTTCTTAAGAGATTCACATTTTTATTTAACTTAACCTAAGATTTTGGAACTTGGCCATTTTCTCAAATTTGAACATACGGCTGGTGCTGGCCACTTGGTCAGTAATTACTTAATTACGTACCATCTCAAAACATCATTCGCTGTTTCCGGCCCAGGAAGGTTTTGGAAGTTATAGACGATTTTCATATAAATTTATATGGGGCCATATCGAAGCTGGAAGATTGTACCAATCCTACCATACGGCTGGCACTGGGTTCATTATAAGTTACCCTTTAATATTTTAATCTTATAATATGGCGTATTATTATTTCGAACTTAAAATATACAGAATTACTATTGCCAAAACATAATACATTTTTTCCAAGTATTTGTTTTACATGAACAACAAATAAACGAGAAAACTGGGATGGGATATTTTGTTGTTGTGTTTATAATTTAAATCGTCTTATAGAGGTATAAAATGAAAAAACTGGGATGGAATAAAATAGTTGCGTGTAAGTAATAATAAAAAAAAATCCTGGGATGAAAACCTGGGATAACTTCACATGCTTAATATGAATGACGTTCGGGGATGCTTTCGTTGGAGAAACCATTACATTACAAGTATCACACAGCACTCAAATTTTAAACTTAAATACTTATTCACTAGATTTATTATTGTGTAAAACTAAATATTTTGTATCTAATTTATTATTTATTTCATAGCTTGTTGGGGTTTTAAAATATTTAAATATTTGAAACAAATTTTGATGCTTTTTGCCTGCTGCACGACTGTGAAGTGAGGTTAATTTCCGAACTTGTCAAAAAATGTTTCTGTTTTGTCCATGGAATAGTACCATATAGCAGTATGTATATTGAATGTTGCAAGATGAAAACACAGCTAACACCACTAACTTCACGCGGATCATTTTCAACACCTACAATATTTATGCGCTTGTACGGAAAAAAACCAAAAGTAGCTGTCATCTTGCAAAATTCAACGCATTTCAACATTGTGTTAAAAATAAATTAAATTAAAATTAAATTTTCTAATCGAAATAAAAGTGTTGTAATTTATCTGTTGGAGATCTTTGTGCGTGTGACCAGCCTTATAGTCGTGAATATCACCCAGCGCGCTATTACCTATATATCTACAGTCCACACATACATTAATTCGCTCGAGTCGCGACACAAGTAAAACCCAACATTTGAAGTCTTACTTTTACTTGGAGTAACCGCGACATAGACCCAGTTAGCACTTCAAGAAGCAAACTAATCGTTTTCTGAAGAATCAGGAGTTTACGAAACGATATTTTTATGTTTTGTAAAATATTTAGGGGACTAGTTTTGCGTTCATGTTACACGCTGCGTTAAATACTATGTTATATTAAATGTTGCGTGGATTACGTGACATTTTAACGTAAAATGTTATACAGAAAAACCTCGATTTATCGGACTAATTGAGGAGTCTGTTAAATCCGATTGTCCATTAACTCCAAATGTTTTTAAATCTAATCTATTCGATCGAATTTAATCTGGGACGGAACTTAAGCATTTTTTAGCCAATTATGTCGGGATCGGGTATGTTGGATGGAAGTAGTATTCTTAAATGATTTTTGGAAGAAGTTCTGGAATATGGCCACCTGGGACGAAACTCAATCCGTCGAAGGGATTGGGTATGTTAGGTGGAAATATGATTCTTAAATGATTTTTGGAAGAAGTTTTGGAATATGGCCACATGAGACGGAACTCGATCAATTGCTAACCGATTGTGGTGAGATTGGGTATGTTGGATGGAAGTGGTATTCTTAAATAATTTTTGGAAGAAGTTTTGGAATATGGCCACCTGAGACGGAACTCTTTCAATTCTTAGCCGATTATGATGGGATTTGGTATGTTGAATGGAAATGGGATTCCTAAAATAATCCTTTAAGAGAAACACCTTTTAATTTACCAAACATTTGCTGTTCAGGTGGAGCTTGAACCCCATTCGTTTTTTTGTATTAAATAAAATAAATTTGTTGTACTATTTTGTTGGTAAGGGTTTCTAATTCAATGTATTAGAGAAGTCTATGAAAATAAATTGAAACGAGTTAGAAATATAAGGCATGTGATAAATAAAGTCTCGCCTTCAATGTTTTAATTGTCAATAAAAAAGCTTTATACCCACCCTATTGCTGTGACAAAATTCATTGAGAGAGCTTCCTCTTAGCACTATTTTTGTATTAAAAAAAGTCACTCTCATTGCATATGTACTCGTCCCTAAGTCTGATGAATTAGACCACCAATTTCTTAATTCTAACCCTCTGGGCTTCGTGATTTTTTTTTGATTCAAATGTTTTTTCCTGCTGTAAAGTTATTTTTTTTTTTTTCTCTTTCGAAATTAAAGTAACGTTAGCTCTTCTAATTCTCAAAATCATTTATGATACGCTTTTATATACCGCATGCCCCCCCCCCCCCCCCATGTTACACTTTTCTCTGTTCATACTGAGAGATAACGGGGGGGGGGGGTGCCGGGTTCCGATTTTGGCCATCGCGATAACGGTGGTGGATTGTTTTGATGAACCAGATTTCTTCATTTAAATGCTGCAATAAGTTCGCACAATACTTGCCGATGATTTATTTTCCGCGAAGAAGAAACTTCCGCGATGACTATGCTAGCAAATGGAACTGTATTTTCCATCTTGGGAGCCAATTCTCTCCATTCAGTCGTTTGTTTTGGCTCTCCCTTCGCCTCAGGCGACGACGTATTCAATTAATATCAAATTTATATTCAATTCATATTCAATTCATATTCAATTCATATTCAATTCATATTCAGTTCAATTCGTATTCGATTTGCGAAATCAATTAGCAAGTGAGGAGGTAATAGCTCGAGTGATACTTTCTTGACGGCAACATTTTTTTAAGATTTTTGAATTTTAAAATTTTCCGTTTCTTCATTGGTGTCTACAGATTAACTACAGTTTTTCGTCCGCTTATTGAAAAGTTAACAAATTTTATTTATGTAACTTTTAAGAAACTCGTCACAATTCCTCACATCCCAAATTATAATTTGGGTTAATTCGTCCGAAAATGATACAATTTTTGCTTAACTTTTTATATCCTGAAGTTATAAGTAAAATATGATTAATTGAAATTTTTTTCTAATAACAAAATTATCTTTTCATTTCAGGTGAGTGCCCTAAATTGTCGCAGATACCATTCTACTTTTCAACTGTGGTAAGAACATTGTTATTATAAAAATAAATACAAATACTGTCCTAGTACGCATACAAATTACTTTAAATCCTCTCATTATACGTAAAGCGAAATATCCACATCAATCAAAGTGCCATCACCCTCTATGTAAATACAAAGGACCAAACAATAATTACTCAAAAAAACGTAAACATATCTCCTCATTATTCATATTCTTTGTCCGTATATGATGAACCTTGATTTCCGACTATACCACTCCAATTTTATGAAACTCGATAGCAAGCAGTCAACGCAAACACTTTATTCTTACCGTTCAGCGCCTAAAAAAAATTACCGAAAATATTCGAAATGAGTTTATGTACAATTAATTTTTGTACTCGTCTTTAGTAAGGGATGACACATTTCTTTAAAAATGTGATCTTCACACCTAAATAATAATTTATATTTTATCTGTTACTGTTTTTACAATTTAAGGGGGAGAAATGTTGCCTCTTTCCGTTTTTTGTTCGTATATTCAAAATTATACATTACTTTAAATATATAAGGGATGTTTTATTGAAAGACAATTTTCTTGCCTTTTGTGTACGTTGACACGTGGTTGTCGGGACCAAAATAAAAGCATAAAACGATTAAATAACCGCCATTTTGCGCGATACATAATAAGTCGCGTACAAACTTTGCGTGCAATTTAGATTTTGACAAAATACCCTCACGTACCTATTGATTATATTCGATTTAGGTTATTAGGCGCGAACAAATCTGTTTTTACCTTTTCTCGAAGTTATTTAAAAATTTGGTACGTGGTCTTATTACCGATGCGTATAAAGGTTCATTCCTTACATTATTTATCAACTGTACGCACGCAAATTTGTAGTTAAATAACTTACTGGAATCATAAAGACAATCATAGTACTTTACAAAATATAATTTTGATCCGATTATAGGCAGATTTTTTTTTTATAGCTCCCCCCACCGAAGAAGCATCGAGAAAGGAGTACGTATATCAATTTTACTTATGCGGCGGGCGCGTGAAAGAAAATGGAAAATAATTCTCTTATCATTAATCAACAGGCTCACGGTTGGTGTGTTTTGCTGTATATATAAAAAAAAAATCTTTTGAAACGGGTGAGAAGATGTGGAATGATTTTTAGGTAATTTTTTCGGTTTTGTTAGGTTCAGTTGAATCAAAGTAAGTAAATAATTAAATGGATTTTTTCATGGTCGGATTTCTTTTTAATCGGTGTGCGGATTAAGAATGAGATGTGGTTTTGTTTTAATTAACTTTTGAAGTTCCCATGTTTCCTGGTTTTGTTGATCTTGAATTTAAATTTGAAGATTGGTGAACTATTTTATAATTAATATTTAGATTATTATTGTTTACTTAGAAGAAATAAATTTAATTGTCACGAATATTAATGATCGGTACTAAAAATAATAGATGTTTAGGTGGTTCTCCTTGATAGAAGTGGTAAAGCGCCTATCGTGCGACAAGTAGGGTAGCAAACCACTTTTGCGTTAGTAGGCCTTAACATAATTTTTTGATGGCACCTTTACCACATGATAATGATACACCAGGTTCAGGACCAATAAATTTTAGTTGCGAACCAGCTAATAATTCAGTGAGCAGATACTCACATAACCGTGATACAGATAGAGGCGATTGTTAAGATAGTTATATTTCCTGGGAAGTTTTGATTTGACTAAGCGGTTAATTAACTACTTGAACATAATATGATGATGGACACGGGAACTTTTTATTTCTATGCCTCGAAGATATAGAAGGTAACTCGAAGATCAACTCAATGATCTAAGCTTGATCGGAGCATTTATTTTTATTGTACGTTTTAAAAGGAATTTTTCTGTAGTGTTATGTTTGGACGAATCGAGGTACGAACCCGATTCATCATGGTACAATTACGTAAAGATATGATCGAAAGATTTAAAGACAGGGAAACGGAATTTGAACTTCGTCGTTTAGTTGAGTTTAGGAAACAATTTTTGAGGCAATCATTCATGAACTTTTATGACGATATGTGAAACCTTTCGTTACCGTGCAAGAATCCATATTCCGAAGTAGATTTACTCGATATTCTGAGGTTAAACACGTATCCACATCTACAATTTTATTTGACTCATGGAAAGCGTAACCGCATAGATGTTAACCTGGTCACGCTTACTAGTCCAAACCTACAGATACAAAGATACAACCCCTTTCACTGGCATAAAAGTGTCGCTAATTCTTACTACGAATATGAATAATTACAATCTGTACCCATTTTGCCCAAAATAAACGCAATTCAGTAAATTGTAGCGCAATCCAACTTCTCTAATTTTCTTTACTCCTCAAAAACATTAAATCGAAATAGTAAGTGCGTTTGCTTTGCTATAATTGTGACGATGTCGGCCATATGCTGCAGGAGTAACGCACAATCCTGCGTTGCTATATAATGTGGTTTTAAAGATTTCACGGTATCTATGAGTTGCCTTAAATGACCGGAAAACGATCTACTGGGCCTGAAAACCTACAGCACTTACAACATCGACGCCGAGCTCCAACAAATAAACAAATACTTTGGGAATCCGACTCGTTCGATTTAGATGACTTAAACTTTTTCAATTTTACACAATTACTTCATACTCAATATTTTGACTTTTCATCAGAATCCGATAGTTATCCTAATTGTGTCTATTCATCAATTGACCAGAAAATAAAACATCCAGTTCTGTAGGTAAATCTGTTGCAATCCGAACCTCTAATACCTGCTTTGACTCTACAATTAATTTTATTGGCCGAAACATAAACAGCGTGTACGTAATTATTGGGAGGAAATTAGAAATATTCGTGTTAATATTATTGCTTCAGTTATTATTGTTTGCTGAAGTTCTAATTGATGAAAATCTATAGAAAGCTGGACTAGACAGTAGAGCTAGTATTCAACACTTGGACTGGGACGAATACATCTAATTCAACATGAAATAAAACTTATTATTGAAAATCCAGTAAAACAAAGTTTGATCCAGTTTCCCCTGCTATTAAAAGAAATTGAATCCGGAACTTGATAGGATGTTGAAACAGAATGTTGTCGAACTAGATACTAGTGCTCCGCTCACCACTCGCTTTATTTAAGAAAAGAATGGGTAACTCCGACTTTGTAGGCGCTCGCTGCCTTAACGAGTTTTCTTAAAAAGAAGGGTATCCATTATCCATGGTGGAAAGCCGTATTAGCCAACTAGACCAAACACGTTCTATGTCCAGCCTTGATTTTAAAACTGCTTTCACGGTGCCATGTCTGCCGCTATTTCAGTTTAAGGTGATACGGTTTGGCCTGTGCAACGCACCTCAAATGTTTAGCCATCTATATGTTTGAAGTCATCCCACATAATTTACATGACACAATTTCTACGTACTCACACGACTTGATCACTTCTGCAAGTTTACACGAGCACCCTGATTTGCCTATACAGAAATCGATATTACTTTCTGCTGCGAACTAAACGATTAGCACAAGTTCTTATAAAGTTTGTTACGGGCGGCACGAAGCCAACCAGTAGATATTATCTAAACATGCAGAGGCGTCTCTCACGGTGATTTTTCCGACTATATCTCAGGATCTGGGTCGTGGGGAAGATGAGGCTTCCATGTTCCTGCACCGTATAACAGAATAATCCAAAATTAAAAGCAAACTGAAAAACTGAAATTACGTTAAATTTGCACGAGAATCCGTCGAATGAAATTTGCAGAACGTGATTAAAATTAATGATGGGGTGTGACAAGCCCAGCCTGCAAATATGGAACCGACACGAAATGAAAATCCTCCCAACATACCGACCCAAAAAGATGTTTAGTACTTCATTTTATAAAACAAAACAAAAATAGGTAAAACAACCCGAATAATAACTGAACCATGAGGAAGAGAAGTAAAACCGAATGCCAGGAATCACCGCGTAATTTTTTATTCAGTAAACAAAAACAAAAAAAATTGTCCAACCGAGAAAATGAAAGAAAAATCAGAAGTGAAGAAAAGGATAAACCCCCCAAAAAAAATCAAATTAAAACTGGTCGAGAGGAAAACACTCGAATCGAAATATGGTCGCCTATAAGGTGAATAATTTATGTAGCGAGACCCAATGTGCACCAAGCGCGCGACTAAGCATCCGTTATTCGGCACTCGATTACACATAAATATTAGATTGAAATTTGCAAAAAAAATTCAAAAAATTTGAAATTGAAAAAAAAAAAATTTAAATTTGAATTGAAACGTTGAAAATTTGAAAAATTAACTTTAAATTGAATTTAATTTTAGGAATAAAAATAAAAAAAATAAATTAAAATAAGAAAAAGACGGGAAAGGTTCGGAGCCAAACTCTATAAGCATTTTTGTTGCCTAAAAGAACTACAGACATATAAAAACTATACACATTATTACCGCACTCTTTACCGCGCCACCCATATCATCACCCTTTAACACCTCCATATCCACTCCCACACACACACCACCCACACAAATCCTTATCCACCAAATCTCAAATTCTCACACCAAACCCAAAACACCTCATCCCACCCCCTCCACCTCCCATACCACCACTCCTACCACTCCCATAACCACACAAACCCACATCCACACGAGATCTATTTTTATTCCACATTCACATGCTCTATGAAACCAAAATCGAATAGAATTATCAATTTTGATTGTTACAATTTTTTATTATAATAATATTTAAACACAGGTCTTACGTGTTCGAGAGGCAGCTAAAATCTAATTATTAAATCTCTCATTCCTCCGGGTTTTGTTTTTCCAAGGGATTTCATGGCACCTCATTTTACCCATTCAATCCGATAATTCTGGAAACACACTTAGTTTAGAAAATACTACTTTGATAAACACAAATTGTTACATAAATTCGCTAGTAGAATAAATTTGCTGGTCGAACCGCCACACTATCCTTCCCCAGTGATTGAACAAGAACGATACACATTATTCAAAACGAATTGATTTTTTATAATTCGTCCAGACCTTGATTCAAATTGTTCAGTAACGTGTGTGTAATAGTGTTGATGTATCTGTTAAATTGTTGGTTTGTTGTGATTCAATAAGTTGGTTTATTGAAACTGTTGATTCAACACCCTTGATTAATAGAGTAAAAAAAATTCACCTCTTTTGATTACCGGAAAAGATCCCTCATGTGGGGGTTGTAAAGGACGTCGTAATGCATCCATTCTTACTAAAACAGATTCGCAATTTGAGAGATCTTTGAAACTGTAAATTTGGTCTTTGACATGTCGTGAGCTGTTGATTAATGAAATCAGATTGGCTGGTGTACTTGTTCAATATAATAAAATCTGCGGGCAAACAAAGATTCTGCCCATATACTAACTTTGCTGAAGAGCTTTAAAAATCCTCTCCAAATGCAGTTCTCAATCCGAGTAAAATAATTGGAAGAAATTTTGTCCACTGTGTATTTGTTGCACACATAATTGCAGCGTTTAACGTTCGATGACATCGTTCTATGATGGCGTTACATGCAGGGTTACATGCTGTCGTTCGTTTGTGTTGAACTCCTAATACTTTGGAAATATCGTTAAAGACGGTGATAGAAGTCTATTACTGGTTGATTGGTATGGACCGATTCTACTCTTAACGTGTTTGGTAACTTTACATTTCTGACAAACAATACAGTTTCTTCCCCACGTGCGTATTTCTTTTGTCATATAAGGCCATATGAACTTTTTCGTAATTTGTTTTATATTTGCTCTAACTCCAGGATATGACAAATTATGATAAGAATCGAAAATTTGTCGTCGGAATGGTTTTGAAACAAATGGACGTTGATTGCCATTCGAGATGCCACATAAAATGTATTTATTTGATCCAAATATTGGTAATTTTTGAAAATTCAAATTTGGATTTGATTCGATCAATGCGATAAGTTCCTTATCTGATTGTTGGTGCTTCTGCCAACAAAACGTAATCAATTGTGGTTCCAATGTCCACTTGTTGAATCCGTGATAGTGTGTCGGCCAGAACATTAGAACTTCCCAAAATGTGTCGATTATCGAAAGTAAATTGTGCAATTAAATCCAAATGGTGTCGTAGTCTAGTTGAGGTTTTGTCCAAATTTTGATGAAATGCAAATGTTAGAGGCGTATGATTCGAAAATAAAATGAACTCTCTCCTCTCAATAAAATTTTAAAAGTGATTGCTGCATATGCTGCTGTATTTCAGCATTCAAACTTACTAGGGAAGAAAATAAAAGTTCCCAACTTTTTTCTGTAAGCTGCTTTAATACTGCTCCTATACAGCTAAATCAGACGCGTAAACAAATATTGCGATCTTTGCGTTTTGAATGGGATATGCTAATTGAGTCCATCCCAATTTCGATTTGCACAATTCGAATGCTTTAGATGTTTCATTAGTCCAGGGAATTTCTGAGTGGTCCTTTGCACTCTCAACATTGTACTCTCCGGTGCACTTTAACCTCTTTAAGATCTCGATCGTCTTAGCAGAGCTCCATTTCACCATTTAGTCACGAACTGTTCATCTGATTTCGATTTTTTAAGCAAGAAAGGACTAGGTATAGCAAAGACTTTTTTATATCACGAAGTTATATCACGATCACGCTATTTTGAACTGATTTACTTCTGACTAGTTAGAAAATCCCGAAAAAATTAACCACGAATTACATTCCACCTCATCAAAATTTCACTCAAACAACAAAATACAATAAAATGCATTCATCTATGAAAAACCCAAATGAAAAATAACTTTGCGTGCACTAATAATGTACGAATCAACCTATTTGATACACCACCCGTCAATTACGTACGAAAATTGCCAACTATAAATTCCTTACACAAATAATTGCCACATCAACACACTCAATTAACACAATTCTATACACTTCACTTCCCTGAATGACAACCATCAAACGCATTATCATCAACATCATATCATCATCATCATCATCATCATCAACGTTATATCGTGATGGTATAATCAGCAGAAATTCTGCTATCAAAGTATACGTTTGCATGTACGAGTAAATAAAAGACAGACGACGCACAAAGTAAATCATATAATTGGAACCAAATAATAAGACGATATGCCTTTCTTTTATTCTTTCAATTATCTTAAATATATATTCACCATCTTTTTGGTGTATCTACATAATTTTTGGTTTATATTTCTCAACTTTACATATAAAATTCGAAGATGAAATAGAATTCTACTCCCATTGTTATGACAAAAACAACTGTACGCAAATTTTTCCTCTTCGTAAAACCAAAATCACAAATAGATAAGGAGAAAATAAATTCTCTTTTCATTTGATTTTCTATTTTAGTTGGTTCGTTGATATGTTTATAATATGTAGATGTACATGCAAATTATACACAAAGATGCTGACAAAATATTATAATGGAAAAGATGAAATTCTTTTGGGGTTTTCTCATCACTCCTTACGTTGTAGAAATGTACGAGCATAAAACAAAAATCCAACTAAGTAAATTGATAAAATTTTCGCATCGCTAGAGTTTTATATACGTAGAGTGGCACAGTATACTGTGTGTCTATGTCTATATCCCCTTAATACGTTAGTGCGATTATGAGGGCACATTATTAGGTGAGGACCAACTTTTATCAAAAACTTTTCCCAATTGAAAATTATAGACTTTATTCTTTGCATTGTTATTATTTGTTATAAAAATAAAATTTAAATTTTTTGTTTACTTCTCGAGAACCTTGTTTACAATTCACAGATTTGTTATGTAACAAATAATTTAATAATATCGAGCTTTTATTCAAAACATCGAACTTTTTTGTTTGTGGATAAACTTTGAATCTTTACATTGATATTGAATAATTTACGAAAATACGCAGATGAATTAAAAGTTGAAGTTACTCGCCATGAAAGAATCAACAAAATCAACAATGGCTGTTTGTCAAATGTAATTGATTTGAAATTAATAGTTCGTAGAAACCTTGAATGTCGACGGATTCATTGTTGCCGCTAACAGAGTAAATTCTAAACATTTCAAATGAATTTAACAAAAATTCGACTTTTCAGACAAAATCTTATTTTTAATGGTATTTATAAAATGTTTATTACGACTTTTCTAGTCATAGAAAACAAAGAGGCCATTTGCTCACAATATATCTACCACAAAAAAAGTAGAAAAATGCACTTCCCTCCATTTTTAACCCCAGGGTACTTGTGTAAAGATACACAAACCCTTACAAAATTGGGAACTTCTGTTTAAACATCATAAACATGCCATAAATTGGAATACACCAACCAGCGAACATGTGTAATATTGTAGCCATATCAACCTGTTTAATTAGCATTTTTTGTGTATCGGCAAATAAAGGTCCCCGATGAACATCAGGATCTGCAAACAATAGTCTAGCGGGATGATACAAAAAAACACAGGAGTACAAATTAACAACAGTAACCTATGGCACTGCCTCAGCACCATACCTGATCATAAGAAACTGTATATCCTAAAGCAGCAGAAATTTTAAAAAGGAGATTGGGGCACATACTTTAGATGAAATATTGATCCTTCAACCTTCGAAAATGGTGCAGCAATTCAAGGGAGGTACTACAAACAATTGCGGAAAATAATCTAGAGTTTACGAAATTTGAAATCACAGAAGATAAAATGAAAAAACATTAGATATACGAGGGCAAATCAAAAAGTCTTGCAATATCATATGAAAAAAAAGAGTGAGAGAGACAGCAATATTTTTATTTTTCGACATAATCTCCTTTAAGGTTTATACATTTGTCACATCGATCAATTAACTTACCTAAACCCTCTAAAAAAAAGATTTCTTTTGCTCCATAAAATATTCATTTACAACAGACTGTACTTCATAGTCACTGGAAAATTTCCGGCCCCTTAGTGTTTTTTTCAAATTGGGAAAGAGAAGTAGTCACTGGGTGCCAAGTCTAGACTGTACGGTGGATGCGGAATTTCCACGAAGCCGCAGTCCTTTAATGCAGCTTGAGCAATATTAGCCTTGCGCACTGGTGTATTGTCGTGAAGAAGCAAGATTTTTTTCCTAACTTTCCTTGGCCGTTTTTCCCGGATCGCTTTTTTCAATTTTCGCAAAACCTCTGCGTAATATATGCCTGTGATTGTGGTTTTCGGTGGCATATAATCGATTATCAAAATTCCTTCAGCATCCCAAAAAATTGTTGCCAAAACCTTACCAGCAGACGGTTGAGTTTTGAATTTCTTTGGTGGTGGTTCACTACGTTTAATCCATTGCATCGATTCTTGTTTGGATTCCAGATCCCAGTGATGAAGCCATGTTTCATCGCCTGTTATTATGTTACCCAAGAAATTTTCTGGATCTGCTTTGTACATATCTAAAATCGCCTTTGAAGTTTAAACACGCATTTTTTTTTGTTCAGCATTCAACAAACGGGGAACCCATCGCGCACTTACTTTCGACATGTGAAGGTGGTCATGTAATATAGTATATGTGGTACCGTATGAAAGAGAAAGTCTCCACGCTAACCGCGGAACAGAAATACGCCGGTCCTCCAATACAATAGAATCAGCCAAAATTACGTTTTCATGGCTAATAGCATCTGCTGGCCGACCCGAGCGGTTATCGTCTTATAATGACTCCCAACCACTTTTGAATAATTTTACCCACTTTGTTACTGTGGCATATGATGGTGCAGATTCGCCGTAAACTTTTGATATATAGTTGAATATATAAATTGCATTTCGTCCATCTTTATAGAAAAATTTAGTAACGGCGCGATATTCAATTTCATTCATTTTAAGAAAAATTCAAAACACATGTTACTAAATTGACAAAAACAAACGAACCGTAAAATTTACATCGAAATGTTCTTCTAGAAGTTTCATCGTGACAAAAAATGGTTTTGAAAAATATATTGTTGTCTCACTCACTCGTTTTTTTCATATGATATTGCAAGACTTTTTGATATACCCTCGTACATTGAGATCCCCAAAGAGACGAATTTAGTATTAAGGTGCCAACCATCCTAACTGCACAGGAGGTTAACACCAAGCGAAATGTCCTATCAAACATCGCAAGGATATTTGATCCACTAGGCTGGATAGCTCCCATAACTATAACCTCGAAAAGAATGATGCAAAAGCTATTGGGGAATCAAACATTGTTTTGGACGAAAAATTACCAGGCTACATGGAAGACCATTGGAATACCGTTCAACAACAGTTACAACTTGTAAGCAAAATTAAAATTCCTAGGTGGATTAATTCTTCTCACAATGCCGTTGAATTACATGAATTCTGTGACGCTCCGGATGCGGCATTCGCTGCTGTCATATACAGCAGGGTGATTTTAAGATCCAGAGATGTTAAAGTCACGTTACTAGCAGCAAAAACAAGAGTAGCTCCATTAAAAAAATACACCACGGCTCAAGCTATGAGGAGCAGTCTTGTTGTCAAGACTAATGAATATAGCGTAAGACAGTCATTATAGAGTTACCAACATCAATATACGCTTATACGGGTTCAACCATTACACTTGCATGGATGCATGGGCCTTCAAACAAATGAAAGGGATTCGTAGGAAATCGTGTAGCTGAAATACAGCCTAGATAACCCCACTAACGCGGCTTCACGAGGCCGTACGCCTAGAAAAGTCCACGCAATGACTTGTGGTGGTCTCGGCCTAAGTGGCTTAAAGCATGAATCTGCCATCATCAAAACATCAAATTTTCAGCACTCCGGAAGAAGTGAAGAAAATCATAATCACCACGCAACCAGTAATACACCAATGTGACATTTGAATCATTACTTATATACAAAGTTTAATCAACAATGACAGATGCGAGGGTTACTTAAAAAGAACATCCGGCCCTCTGTCGACTGATGAACTAAGGAGCATTTGAAACTTAATAATCAACAACATTCAGAAGGCTATACATTTTACGAAGAAATACAAATGTTTGAAAAAGACTTTAACTTAAGCAACAAAACTTCTTTGTGGCAATTACATCCATTTGTCGGCAAAGTAGGTATCCTACGAGTAGGCGGCAGAATCAGAAACTCGAGAGCATCGTTCGATACTAAACATCCAATTATTCTGTCGAAAAATCATCCTTTTACTAAATTAATTATTGACGAAACACTTGCTAAAACGTTACTTGGAGGATGTCAATTAGTTTTAAGCCGAATCGCAGGAGCTAATATTGGATTATAAATGCCAAACAAATAATTGAAAAAATAACAACGTGTTCGTTGTTACCGGTATAAGACAAAGGAAGCAACTCAGTTAAAGGGACAACTGCCAGCATCGCGTGTTGGACACACACCTTAAATGATTATGCCGGTCTAATGAAACTAATATCTTCAGTGGACCGCAGTAAAAAAAATTACAAGGCTTACATCGCGGTGTTTATCTGTATGATAACAAAGGTAGTACTTCTAGAAGTTGTTAGTGATTTAACAACAAATGACTTTATAGCTGCCTTGAAACGACTTTAATGAAGGCATAAATTGGCATTTTAACGCTCCGGCAAGTCCCTTGTGATAATATGGGATACACTGATCAAATATAGGCAACAACAAGAGTTCTATTATTCCTACTGTCATACATGAAGTGAATGTTATATCAGCCTTAAAGGAATTTGGAGATGGATGTGGGCCGGATGATATACCCACCTATATAATTAAAAATGTTTGCGAGTAGCTTCACAAATCCATTCTGCAAACTTTCAACCAATCAATAACCACAGCTGTGTTTCCTGATAAATGGAAAATGTCAAAAATAACACATATCTTTAAATCGGGTAAGAGAGAGGATATCTCGTGTTACAGAGGAATTTCAACAACATCATCAATTCCAAAATTATTTGAGCTGATTGTGTGCAATGCTTTTAAATCTACATTGATACGTCATATTTCTATCTACAAACATGGGTTCATGCCCGGAAACGACTTCTACCAATCTGGTCGAATTTACCTATAGAGTGTTAAATGAGATAGAAAATCATCATCAAGTAGATGTAGCGTATACAGAGTTTAGCAATGCATTTGACTCTATTTGCCACTCAAACCGCTTCAAAGTGTGCGCGCATTCGGATTTTCAATCGGATTTATTAATTAGATCAAATCTTATCTAACAAAGTAATAGGGAATGAGAACATCTTAAAAACTAATAAAAAATTATCCGGTTCAAGAAGAAAACGTACCCTTGTCAGTTTTGTTGGCACGATAGCTCATGATCTCTTTGGCGTATTGGATGAAAAATGGGCATACAAATACAAGTCCAAAATAGTCTTTCTTCTACAAAGTGTAGAAGAAAATGTAAGACGCCTATTCACCTTACTAAAGGAACAAACATCTATAGCTGAATCAACGTTAAACGTATACAAAAAGAAAACTTCAAGCTTAAATTCACAAATGGCAACCTTTTCAAATGGACTGCACAACTTAACAAAGACAGCAAACATGTTACTTACGGCGGTGGATTTAATTATCAAAATATTCAAAGGTAACAACATCAAATTTACTAATTGAATTAAAGATTCCACTTGTCAATGGGCAAAGGTATCAAGTGTATAAGGTTTTTCCATTACCAACAAGAAATGGAGATGTGTAGGTTTACATCAAACCATCAACAGAGGTTCTAGTAATTAATGAGCATAAGGACAAATTTTAAATAGCGACTGAAGCGTAATTCAACAAATGCCACAACATTGACGAGCAAGAATATTGGTGTGCAAATCAACATACCATTTATACAGCCAAAACAAATATATACGAGTGCGAACTAAGCATACCAGAATGTTGATTGAGCCTCTCATTATGCAAAATACAAAGGACAAAATCTTCTTTAAGCGAAATTCTTAGATTTAGTTCATGGAGGAGAAAGATGCCATGAATGTCGTTTGCGAAACAACTACGACTGCGATCCAAATCAAGGGGACTGGAATTTTAAAACTACAATCATGGTGTTTTATCAATCATCAAGGAATTATTCGAGCTGGATTTCACACGTCAGTTAGCACCTTAAATAATTCCATCTTACCAGAAATAACCATCACTGAGCAACTGTTAGAAGTTCAACATTCCAATACATTGCGAATATCCCAAGATCTTGGATTAAAAAGAAATGATATCCTGAAGCGGGATGACATATAAGCTGCAATCAAGCAACTAAGGGAAAAGGAGATATTGCCATCCACTCAAGTCACTCAACATGACGTACATCAATATTTTTTTACAGGTTCCGTTATCCTGCAGTTTGTGGGCTGGCATTAGACAAAGCTACACCACACTTTTCGTATTTTTGTTAATATTTATTGTATCGTACTGGGGGTGGTACTGGAATTTTTACAAATTAATTATCACATATTGGCATAGTTCAACCTCCCAAAAACTACCCGTAATGGTGGATTCACGGAACGGGATAATTTTTTATCCAACTCTTTAGGAAATCAAAACTTTATAATCAACTAAGCCCCGCCCAATTTTATCTCGGTTTAGTTGAAATATTTCCATCTTATGAGCAAATAATCTAAGTCGTACCAACATAGTAACAAAAATAACCGGAAGTATGAGCAACATTTTTGCTCAAATATTTGTTGTTGTTGTTTATTTATGACATTTTTGGAATGAATTTCGCATTAAATAATTTAATTTAAAGTTAATATGTATATAAAATAAATGGAATAAATATGCGAGATGCATTTAAGTAAAGCAATTAGGATGTGAAACAAAAATTTTATTTTGCTGCAATTGTTTGATATGCAACTCTTTGATACGAAATTATTTGTTAATTTGTAAATTGTGATGTGTGTATAAAACCGAATATTGTGTATTTGTAATCCCCAGACATAGGTTTATTCGATTAAATTAAAATAAAGTCCCAACTAATCGAAAACAAAGCAGAAATTGTGAACAAAAAATACAAAACATCAGAAAACATATCGCACATCCTCTTAAAACCTGTCAACACAAAAAAAAACAGTATCGAGATAAATGCATTATATTTTTTTTAATTGCTAACGCTACTGTGATGCTGAAATTATTCATTATTAGCTTTATAAAATAAATAATATCAGCATCATTTTAAAATGTAATTATCTCAAAACTGTTTTTTTGTGTTACGACATTTTTTTACAGGATGTGCGATATGAACTGTAAACAAATTTTTTGAGCAAAAGTTGGTAGAAAAAAGTCAGTTTTTTTTTATCTCGTTCCGTGAATCCACACTAAGGGGTGCAACTCTTCAAAAAACATATTTTTCGTTACAACATGCTTTTGGCTCTTCAGTTAATATTTCTTGTATCGTACTGGGTGTGCTATGGTAATTTTTTCCAAATTAACTGCAAAATATTGGCATAGCTCAACCCCTCCAAAACTACCCCTAAAGGCTGCAATTATTTTAAAAATCTTATATTTCGCCACACCACGCCTTTTGCATTTCTATGAATTTTTGTTGGATAGGGCTGGGGTGGTACTGGAATCTATTTACAAATTAATTACAATAAAATGGTATAATTAAACCCCTAAAAAACTATCCCAAATGAGAGCAACCGTTTAAAATTATTGTATCGTACTGGTTGATACAAGAAGTTTTTACTAAATAAATTACAATATACTTATTGGAATAGTACAATTGTCAAAAACTGCCCCTAAAAAGTGCAGGTCTTTAAAACAATGTTTCTCTGTATAGGTTATTACCTATACCTCCCTCAAATAGGTAGCTATGAATTTATTACAACAGCCTACACTCACCAAAATCGATTATAATGCATCGAAGTACTTTCCTATGCAAGAAACAAGTACAATAATCCACAAGATTTTATTTCAAGAATTTATACAACAGCCCACACCAACAAAAATTGATCAAAAAGTATCAAACTTCATTCCTAAGCAAGAAACCCATAAATTTATTACTACGGAAATGCACGTCCCTTAAGCTTGTTACGACTGCGTGGTCGTAACCATGGTTTTATTTGTGTTATATTCCCCTCGGTTTGTCTCTTGTTTAATCGGTTGGGTGGTTTGTGTCTTTGCTTCCTTTACTAGTTGTTTGTTGTGTTCTGAACGCATGCGCGACGGTTTTGGTTTTGTACACCCCCAATGCGAATTGATGCAAACGAAAAACAGAGAAGGAAAAAGATTCTTCTGGAGTGTTTTAGCGTTGCTTATGCTTTTTTGGTGCGACAATTTTTTTGTGTTGAGTCGGGCCTATTTTTTTATTCAACCTGAGCAAACAGTGCGCTGTCAAAAAATACTCTGTGTTTTTTTATTCAACCTGAGTAATTTTACTCTGCACACTGCGTTTTTATTTGTGAACTGTGCTTACACCGAGCTTACTCGGTTCTTCAAATTTTACTCTGAAATTAATGTCAGTGTACAAAGAGTGTGCAAAGTAAAAAACAATTTTTTACTCTATGCGCACCGGATAATTTTTCCCAGTACAACCTTTGCTCGGTGTACACTACCCGGGGTAAGCTTGCTTGCTCGGATTGAATTAAAAAATAGACCCTCAGTTTAATTTTGGATATAAAGAGTTAGAGTTTTGATCTCGTGATGAGACAGTCGAGTTTAATTTTGTTTATAAAATTATACTGTTTTCTGTGGCACAAAAATCTACATTTTTTTCTGATTTGAATTGGATTTTTTTATATTTTTTGTCTTTTTCTTTTTGAAAAAAATCCAAAAAAAAAATCCAACAAATTTGGATTTTTTTTTTGGATTTTTTTCAAAAAGACAAAGACAAAAAATATAAAAAAATCGAATTCAAATCAGAAAAAAATGTAGATTTTTGTGCCACAGAAAACAGTATTAGAGTTCGTTTTTTTTTTTTTGGGGCAGACGCCATATTTAGTTTGTGTAATATAATTTCAATTCGTTGCATAATAAGATAAAAGTTTGTGAACTTGGTAAAAAAAAATTAATAAATTTTAATTTTGTATGTGATTTACATGAATAAAATACGATCAATTGTGAAAAAAAAATTTTTTTTGGTAATGTGTAGAAGATTGTAAGAAAAGGTGGGTTGAGATTTTTTTTTTTGAGGGTCCCATTTGCTTTTCTTGAAAAACTTTAAAAAATATTTTTGGATTATATAAACTTTGAATAGTGATAAATTGTGGTTTTAACTGAAAATAAAAAAAAAATATCGAAAATAAAAATGGCGGTTGGGAAGATTTAACGTATGTCGGGTTTGTGTTTTAAAAGTGGGAAGCAGGCGCTCAAGTCGTTTTTCCTCGATTTACCTATAAAGGTATTTTAATTAATCAATTTAGTCGGGTGTTGTGCTAGTTGAGCCGAGTAATGTCAGAGTTAAGCGGATGCCCATGAACGCTGAATGTGCACCCCAAATCCAACGGTATCAATTACACCTCAACCACGAGGTCACTAAAATTTTTTTTTTTTTATTTTTGTAATAACGGTGAACCGCAACCTACAGGCGGCCACTCAATTTGCGAATCCAGCCGAAGTACGCCCAACGGTTGTCGATCATAAAACGGGGAAAGTGCCGCAACAATTACGTCGTGACAGTTTATGTTAAGGGTGGTACATTGAGATCATTTAAAACATTTAATCTTTCACATATACGATATTGGTGGAGACAACGCGGTGACCGATCAAGGTCCAATTGTTCTATTTGCGGTCGGTGAGACCGCTCCCAACGTTTTGTTTTGGTGGCCGATCAAGGCCAGACTTATAATCAAGGTGAAGAACGCCCACCTAAATTTATTTACGGTTGGCCGCGACTATTCTATTATATCGGTGAACACACCGTACCATACGGGTGGCCAGTTGAGGCTATTCGAATTGGTCTTCACGGGAAAAGGCAAAAGCTCCACAATTGTAACGGGTGGCCAAAGTGGCCATTCGCAAAATTTTCAACGGTATTGTCGGGTTGCTGCAGTGGAACGCGACAACGTGCAGGTGGCCAACCGGTCATTTGTCCCGTTTATTGGGCATCAAGAAGAGGCCCCGCAACATTTGGGGTAGCCAACCGGCTATTCGATTTTGTTGTTCTGGTATCGGAAAGAAGCCCCGCAACGTTATAATACCCGACTAGGCAAGCGCTCGAGCGCGAAGGCGCTCATTGTCGCGCGCTCGGTTGCACGTTGGTCTCGCTCCGTACATTCATTCCCGTTCAGCGACTCCCCAATTATGTTTGTTTTTTTTTTATTTATTTTATCTTCCTTCGGTCGCATATTTTCCTTTTCGTCATTATTACGGTTGGGTGATTTATTTATTTATGCTTCGTATTTTTTTGATGAATAAAATGAATTGCTAAAAATTTTACGGTATAGGTATGATGAGGGGGGGGGGGGACTTCTCTCTCCGTGTCGGCGTAGTGTTGGCGGCCCCTTGGTGCCCGCATCCGAAATCGCAACCGGTGCCTTGCACCGTTTTATTTCGGACGGATGTTCGCATCAAGGCACTACTTTTCCGTTATAATTATTTTCGGTGCTCATTTCTAAAGTTCCGGCAGACGAATTTCGGCGGAACATTCGGGTTATTATTTTTATTATTTGCGTTTATTTTCTCAAGTTTCTGTTCACGGTGTAAGCCAGAATACCCGCAAGCCTCAAACCCCACAACCCATAGCACTTCTCCCTGAGAATGTAGCCGGCAAAAATCACCGTGTGAGGCCTCTGCGTGGTATAAGTGTAATCTGCAGGATGGCAGTAGCCATCCTGTAACAAGCTAGCAGAACCCTAGCTAGCAGAACCCAACGACAGAACATTACAAGATAGAATGGATAATTATAGGCTAATTAAATGTTCTATTACAAAATTTTGGGCTCCATCCCTTCCAACTAAAACGCGGGTTCTGCTAGCTTTAGAAAAAAATAGCAGAACCCATATCACAACCTATGTATTTAAAAACAACTGAAAAATTAAAGGTTAATTTTAGGCTAATTAAATGACCTATTTAAATTTTTTTATTATGCTCGCTCTAAGAAAAATGTAAGGCTTTATCACTTAAAAGCTAACAAAACCCAAATCGAAAATCGGGCCAAAACCGAAATTAGAACGCACAAGAAGAACTATTAACATCCAAATAATTTTAGGCTCATTATGGCCTTATTGAACCTAAAACTATTTGTATGTCAATTGTTCTGGTTTGGCGTTCTAACTACGGTTTTGTCCTATTCTCGATTTGGGTTCTGCTAGCTTTAGTTTAAATGAGCTGAAGTTTGGTCAAGAACGGGTGGAGCCCAAAATTTTTTAATGGGATATTTGATTAGGCCATTATGAGCCTAAAATTATTTGTTGTCAATTGTAAGTATTTTTGCCTTCTAATTTCGGTTTTGTCCGATTCTCGATTTGGGTTCTGCAGTTCTGCTAGCTTTAAATTAAATGGTGTGCACTATGGTCAATACCAAGTGGAGCACTAAAATTTTTAATGTGGTGTTTGATCAGGCCATAATGATCCTAAAATTATTTGGATATAGTTAGCTTTTAAGTGATAAAGCCTCTAATTTTTCCTAGAGCGAGCATGATAAAAAAAATTTAAATAGGGCATTTAATTAGCCTAAAATTAACTTTTAATTTTTCAATTGTTTTAGAGCATTTAATTAGCCTATCCATTCTATCTTGTAATGTTCTGCCGTATGGGTGGGTTCTGCTAGCTTAAGGGACGTGGAAATGAATTTATTACAATAGGAATGATGTTCGATACTATTGAATCGATTTTTGTGGGTGTTGACTGTTGTATTAAATTCAGGGATATCTATTTCTTGCACAGGAAGGTAATTCGATACATCTTGATCGATTTTTGTGAGTATCTATTTCTTGCTTAGGAATGAAGTTCGATACAATTTGATCGATTTTTGTGGGTGTGGGCTGTTGTAATAAATTCATGGGTATCTATTTGAGGGATATTACCTATACAGAGAAACATTGTTTTAAAGGCTGCACTTTTTTGAGGCAGTTTTTGGCAATTGTACTATTCCAATATATTGTAATTTATTTAGTAAAACCTTCTTGTATCAACCACTAATATATAATGGTTTTAAACGACGCTCCCATTTGGGGTAGTTTTTAGGGATTTAGTTATGCCATTTTATTGTGATTAATTTGTTAATATATTCCAGTACCACCCCAGCACTATCCAACTAAAATTCAAAGATGTGAAAAATGCGTGGTGTGGCGAGAAATAAGGTTTTTAAAAATTGCAACCCTTAGGGGATGTTTTTGGAGAAGTTGAGCTATACCAATATATTTCAGTTAATTTACCATTAAAAATTTACCATACCACCCCCAGTACGATACAAGAAATATTAACTGAAGAACCAAAAGCATGGTCAAAATATATTGGGATTGTGCTACAAGTGCTGGTGCAGCATTAGGGTCATCAAACGTAACCCTACCCGAGTCCCGAGGTCAGCTTTCATATATCCCGAGCGTTTAAACCTTATCAATATAGAAACTCTTAGAAAGCGTCGTATTATCGAATATATTTTTTTTTGTCCATCATTTGCTATTTTGAGAATTGCATCCCACAGCATACCCAACGTTGAACAAATATCATTCACACGAGTATGGTTTGCATAAAAGCGTGTTGCCTGTTTTAACGCTGATTTTTTGAATTACTCTATTCCAGATTCGAAAGTATGACGTTTTAGTACGGTGCTGTGTCCGCAAATATTGCTTTTAATTGCTTTATTTACGTTTCTTTTTATAATTACAACCCCTCCCTATAAACACAAAAAATGTTTAAAGAGCTTTTAATAGTGTATACGATTTAGTTTGGAATGAATCAAGCGCACTCATCTTAATATTTTCATCTTAAAATTACTTAAAATTCGTTTCTTTTCCTATTGTTGATCCTATAATTTAATTTTTCTTAATTTCAATTAATTGTCCCATTTTCAACACCCTCTTATTCTTTTATGTAAACGAAAAGAAAAAAACCTTTTCTTGATGCCCTTGTTTTTCTTTCTCCGAGACAAAGATTTTTAAGACAAAAGCATCAACTTTATCATTTTTTTTTATGTTTTTGATTTATTTAATCACGAAAAATTTTACAAAATAGAAAAAAACAAACGAGAAATTAGTTTTCTTTTATCTGCACGCCTCATCCGTTACGAGCTGAGTGTGCATATAGAGATATACGAGAGTACTGGTAGTAAGATGGTAATGAAAAATTTACTGTTGGATAAATTAATTTGTTTATCACTCAAAATCTCATCGTGTTTGGTTTTAATGTCTATCGCGTGCTATTGTTGTATTTTTGGTGCTTTAAACGATGCCTACCTACATATTCCTTCTTGCATGTGCCGCGTGACATTTTTTATGATTTAATTACCAGTACCTGGTGGGAAGAGGTAATTCCCCGTGTGTGTGAGGTTTATACAGCAATTTTATTGATGTTCAACATCATTTACAAATGTAATATTCTGTTTATTTAATTTTATATCATCATGATCATCATCATCAACGTGTGTATTATGGTAAATACTAGATTTAGTTTGGGGGAAAGCATGATATACGTGTCCAATCAATTAAAAATATTTTTTTGCAAATTTTATTTTTGCATAAATTCATGTAAATGTTGCTATTTGTTTATGTTTATTTACTCGCCGTACAAACAGTTTGGCATTGATTCAAAAAACATATTTTAATTTAAATATTTGGAAACAAAAAAAGATCATTTTTTTTGTATCCTGGTATCGTGTACATGTGCATATCCTGATTTTATGTTTACCTATTTTCCATACTTTTTAATACGCGTACACGATGTTTTTATCGCAATAAACGGGAGATACGAGTTTAATGCATGCATCTATCAATTTAATGTAGCATTTAAAACAAAAAAAAAATATGTTATCATTTTTAGTCCTTTTTTGCACCGGAGGGAAGCGTAGAGTCAAAAACCATAATACGAATGGTTTTTGGTAGAGTATTTATCTAAATATTTTTTTGAAATATCTGGTTTACTTTATTACGCGATTTACTATTATTATGTTTTCGGTACATAAAATAATAATATGGGAACGCCACAAAATATTTGAAAGGTGGATTACATAAAGCGGGGGATTTTATGGCTTAATAAAAAAAATGTATGCTGGCAGTAATACATTTTTAACGACTGATCTTGGAATCTACTTTGCAAAACGATTAAAACCTACGACAATTTCGGCAATTAAAATATTTTCCTTATTTACAAGTATGTCGTGAGGATATTTAAACCTTAGTTAATTTATATTAAACTAAAGCCGTTTATTTTGGTTTAGGAGCTTCTACAATATTGACCTTTTTACACTACGTCATTTGGTTTTAGTACTCTCATGTTTTAACGAGTTGTGGCTTCAGGTAGCACCGTCCTATTCTAGGTCATTCCAGGTCTTTCATTTTTAATATATTTAGATAATTCGTTAACAGTTTTCCTGTGCTGATTGTTTTACTCACGGTTAAAAAAGAAAGAATGAAAACTATTCTTTTCTTATTCTTTTGCAGAATAACTATACGTCCAACCTTTTTTAAGGGTAAAAATAACGCTTCTCTAAAGAACTTATTTCATTCATATTGAATTGCAAATATTTTTATCCACTAACGCATGAATTTTATTTTTGTCCAAAAGATTAAAATGTCCATTTCATTAAGAACAAAATCTAAACCACAACCTAAAACAATTTTCACACTTGCCGAGTCTAAAATTAGCTATCAAGCAACTAGTACATTTCGTTCAATTATCTTTTAAATTCTATTCTTTTGAAAAATTTATTCTTTTTTTAATTGTACGAGTATGTTCCCTAGAATAAAATGTATCTATTTCATAAGATAATTTTACACCTTTTAGCTCTACAGCATTTTGTTCTTTTTGAGTATTAATTTGCTGTTGTTGCAGGAGAAATTAAATTGTACACATGCATAACATTTAATCTTCTCCAAACGAAATACATTCATTAAAAAGGAAGTAAATTAATTTTATAGAAGACACTTTTAATCATTTTATACTTTTCTGGATTCCGTTTTGTGCTTTTGACATGCTAAAATTAATAGTTGTAAAGAGTAGTTTCTCATCTTCTTTTAGCATCAAATTTGAGTCAAAAATATAATGAAAACCACAATTTGTGTAAGAATTTTTTGGTAGTTTTATTTATTAAATATTATTTATTAAAATATTACAAAAATTCATATATATGTAAATGCCTGAAATAGTCAAACAGATATTTCAACAATTATTAAACTTAATTAATAATTGTTGAAATATCTATTTTACTATTTCGATCAGATTAATAATTAATTTAAAAACTCAGTCTCGTTTCACTAAATGATATTACAAAATAATAAAATTATACTTAAAATTATAAACGCATAAAAAATTCAATAAATTAAAAAGACCATAAAATACACTGTCTCCAAAAAACTATTCCTGAAATCATACGTTCTATCGTCATACGTTCATTAGTGCTGTATGACACATAAAAAATTTACAAAAATGTTTAATTGATAACAAATAAAACTTTCATCTCAATAAAGTAAACAATAATATTTAAACATTAATTAGTACTCGTAAGCTTTTCATACTGTGTGTGATGTGAGCATCAGCCATTTCGTAAAAGTTGCTTTGTAAAAAATTAAAAAATTGCGAATGTGCTGGATCGTAATGCACATAAAGTGTAAAATGCAGCTTGAAAAAAAATCTAGCGCTTCAACTGATGTGAAATGTTTGGGAAATATCAAAATCATTTCGTCTACCTTTGCTCCATAGTAAGATATGGCTTTTTTGTTTGCGCCAAAGGCAATAAATTGTGGTTGGCTTTTACATCTTTTTAGTATTTCAGCCTCTGGTGTTGAAAGTGGACAAAATTCTATAAATTTTTGTAAAGCATCTAGCACGGAAGATTTTTTTCGCCGTGAACTAGGATTAACCGGTGGCAAGAGGCTCAGCAATTTTAAAAATATTTGAACCTCCTCACTCCATTCTGAAAAGAAAACAAATACAAATGACTTACCGATGGCTCTTTATGATTAGTTTTAAAAAGTGATTTACCTTGAATTGTGGTTCCAATTAATTCATTAGAACTATTAAAATTGTTTTGAAACACCTGATTTATTTTCTCCTGAAATTTGTTCACGGTATCATTAAGGCTCGGTATAGGATCATGTTTTTTTTTTTGTACGATTATCTCAAAATCTACAAGAATCTAAAAAAGAAATAAATTAATATTTTTGTTAATATTTCAAATAAATTTCATAAATACCAATTCCGGAAGAGCTTGAATAATTGGAAAATCCTGTAAAATAGTTTTCGTATTATTTTGTCTATACTTAAATGTATGCTTAAATTTTTCTATAATCTCAGTTTTTTGTGAATTGGCACAAGCGGATTTTAAAAACATTATCTCTGTTGAATAGTCTATAGTTAAAGAAGGCTCACGTTCTGGTAAGGTAATTTCAACTTCTCCGTTTGGTCGCAGATCCATTCCATTTTTTTTTTGTTTGTATATTTCCTTTTCAAGCTTTGGCAATATTTCATGCGGTCGTGAAGCCATCCGGATAGTGATTTTGGATCATAGAATAAATCCTAATATTAAAGAAATAGTTGAAATCATTAAAAATCTTTAGATATATCACGCAGTCTTAAACTTTCTAAACGATCAAATATCTCAAATAGATTATGTTTTCGTTAAAATCATACGAATGTTAAAGAAGTATAGAACAATAATTATTAAATATCAATAAATATAAGGTGAGTTTGAAGAAACCTACTTGCTCATCGCCAAAATGTTAACGCGAAGCTACATTTGTTGTTGTTTAATAAAAAAAAAGTCGTTAAAAATTATACTTTTTAAACCCCAAATACTCTATTTGTCTATTTCAGGATTCTAAGTAACAATACTCAATCCATTCGAGATATTTCGATGTTCTATAAGTTCTATTCGTTTCTATACTAAATTAAAATCATAAAAATTTACCCATTCGTTCTCGGATTTGTGATTTGTATATGCCGGTAATAAATGTATACATAATTTGGCATAATATGTATACTCCTTAGAGGTGGGGTAATGGCCGCAACTTAAAATCATGTGCTGGCAAACGTACCGCTTGAACGCGTTTCTATCCTTGGTTGAAAGTAAGTTGTTCTTTTTATATGCGTTTAGAATAAACTCGCCGTGTTCTTGTGTCCGTATATATGATTCCAATGTCTATAATTATAAGAATATATTTATTTTACAAAACCAGCAAAATAAATAACAAAAAGATTGTTTTACCTCAGCAGTTAATCGATGAATAGATCCTCGTGATGTGCTAGGCGCGTATGTCGTGCTACCATTATGTAAATTGTTGAGTGTCATACTTGAAGTCATTCCATTTTGATTCGGTGTGTCTTCTATATTATAAAGAAATTTAAAAGAAGGCGTATTTTCTTGTTGCGTTCAATATAATAATCATTTATTTCAAACCTTTCTTAAGACACTGATTAGAGTAAGTTGACGTGAAACCGGATTGCATCAAATCTTCCATTATTGGCACATTCGATTCTGAAGAATTAAAATAAATTACTTAATTTAATAAACAAAACTCAACACAACACTAGCACATATTATAAAACGAACCGTGGCCAAGAATTTGTGCACTGTCTTCATAAGTACGAAGATGAAGTTCAAAGCTTACATCCCCCTGATATTGAAATACGTAATCCAAAAATATTTCCGAATTTATAAGCGTGCCATTTTTATCATGAAACGATACAGGTTGACAAATTGAAAATCCAGTTTGAGCTAAATAAAAAATTAGATTTATTTAGAAATACATACATATATACATTAATTACCCCCTTTACACGGTCAGTAATAATGTCATTACCGAAATCATCATTATTACTTAAAACAATCGTATTTCCACAATTTTTTCTTTACTTTTAAATTTCACGCAATATACCTAATGAAGGAAAATGAATTGTTTAAGTTAAAACACAAAAATTGCAATGGAAATAGGGTGTTTATAGGTAACGATGTTTTGAGAAATGACATTATTACTGATCGTGTAACGGGGGTAAATAAGTTCACAATATTTTCTCTTTAAACTTACCACATATAACAAAATCATCATAATTAGGGTACTCCTCTGATAAATAATTAATTTTTAATAGCTTTGCATGACCACAATAAATAAATTTTAAAATCATTTTAAAGATTTTTTTTTTTGAGGTACACTGTACGAAAAAATTGTTTTATTTTTTTGTGATTCGTAGAATAAACTTTACACTCGGTTTTATTAACTAATACCAATTTATTTTTATTTATTTATAAGCAGCAGCCAGCAATACTATTTTTGCTTTTTTACTCTTTCGTTTTTTGACGCTGTACTCATTCTAACAAAATTTTTATAAAATCACACAACGAAACACAACGAAACAACACTATTATTTTAAAACATGAAAAAATAAAAATTTTTTGACCATCCTCGTTAACAGCTAAGCGTATAATGCCAAACTCCGGTAAATCAAAATAAAATTTAGTTTCAAACTTATAGCCTATCTCTTACTATCCCATACATTATGTGTAAAAGAAGGAAAGTAAAAATTCCACTCCAAATATTTAGTTCATCTATAATTTATAAAGTACAAATATTATCCTTTTTTAGACTGAAACATTTAAAAAACTTTTTATGCAGAAAAGAATAAAAACAAAAAAATTTCAATTTTTTTCCTAAAAAGAATAAAATATTAATTTCACAATTTTGTATTCGAAAAGAATAAAACCAACAACGAATAACAACAATATATCATTTATTTAACCTAGAAAAATGTTTATATTCTACAGATTGGGAAAATTTAGTATTGAACGCAGTTTATTTAATTTATTGTATTTGAAGCCTTCTTTTCGATTAAGACAAACAAATCTTGCCGATTTTCCGCTGCAGCCTGTTATAGTGGAGAATAAAATATCATATGAAAAATGTTTCGAGGATATTTTCTTACCTATACTGTATGTCGTATCGTACATGCAGAACTACTCCATCGATCTATTTGACAGTTAATGCTAACCATCATATTTTACTTCATACTAAGATGTCAAAAATAATAATAACAAAGTAGTCTTGTATATTTCAAATCAATGCAAATGACTCATGTTGTATCATAGTAGGTGTATGACATAGGATCAAAAGACATGTTTGTTTAAATAATTGAAAATTCAAAATAACAACATAATTTCATATTATAAAATAACAAATTTATTAATATAAGGAAAACTAATAGGCAAATAGTGATGGCTGATTAACGCCTCAACTGGAGGAAATGGGTATTTATGTTTATTTCTAATTCAATATAAATGTACTTATGTAGCAAGTTCTTCTTCGGCACCACCCATTTATTTTTCCGGTGACTGTGCTGAAGATGAAAATGTCATTTAAATATATAGATTGTAGTTTTAACATTTCATTTTTGTGCTTTCTAGTATGTTTCAGAAGATGCTGAAATAATATTAAATTCCGAGCAATCTGCTTACAGTTTATAGCAGTTCTGTTTGTTTGCTATGGTCGCAGTAGAAGGTTAATAAGAATCGCTGGTACATACGATATAATATACTAAAAAGAGATTGCTCGGTCTTAGGAAATGTATGGCTAATCTGAAGTTACGCCAAATGTATATAGGTGTATGTTAAGATGTGATTTATTATTTATGTATTGTGGTATTTTTGTTTTTGGAGTACAAAAGGTGAGAGTTTATTAAATGGTGTGCTACATAATTAATCTGAATTATTAGCTATTTCGCTAGAAGAATTGTATAAAATATTGCTGAATTTCTTCGATTTTTCTTTGTTTTCATATATTTCATATATTTCATAATTAACAAAATAAAAAAAAATCAGTTTGATTCCAGAAATCTCATTTATTAATTAATAGTCAACATAAAAAAGGTTAAAATTAAAATAATTTGTGTTTTACAATAATATAATTGTTTGAATTTATAGTGTAATCCGTATGTTTCTCGTGGGGAATTTTAATGTGCATTTTATCAAAATCCAGAACACTGTAATCTTCATTTGGTATAATTCTATAGGCATGGCGACTATTGCTGAATGAAACAGTAGACCATATTTTGGTAAATAAATATGTTTTCTCGTTAGAATTGAAAATTTCCAAAATTTCTTCAAACACTGGATGGCCGTTCTTATTAAAAAAATTGCAAACAAACATTTTTCTTTTATAGATGTAATTACATTTAAACCACGAAGCTACATCTATTTCAGTGTTTAGTGAAATTTTTAGTAAATTCGCAATTTTATTTCCTGAAATTGGAATGAATTTGAGATATTTTTTTCTGATTACGCCGTATTCCTTTGTGATTTCCAATTCAATTTGTTGATCTGCCATAAATTGTTGGTGTCTGATAGTGAGCGTCTTGCATAAATTTATAAAATTATTTAGTTTTGATGATAATTTTATGAAGAAATTATGTTTCGATTCTGATCGCATACAAGAAAAATGAGCAGCTGGTCCCAGTTTAGTCATTATCCGTGGATAATGAGTCAGCATATGTTGTTTTGGTGATAAATTCAGTTTATATTCGATTATGAAAGCATCTAAATATTCTTCAATCTTATATTTTAACTGAAGAATAAGAGAAGATGTTACTTTTGGAGCGAACACTATATCCATTATGTCAAGTAACAACAAAATAACTTTAAACTCAGGTTCCAACTGTTCGGGTAACAGATCATTAATTATTATTGGTAGAAATCGGATTAAACACCACGTCTGAGCAGCTTTCTGACCTATTCGTTGACCTTCCTTATCAATTATTAGTGGACTTGGTTTGTTGGCAATTTCTAAAAATCCGTAATCATAGACATGTATTCGATCATTGATTTTTTTCAAAATTTGTTTGTCGTAATTAACTAACAGTTTTATGAATAGTTTAATGGATAACTGTGCAACCCCCTCCAGAATATCATGCATTGCATCGACGGTCATTAAATCAAAAAATGTAAAATATGTCAGTTCACTTATCGAACTTTTGTGTTTTACACCACAGACATTATTTGCTTTTAAATTTAAATTTTTCAACTGGTTACAACAATCCATGGATCATTACATCAGTACGCAATTTTTTTTCGTTTTCACTTGTACTTTTTTGGCAATCGTCTTTTACAGAAGAACATATTCTGCAATAGTTTTGGCTAGAAAAACTTTCTACAAAACCCAACAAACTATTTGCTCCTAAATTATCATAGCAAATCGACACAAGTGTTCCATGAACTAAATTTCCGTGAATCACAATTCCATTAGTTTCTAAATCTTTTAAATCAGTATAATCGGTGACAAAATATCATTATATGTGCAAGTACCAGATTTTATATCATTCACATTAAATAAACATAACAAAAATAAGTTTTTGGTTTTTGAAAGCATACAATTAGGAAAATTACGCAAGGTGAAATAAAATGCACCAATTTTGTGCGGTCCAGATTTAGTACCTAACGGGTTTGTGCACTCAAAATCATCATAGTAAATTTGAATGAATAAATTATATTTGTTAGTTTTAAACTGTGAACATGTTTTAAAATTTTCTGCGTCTCTGTAGTTTGTAATGAATCCAGTATCCGAGTAATTTTCAAATAATTTTTTAAATGTGTTTTTATCGTTAAAAATCCACTGGATGGTTAATTTTATTGGTACGTACATATAAGTTGATTGAATAACACAAAGTTCGAAGCTATTATTTTGCCGGTTCCTTTTGTTTTCAAAACGAACGCCAATACTTAATTCCATTGGTGCAACAAAATTAATTAGCTCTTCAAACATTTTTTTTCTTAAGTAAGGAGTTTTATATTTTTTAACACAAATCTTAATATTTTCAACAACAGTTAGAAATTTGGTTTTTGAGGCACCATCTAAATGAGAAGGTAAACTTTCTACTAATGTATTAAATAAAGTGGTGGTATAATCTGACAAAAAATGTATGATACAGCTGATCTGTACTTCTGGTAAACCCATACAGTTTAATTGTTTTACAAAATGTGCTAAATCGTAATCAAGTTCATTTGATTGAATAATACTCACATTACGAACCATTATTGAATTACTATCTTTAGAACATAATTCAATAGGAACGATATCTAAGTTTTCAGTAAGTTCTATCTGGCAAGCATCGCTTATTTGCAAATTATCTGATTCATTACAGTTGTTATTGCTATTTTCCTCATTAACGGCTGGTGGACGACACTTCTCCAATTTCAAATGCTTCCGTAAACTATCAAACGACGAAAATTCCGTTTGACAATCTTGGTATAAACAACAGTTTAATTTTACACTTTTTGTACTAAATATAAAATGTGTGTACTTAATATGGAAAAATAGACTATTTATCTCAGAAAACTTTTTACAACATTTAAAACAAAAGAATTTATAATTCTCCATTGCTGCGGTTAATCAAAACTGACGATTTTTAGTATGGTTTTACTGCATACAAACTAACAGTACACGTATTATTAATAATCCGTTCGCAGTTGCGCTGACTTAAAAAATACTACCTATAGGTACGTGTGTTTATATAGTAAAACATGTAAGGACAAAACTTAGTTTATTTTTGTTATATTGGCTAACATTTTTAAAAATGTTCTAGAATTTATATTTTTATTTTTGTAGTTTTTATAAATTTATGATTTTTTACCTAAAATTTATGCTTGTAGTGTGATAGTATTAAATAAAGAATAATTTGTTGTAGTTAAATATAGTTAGTGGTCATGCAATCTAATTATAACTAAAATCATTGAACTGAAAGAATAAAATTTAAATAAAAAATTCCAAATTTTACTTAATCTAAAATTATGAACAAAGGATGAAAGTTCTTCGAGCTAAAAGAATAACTTTCAGCTAAAATAGTAATAAAAATTAATATATTAATGAAAGTAAGTTTTAGGTTTAATTAAATAATAATTTTTATTTAACAATAAGAGTTATATTTATGCAAACAAAATTTATACTTAGGTTAAAACCAATTTTTATCCTTCCATTTTTAACCGTGTACAGTTTCTTTTATAGTACACGCGAAAACATCGTGAACAGCAGATTGTGGTTCACTAAATAAATTATCTTCAATTACCAGCACGGCAATATCAGCACTAACCACCAAAATACCAATGTCATACCAATGGGATATCATCTTAATCAACATCATCGCAGATAAGTTGGACCCAGAAACCCATCGATATTGGGAGATGTCACTAACCCGAGCGCAGTATCCGCATCATACCAAAATCTGATCGATTTCCTCAACACCCGATGGCACTCACTGGAGATGATTTCCATGATTAAATCACAATCGAATTCACAACACAAAGAGGTTCCGTCATCAACACGTTCGTCGCGCGCTCAAGCAATATACAAACTTGTCACGCAATCAACTCGCTCACTCGTCGCCACGTCGGACTTTCGCATCCCGTGTCAAGTTTATGAGCCAGTTCGAGATTATCGTTTATACACCGTCACGTATACGGATCATTCCGCAATTCGCACCGTCTTTCAGCTAACACGAGACGAATAGGAAAAATACCCAATTACCGTTAAAGTCACATTCAGAGACTTCTACGCCGAGGACCAGATGACCGGGTCAACTTATTCTGCTTAAGTGGATCATTTTTGTTTTTAACCAATTCGGTCCCTTCCAACCAAAGTTGATTATCTCGCAATTATTGAGGCAACATCTGCAACACAATCACAAGACCTGTGCAACCCTTTTTAAATATTATGAAAATAGGACTTTTACAAAAGGGAATACTTCACCTGTGTCGCACATTTCGTTTAAAACAATTATCAGTCGAGAACCGTTTACCATAAGCTTCTATAAAACTCCAAAATATAAAAAAGTCTCTTAGGGGTTACATAGAAATAGAGAATGCGTTAAGTACACTTAAATATAATTCAAATAAACATAAACAAGTATACGCAGAAGAGGAGACACATCTGGAAACCGTTCTAAATTTTTATTTCTTATGCACGATGTCAACGATGATGTTGATGTTGATGGGGAAGCAATGATGCCAAAAGACCAAAATTATTTTATAATTTCACCTTTATCTACACCCTAAAAGTTTCGAAGGGTGTATAAAAAAACATGCTTGTGGTGCATGCCCCCCACCTCTGCTCGAAAACATGAAACAACAAAATATACTTTGTGTTTGTATACTATATACTTGAAGCAATTGAATGTCATCGAAATTTATGTATTCGTAATGTTTAAATAAATAATATTAAAAGTCAATAAAATTGAAGAACCATTTCGCATCCATAATCCTAGAATGCATCCTTATCGCTCGCGCATCTCTATTTGATGTTTGCGGCGGCACAAAAATCAAGATATTTCGTTGTTCTAATTTACATTTCAAAGGGAATCCGTCGTCTCGTGTTTATGTTTGTTGCTCTGCAGACGAGCGAAATGGGAAATACCACAAATTTTCTATTAATCCATTCAAAAATAAATCCTTTGAACACCCACCCCCTTTCAATATGAATATCATTATATGCGGGCTGTGGTATTAAAATACATATATAGAAGGTGCTCTGGTTTGTGGAATGAGTAATTTGACAAAAAAAAAATCCATATGGTGTATACAACTGCGATTCATACATTATGCATAAGTTTAAGATATTTGTCTTTGTGTGCTCTCAAGTGGTTTGTGATATAATGGAAATTTTATTTATACGCGGGTGAGTTTATCGAAACAAATTATTGATAAATATTTATATCGGGATATATGTGATCGAAATAATTATGGGGATGATTTTGAGTGTGTGTGTTCTGCATTTCATCAATATTTTATTTAAAAAAATATTTGTTCGGGCTCTTAAACTTTAGACAAATGAAAGTAAAATTTCATCCAGTTGTATTTCTGTATTATGTATAAGCAAGGGGCTGCAAAACAGATACAACATATTTCTGGACATCGTACTTCATGTAAACTGTTTAGAAGAAGGTAAAATTCCAACGCAATAGAGTCAAGAGTCAAGAAAAACGTTTCGAAAACTTATGAGGCTTTTATCGAAGAAATACGCCAAACATATAACTTCCCATCACATGCAGATGAAGAAAACTCAATAAACAGAGAGCAATTTAAACGGAAACCTGCAACGACAAGGTATCAAAATGTAGAATCTGTGGAAAATGGAAGATCAGAACACGCTCTGAAACTAGCTCTCACTCACATGAGACTAAATTTAGATTACATAACTGAACGAAAATATATGCCAAGCGAAATGGCATGCGAAAATTAGGGAGGCACAATAAGTTACTTTACGGAGGGACATTACGACCATATACGACATAGTGATATAATGACACAGAAATATCCGTCTAAACGTTATTAGAACATTCATAAGGTGGGTGGGACATCCAGCTCCCAAAATTCGGTATACCACACTTTAACGGAGAGCACGTTCGATAAGTTAGTGCATAACTAAAAAGCACTAACGAATACGCACAAGATCAATTATTTAAAAACCAGGCAGGCAAAATAATCAATCACCTTAATATCATAGGCGAAGACTATGAAACGGCATGCCGATTATCAAAGAAACATTCGATAATTTCAGCGCTAAAATAACAAGATACATCCATACATTGATGTCATAAAGGATATTTAAGGTACTGAATCTGCTTCTGCTATTCGCTCATAATACGAATGAGTGTCTGCATGCTGTGAGAAACATATGAGTCAACATCGAGTCTTGGGATCAAATCATCATTTCCGTTATAACCAAGAAGCTTGGCTCTGAAACTTTAAAAATATATGAGATATCGTTAACAAGCACACAGCAGTTACTGACTTTAGCCAATCTCATGACATTTTTGAAAACGCTATTTATCGTATAAAAATAAGTGTTTCGTAAAAAGACCATCGATATCCGCAAACCTTCAACCTTGACGGGAAAAGTGAAAACAATAAATATTTACGAAAAAAACCAACTCGAATAAAAGCACGTAAAACCGTGTAAGACACAACAACAGTATTTAAAAAACTGTTTTTAATACGGCGTCGATACAAAATCCCGAATTACAAAAGACCGAATTATCAAAATCCCGACTTTCCAAATTCCGATTATCAAAATCCCGATTTTCGAAATCCCGATTTTGCTGAAACCCTAATAATCCCGACAAAAGTCAAATAAAAGTAAAAGTCCGGCTCCTACGTCCCCCGAAGTTCAAATCTAGAGCTCATCGGTGGGCTAAGCGGGGATGAGCGCAGCGACCTCCCGCGTGCCCGTGACAGTTATTGTAGTCGTCAGCCTACACAATTATTGCATTTCAAAACGTTGCATTAACAAAATATTAATTTTTTTTATTAATCTTGCAAAACCATCAAAACCTAGGAATTCGACTAATTCTAGAGCGAGTGTCAATTCGGGACTTCAATTTTTCCGACTCCGACTCCGATAAGATAGCACAGACCCCACGAAACCGACTCGCGTCTCTGACTTCACAGCCTTGGTTTTTCTAGTAAATTTTTGGGCAAGATATATTATTTTTATGTTAAAATATTATTAGTACGGCCGGCTCAAATTAATAAAGAATATTTTTTTCAAAATTAAGACTTTAGAACTAGAAGAATACAAAACAGGGATTTTGAAAACCAGGATTTCGTAATACACCCTAAAATTTCCAAAAAAAAAAATTCCAATTTATACCTATGGAAATTTTTTGGAATTTTTTATAATGCAATTTTAAAATTTGGCATTATGTGTAGGAATTTTGTTTATTTGGAATTTTTTTTTGGAATTTTGGTTTTGTAATTTCGTTTTAGGAATTTTGAATTTGACGAATCGTATCCAACTACGTTATTACATTGCACTCATTACAAAAAAAAAATTTAAAGCCCGATTTTTTTAAAATTTTTAAAAAAATCGAGATTTTGAAAATCTGGATTATGTAAGTCGGGATTTTGAACGTCGGGATTTTGAAAGTCTGGTTTTTGAAAGTCGGGATTTTGAAAGTCGGCATTTTGAAAGTCAGGATTTTGAAAGTTGGGATTTTAAAAGTTGGGATTTTGATTTCGGGGTTTTAATTTCGGGATTTTGAAAGTAGGGCAAACGATCCCAACCCTTTTAATACACTTTGATAAACACGAAAAACGAAGATAATTTTTTAAATATCATCAAACTCTTAATTCTGGATTGACCAATTTATGCTGAATTAATATCTCGCCGAAGTAACCAATCCACGCGGAACTTATGCCACCCAAACCAATAGACACGGTCATAACATTACCCCTGTTCATTCCGTACAGGATCCAAATCACCGCAGTTCAATCTGTACAGTTACAACAAATTCAACTTCTCTTTTGCCACCGATTCTTGACACCATCCAATCTTTTCAATCTCATTATCTTCCTCGCCCATTATCAACTCATCTCTCCTCAACAGCCCTATTTCCAACACACTCTTTGACCAGCATCTCTTCAGTGATCTCTTCCCCCATCGTCGAACATCTCGAATTTCGATCGTCATGGGATCCTGCCTGTTACATTTAATACCGCTGCTACAGCTCAAAATTTGTGTTCATTTATTTCATACACGATCCAAACTACCTCATCTGCAGTTTAATCTGTACAGTGGCAACAAATTCAACTTCTCTTTTGTCACCATTTCTTGACACCATCCAATCTTTCCAATCTCACCATCTTCCTCGTCCATTTCACCTTTGTATTATCAACGCATCTCCATCTACTCGTACGAAAAAAAACGACCCCATTGCCAACGCCCTCTTTGACCAGCATCTCATCGGTGATTTTTTCCGCCTTCTTTAGCTCATGACATTTTTAGAAACGCGATTTATCTGTGTGATTTATTTGTGTTTCGCGAAATGACCATCAATATTCGCAACCATCAATATCGCTGCTGCTTCATTTGTATATCCTTTCCATAGGCTACCCTTATATCGATCGCCTCCCCCATATGGCTATTGATCTCGATTACTTCCCGCCTAGTATTCCAACAATCTTGAAGATATGTTCTACATACTTTCTAACTGGAGGAATTCTCCTATATTCTAAACCATGTTAACCATTCGTGAAAATTGTGCAGGATCCCTTTCTGATTTTTGTTTGCAATTTTTCGCCAGCACTCACCTTGGCCGGTATCCCGTTCAGATAATTTTCAATGTATCTAATGAACTCCCATCTGATCCTAAAAAAACCACTCCAATAGTCCTAATTAGATCTGGCGAGCATTCTATCTTGTTATGACTCACCATCCCGCATCGCCACACCCAAAACGAGTTTCTCATTTTCCTTTAATTCATTGTTACTGACGCTACAATCCTTGTTTGATTTTCTCCGAAGGCTCATTAATTCCATTTTCAGCATTATAATTTTCATCGAGTTTTTTGCCGTTCTCCGTTACATGAACAATCCCTGCCCCAAAATCATCAAAACCATATATACCCTTTGATCTGCCGAAAACTCCGTACACCAGAACCGCTGCTTTTCCCAAATGGCTCACTATGAGACACCGACTCTACATCCGAATGAGTATCGGAAATCCCTATCAGTTTTTTTTTCTTTCTACTTGAACTGTGACAATATCCAGGTTGAATTATTCATCGTTTTCAAGCTGGTTCATCTGATACTCCTTATCTGCTGTCTACTCGTCATCACTCAATTCCACAAAGCCCAATGCTTCCTTGCAACCAATGCCACCCACTGTATGATTTTGATCATTCGGTTCCACCTTAGTGCCAGCATTCATTTTGTAAGATCTGCTCCCCATCTTTATCTTCGGATCCCCTCGAAACGCGATATTTCAAAACGCGATATTTCGAAACGCGATATGACAAAACGAGAAAAGGTACAAAATGCGATATTTCAAAATGCGATATTTTAAAACGCGATATGGTACAAAACGCGATATGGTACAAAACGCGATATGGTACAAAACGCGATATGGTACAAAACGCGATATGGAACAATGGTACAGAAGATTGTGCATTGCGAAGCGACAGGTGCGCAGCTGCCCACCTGATATCACCCGGTCCTATACTCCCGCTTTTATCGATTTTTAAATTCCTTAAATTCCGCCTGGTATATTCCGTTGCTGTACTCCCGAACTGCTGAAGTTTTTCTTTCTAACTAAGGAGCGAAGTGCTCATTTGATATAACCCGATCCTATACTCCCACTCTTATCGATTTTTAAATTGATATAAACTGAAGTATTTTTTTTAACTAGGGAGTGAAGCCCTTACCTGATATAACCCGATCCTAAACTCCCACTCCTATTGATTTTTAAATTCCTATAAACTGAAATTAAATTTCCTCATCACCCGCCCGATTTAACCCGATCCTAAACTCCCGCTCCTATCGATTTTTCAATTCTTATAAACTGAAATTAAATTTCCCCTTCTCCAGAATGTACATTGCGAAGCGACGGGAGTGCAGCCACTGGCCTGATGTGACCCGATCCTATACTTCCGCTCCTATCCATTTTTAAATTCTTATAATCTGAAATGTAATTTCCCCATCACCCTCCTAATATAACCCGATCATAAACTCTCTCTTCTATCGATTTTTAAATTCCTATATAAACTGAAATTAAATTTCCCCCTTTTCCAGAATGCACATTGCGAAGTGACGAAAGTGCAGCGATTCGTCTGATATAACCCGGTCCTATACTCCCGCTCTTATCGATTTTTAAATTCCTATAAACTGAAGTTTTTTTCTTTTCTAACTAGGGAGCGAAGCGCTCACCTGATATAACCCGATCCTATAATCCTGCTAATATGGGTTTTTACATTCCTATAAACTGAAATTAAATTTCCCCTTTTCCAGAATGTACGTTGCGAAGCGACCGGGGCCGACCCGCCTGATATAACCCAATCCTAAACTGCCACTCCTATCGATTTTTAAATTCCTTTATGCACGATTTACATGTTCCAATTTTATTTTCCAGTAAAAAATGAAGGGTTAAGTATATTACGATTTTCTTTCGCGAGAGGAGCATGAAACAAATCCCAGTAAAATAAAATTGGACTTTTTTCTTTTCAATTTGAGCAAATGTTGTTTACATATGGTTGACTCTTTTTAACTAGTAGCTTTTTGTTATTTGCGTGCAGCTCTATTTTTCAGTAAAAAATTTGCTGGGAAAAAAAATTGGAACATGTAAATCGTGCATTAAACTAAAATTAAATGTCTCCTATGCGGATTATAAAAAAAATGAAATAAAATAATTGAACTAACAGTAAATTTTTTTATTTCTATAAAAGTTGGGATTTGGGGCGGTAGCCCTCAATCTTAAGGTATAAAATGATTTAAAATAATCATAGAAGCATTTGTGCTTCGAAAAAAGACAATATTTTTTCGAGTTTGGGTTGTCTTTTAAGACCATTTGGGGCATTTAGGGCCACTTAGGATCATTGAGAGCTACTTGGGGTCGTTTTTGGATATTTTCATGGCCATATTCATAATCATTCTACTAAAGTACCATAGTATACGGATTTTCAGAATTTTTGGAGGTATATGAATTATTATGAAGTATAACCACGCAGTTAAAATTTTCGGCCGTCAATTGATATCAGGTGCAAATTGAATGAAAAAAAATCTTATTAAAAAATCTTATTGAATTTTATTAAAACCTTCAATGTTGGGCATTTCTGTATCGTGGACACTTTCATTCAGTCTCTTGAAATTTCATATATATATTTTTACAAAAATGGTAAAAATATTCTGTATATTGACAACCTCTTTATAATGTAACTTGGACACTTTGAAAATTTTCGTCTAATCTTTAATAAATTACCCTTTATTGGACACGAACACTTTTGTTCAATACATATCAGTAATTCGAATTAATGATAAAAAATATCACGTTTTGTGCCGTATCGCATTTTGAAATATCACGTTTTGAAATATCGCGTTTCGAATGGGACCCCTTTATCTTAATGCTCGATCTTCTGCTCCGTATTGCATACGTAATCGTCTCTTTTGCCAAATATTTTACCTTTCGATTAGTCTACTTTCTTCCCGAAGTTTTCGATGGCCGACTTGGTTTCTTTAATTCCTTGATTTATTTCTTTTCTCAATTGTCTTTCTCTATCTCTCATTCTCTTGTTCCTCTTCTCTTTTTCCTCTTCTCTCTATCTCTCTCTCTCTCTTTCTCTCTCTCGCAGCGGAAGAGTTATGCCCGATATGATAAATAAATTTAAAAGCATAAGTTTATCCCGAAATACAGTTCCGAATAGAGTCACTGACAGAGCTTCAAATTTAAGAGGCCTACTTAGCTCAGTTGCATGAAATTTTGAAGTGTTTTCAATTCCAATCGATAAGAGTACTGATTTAACAGATACAACACAGTTAGCCGTTTTTATTCGAGGATGTGGCAGGAATATGACAATAACTTAAGAGCTATAAGAAGTAATTACAATGCATGGTACAATAACTGGAGAAAATATTTTCGATGAACTTATGATTGCTATTAAAAAATATGATCTTCCAATGAAAAACTTGGTATCTTTGGCAAATTATGGTACCCCTTCTACGACGGGAGCTACTCATGGTATCGTTGGAGACTTAAAGCTTATGTTAAAACCCAACATAATAAATTTGTTCAACACTTCCATTGCATTAGGCCCGTTGCACATTTCAGCTAAGCTAAGCTAAGCGATGTCAGCTAAGTTCATCGCTCTTGGTTGTAAATAAAGAGTTTTAATGGAACGATGCACTCTTGAGCTAAACTATGCGAGCTATATGCTTTTCTGTTTTGAGCGATGAAACTAACTTAGATCGGGTTGTCTTTGGATTGCAAAGGTCATCTATATCGCTCACACATACATTGCTATTATTGTGTACATATTTATAACGTACAGCGGAGGCAATATATATAAGGACGAACTGTAATTACAGATTTCTCCTAAATCCACCACTGTATACTTTTTTAAATTTACAGTTATTTATGTTTTAGTATTTTATATATAATATGCGTAACAGAGAACAATCTAGTGCAGTTCAGTTATTAATTTTGATTTGGAAACAAACGTCAACATCGCCAAAAATTATAAGGACAAAGTGAAATTTAACATAATTTTTTTTAATTTTGAGGTATAAGTGAAAAGTTTTGTAATATTATTATTGCAAATTAGGTCGAAATTTTTATAAATGGCTAATATATTTTTTGTAATTTATAATTACAATATGCCAAGAGGAAAACAATTATACCCCTATTATGGTTTTCGCCTCGCCGAATGATTCACAGTGAATCTTAAATCCGTGTGAGTTGGGTTTCCGTATTATGATTTTTATAACAATTTTTTTTGACGTTTGTGGTTTTTTGTCAATAGTTGTGTTGTTGTAATCATATATTATTCAGATTTTGTGTTTATAAATTACGGTTTTTTTTCAATTAATCTAAAATCAGTTTAAAATCATGTTATCTAGTGTCGATCTATCTTTTTCTGAAAAACTAGATGAAAATATTAACATGGTACGGATGCGAAAATCGTTAAAGGACCAATGTAATCCGTTTACTCTGCATAATTACGTAACATTACGACATAATTATGGCATTAAAAAGCGTTGTGGTCATAAATCAACGATAACTGATCGTGACAAACTAGAGATTAAAACACTTGTAGTTAAAGATTCAATGTCACCTGCATACATAGGGCAGTGTCTTCAACTTCCAATTTAAAAAAAGCGTATTCGGCAAATTTAAAAAAAAATCGCTCGATTGAGATATGCTGAGGTTTAGCAATTTCGGGATGAGGAGTGGCGTAATGTCACATTTAGCGATAATAAACACTTTTTTCATGATGGCTCTGATGGTTGGCAATGGTATTGGGGGATACTCATCAGAACAGGCTTACTCGTCAATCACGAAATTTTAGGGGTGGCCCGCTGATGGTATGGGGAGCATTTTGTTACACAGAATGTGCTCTAATTTATTTTGTATCAACTAAAATGAATGCTGCCAAGTATGTAAATCTGTTGGAAGACGTTTTAGTTGATTTTGGAGATAATACGTTTGGTCAACATTGGATATTCCAGCTAGATAAAGCTGCAATACATTCAGCTCGATATACAAAATCATTTTTTGCAGAACGTGGTATTGAAGTTTTACGGTGATCTACGATTAGTCCAGCTCTTGATTCAATGGAAAACGTTTGGGCATTACTTTCTAACCGAGTTTACCATAACAGCCGCCAATTTGAAACGGTTACCCAACTACGTAACTCCATTGTCACAAAATGGAAAAATATTGATCAAAGTTTGATGCAAAAACATATCAATTCGTTGCTTCGTCGCCTTCGACAAGTTATTACAAAAGCAGAAGGTAATATTTAAATAAAATAGGTAAAATTATAGGTATTTAGGTAAAATTTAATACCAGATTTTGATGATTTAAAAAATGAGAAGCGGTGCATTATTTGAGTTTTTAATAAAACTAAACTAGATGTGGACCCCAAAAGGATTTGGAATACAATTTTCAAAGAATTTGACCCTGACAATGAAATGAGTTTGACATGTCTGCCATAAACCAACATACGTCCCTTTGAGCAACAGCTGCTCAATTACAGTGACGTCTGTGGCGTGAGCCAAACAATTTTATTATGTTTTGAATATTTTTGTTATGGGGATACACGTTTTATAGATTACATACATGATTGGCAGCATCAACTAATGCACTGTTACAACACTCGAGCATACACATAAAAGCATGATAGTTCTGCTAATCAGAGATGAATCCTACCTTTATCATCGATAATGCTAAAATTATCAGCCACAGGAGCTGTCGTTGGTTGTGGAAATTTCATATCAACTGTTTCTTTTTTTTCTTGATGCTTCTGATCAGTCCGCCTAGATTTGGTGAATTATTTACGATCATTTAATCGTAATAAGAAAAGTTTGAACCTCCATTAAATAAAAAAAAAATTTAAATCGAAATTTAAAAAAAATCACAATAATACACATTGAATCATAGCTATGACCTCATGTTGAAAAGTTAAACAATGAGTACTCGCAGTCTCCTTGATAACCTAAAGGCGGTTTGGCAGTAGGCACTACAGCCTTCACCAAGGCTGTCTCGCGAACCGTTTGAGTATAGAACTAGTAATTTGAATAGTTCACCTCTCGAAGGATATACCACAGACAATGATTTAGAGAAATTGAACTTAGGCGATAATCTGTCTGCGCCCATTTTTATTTCAGATATTAACGAGCTACACTTGCCGAAAATTTGTTGGTGCTCTTTGAGTGCCTCTAATATATCCGAAGCTTCGTTGCATTTTAAGCAATGAGCAGCAGAGCAAGCAAGGCCCAACAGTAGACGACAAATCACCAGCCCTACGCGCAATATTTTGTAGGCCATTACGTTTCACAATCGGGCATTTCAAGTTGATTACCGGCCACCAAACAATAGATTTAAAGGGTAAACATGGATAGAATTAGCGAGTTGTAGATACAACCCAATATTTTCGGAGGCAATCCCCAGAAAGTGCTGAACTTGTCGCGTATTGTAGTTCTTGTTCAAGATAGGAATTTCAATATAATTTAAAATCCAAAATGACACCCACATGCTTAATGCGATGTGAATTAGTGCTGCTCCCAAAAAAGAGTAGGCAATGTAGGGCCATCCTGAGTTCTGCGTTTGGTGAGCGCCGCCATATCAGTTCTGGATGTGATGACGTGAAGATTCTTATTAAGGCAGCAAGACTTCAGAGTATATGGGGGACTTTTTGAATCAGGTCAGTTTTGACACTCAGATGCTTCTCTGAGATGGTTATAAGAAGATCCTCAGACATAACCACCAATGAAATTCTTTGTTATACTGGTATTTTTCATTTATTTTTTTATTTATAAAGAAATCTAACAGAAAAAATATTCAGTTTAAATTGTAAAAACTAAATTAAAATAAAAAAAAACAAAAAAAAAACTAAAAAAAAAAAAATAGAAATCAAATTTTGATTTAACATTTAAAAAATAATCAATCTTCAGGATATTTTTGAAGTTGTCTTTTGATAAATTAAAGTCAAATGGGTTATCGTTGATGTTCAATGATTTAGACAACCTATTAATTTCGATCCTGCATGATACATGAATTGATATATTTTCCAAAATGTAAGCCAATGAAAGCCACGCCCAAGAATTATCGTCTATTTTCATGGGTGCATATTTTCTAATCCGTGCATCTTGCTGAGTACGGAGGTAATGGAGCCATATAAAACCGAGCCATATAAACAAGAAGTTGTAAAATATGTAAAAGAAGAATACAGGTAATCCTCCAAGAACACGAATACCCATTTCCTCAAATTACACGGTTTCAAACAACACAATTTTCGTTATTCTCTTTTGTTTTGTTTTTTGTATATCATAACAAAATCTAAACTATAATGTAACGTGTTTTGTAGTTTCAAACATCATGGTTTTAAAGAACACGGAACGAATTATTCGTGTTCTTAAACAAAACAAAAGACAAAATATGTTCTTGTAATATTAAATTTTGGTCATAAGCTCAGTCACTTTTATTTAACAAAAACATCAGAAACTTCTTTTGAATGCTTTTAGTTCTTTTTATGTTCACAGCATAGTATGGATTCCAACCCGTTACAGCATACTCCAAATGAGTTCGAACGGAAGCGAAGGGTAACGATTTCAGATAGTTCGAGGACAGACTTATTAGACGAAAAATCTTAGGGTCAGCGTAATCAAACTCACCAGATTTAGATATAAAAACGATTCGACTCCTTCTTCACAAGCTAGGGATGAAACCAAAGACTACAGGAGTTTGGAAGAAAAGAAGCACATGATCTTTAATTTTAGAATAGCCATGCTGTAATTCAGTTTGAAAAATCCCATCAGGACCGACCACCCGCTTAAATCGGTGCAAAGGAGAACAAGCTCCAATACAGAATTTCGTGGTTCCTTTGTTTACGTTTCTATGCTCGAAAATCATATTGTTTCCAAAGGAGCAAGACGTATTATATAATTAACTAACTTCCGAACGTGACACTAATCTTTAATTACCACATTATAAATTAAAGAATTTATTTAATTAACATTACCAAAAAATCTCATACATACTCGTAAAACATTATTATGCTGGTGTTAGCATCTATGTACGAGTATATGTATGTAGGTGCTACTACGGCATCATAAATAATAAATTTATAATTTAATTCATAAACATTAATCTCGGTTTGCTCAGAAAAACGTAATCCAATTTTGTGTATGCGAGGAGTTTAACTGGAAAAACCAAACCAACAAATTCTAAAAATACAAAACTATTTCGAAACAAGGAACATAACAAAAAGTAGAAGAAGAAGAAGAAGAAAATCTTAAATTAAAATATTACGATTCCCTTTTTCCTTTTTTTATACAATTTGTTCTTGTTGTATATTTAAATTAATTAGTTTATTAATCCCAAACACATATCGGGATTAATGTTTACATGAAAATTTATTTTCAGGCAGCCCAAGAAAATGGGAAAGTTTTTCTTTTAACGTAATGATGAAGAAAATATTATATTATGTTTATGGGAAAAGTTTTTCCCCTCCGTCCATCGCGTGACCTAGAAATATATTTCGTATATATAAAGCTTAAAAGTTGTTATTGGCTTCGCACCCTCTTTCAAAATATCCTTCCTTAGTTACTTTACGTATATAACGTACGCGCGCGTATTCGTCTAATATCTAATCAAAATTATCTCTTTATATTACATAGAGACGTATTATAGAGCGGTACAAAGAAAATGATTTCTTTCATTAAAATTTCATCACGTCGGTATTTCGTTTTCTACTTTTCTAGAGATTTTGAAAATACAGAAAAAAATAAATAAAAATTTCCTCTTCCATTATAAATCGATTTCTATTTAAAATTCGTTCCCGTAATAAAAAAAAATAAGAAGAAGAAAACGTACCAATGATGCCTATATGTGAAGAACACAATTATCCTTGTACCTTTTCGATTGAATTTAAGCAAAAAACTGTACTTTATAGGGAAAAAAAATAATAATTCCAAGAGTTCATTTTCGTGTTTTATTCACTTTGATAAAAAAAATCGGAATTTTTTTTCGTCGTTGGGAAGAAGAAAAATCACAAAACTTTTTATCTCGCGCAGATGAACTTTTGTCAAAAATTAAATAAATTTTTCCTTTTATAGTTATTGTTGTTGTTGTTCTTAAATTTTATTTCGCGTGTACAAGTTAATTGATAGAGAAATTTATCGATTGTACTTAATTTTATTCAATTAGATGTGCGTGCTTTTTACCAAAACGGTTGATGCCTCCTTGCCTATTTACGATACGCTCTAAATATACGACAAGTAATAAGACTTTTAAAATAATGTTGTTTAAGCTATTTTAAGTACCTATGGAAATAGTAACTACAGTTAGTCATAAAAAGTAATGTAACTCGTAATTGTAACATTGGGGTAAATAGAAAAACTTTGCATCTCTCACGGGTGGCATAGTATAGCGGTGGTGGATGTTATTAACTTTATGTTAAATACAATTTTCATTGGTTTCCATTTAATAACCATCAATGTTTATAGTTCGAGTGTAAAAAATTTCACGATGGTTTGTTACGGAATGGTTCAACACCATTCCGCAGATTTATCTAAACGCGCAGATGCCTCTCTCACGGTGGTTTTGCCGACTAGATCTCAAAGTTTTGGGTCGTAGGGAAGTGGAGGCGTGCGTGTCCCTGGCCTATACCGTGGAACAGAATAAACAAAAATAAAGCAAACTAAAAACTGAAATTAAATTAAATGATTCCATATTTCGTCGAACGAAACTTGAGAAACGTAATAAATAAAATAATAACTGAGTGTGCCCAACCAAAGACGACCGAATCTCCGAGTGACAAGTACCCAGTCTGCTGAAGAGACTCTCCCGAAGAACCCTCTATGTCGCCCAGCCACAACGGAGCAGCATTAGAAGGTAGGAACATTTCTTCAACAGACCAGGCCCGACCAGGCCTCTCTTCACCTGGAGAGACCTCCAGCTAATCCCCCAGCCTGTAAATATGGAACCGACACGAAATGAGAATTCCCCCTCACGACATACCGATCCGAAAAAAAAATTTAATTTCATTTTATTGTTCATAATAATAAAAAATAAAAAAAGGAACACCTCGAAATTCTGGGGCGACACCAACGTGCATCCCAGTCGCGCGCACCGTCACCGTTATTCGGTACTCGATTACAATTTACAATATAAATATATTTAACAAAAAACTTGAAAAAAGGAAAAATTGAAATTTAAAGTTTATGTGAAAAAATAAAATTTAAATAAAAAATAAAAAACTGGTACCTTTCGCCCTTCGATTGGGCCCCGGTAATGTTGGGCGTCTTCCCGGCTTTGGATAAAATTACGATGGGCGTCTTCCCGTCGTAAACCGTAAATTTGCCATTGATAGGCCGCCAAAAAATGTTGAGCGTCTTCCCGCGGTTAACTAAACATTCACAAATGACCACCTGCTTTTTGTGGTGCCTTTCACCGATATCAGAAATTGCAAATGGCCAGTTGGCCACCTGCACGTTGCCACGACTCGGAAAGCCGTAAAATATAATTGCGGCGCCCGTTGAACTATAGGGTTCACGTCAATAATACGGCACCCGATGATAATTGTGGTACCGTTGATAATTACGGCATCCGTTAAAAAATTCGTAACACCGGTTATACTGCGCCTCGTGTCGAAAACATGGTGCATATCACAAATTTAATAAAAACCTTTATTATTTTTCATTTTTTAATATTATCAATTTTTATAAAAATTTTCGTTGTACACTTTATAATTCAAAATGGGACTTTCTCTACCCCAACAATCAAAACTCGACTCTTTATTTTACAATCAAAAGACTGCCTCAACAAAAAAAATTCTCGCACGACAAAAAAGTCTAGAAGAATGTTTTGGTTTTTATGCTTCTTGTTTTGTTTTTTTGTGTGCGCGTCACCTGTTCACCCTTTCGTACCACGCATCAGTCGCACGTACCAAAACAAGAAAACACAACAAAAATATTCTTCTATATCTTTGCTGTTGCACACCCGCACGCGGTGTACACATTGGTCTCGCTCTAACTACTCAACGTTTACATGTACTCAGTGGATGTGAATAAAAAGGAATAGTTACAAAGGGCCGAATGCGTAAAGGGCCAAATGTCGAAGGACCAAAGGTGGTGAATTTGTCTTATTTAATTTTGTTTTTGGTGCCTTTTATTGACGGCATTACCCTCTATTCCATATGACATTAATACTAAAATGGTTTGTTTCTAGGAAATTAGCCGTGATTGTGGTTTTGTTGGTATGATGTCAAAGGGCCGAATATCGGAGGGCCGAATGTTGAAGGACCGAATGTTGAAGGGCCGAATGTCGAAGGGCCGAATATGTCGAAAGACCGAATGTATCAAAGGGCCGAATGTCGTAGGGCCGAATGGGTCGAAGAGCCGAATTTTTTTTTGTTTTTAGAAATATAATTTTTTAAATTTGTTGTTTTATGGAATATTTTGTAAATTTTTTTTTAATAAACATAACTGAATTTCTTATAAATTTATGTATTTTAATATTTTTCATCTTTGGATATTTATGAAATTCCACGTATTCAGTCAGCGATACATTTTGGTGAAAGGAAATTGTCATGCGCCACCAGAGACTTTCGGCCCTATGTGTCAGCCTTCTGATAATAGGTATATGGTACAAAAAATAAAAAAAAATAATTAAATTAAATAATTAAATTAAATAAAAAATAAAAGAAATATATTACTAAAAAAAAAAAAAAAATTGGCCCTTCGACACACTCGGCCCTTTGAAATTCGACATTCGGCCCTTTGATATCATACCAATAAAAACATAAACCAAATATCACGGCTAATTTCCTAGAAACAAACCATTTTAGTATTAATTAAATTTAATAGAGGGTAATGCCATCAATAAAAGGCAAAACAAAATTAAATAAGAATTAATGTTATGACCCCTCAAGGTCATAATATGGTTGTTGGATTCAAATTTCTCACTAACAGTTAGCGATGTGTTTGCATTTGCGATTGACTTACGCTCTAAAAGTGTAAGGGTTTATAAATAGCATCCACTTGTTGTAATTCCATTGTTATATTTTCTCGCACAATTTCAAAAGGTTTCTGTTCAGAGAAGGGATTTATTGAACAGCCGTTAAACTCTCAGTTTCCAACAAGTAATGTGCTATTGGCTTTCGGGACTTCAGCCGTTTCGTTTCAATTGATCTACGTATTTCACGTTTCGATTCTGTCGGGCTAAATCGTTGGAGAATAGCTTGTCGAAGTTGACAATATTAAGCATTTCCTAGCAAATTTCCTAGCGAAGAACCAATACCAGGTTTCTGTGTTGTCTTTTAAAAATTTTGGAAGGCTAGCGTCTAAACTAGCCACAGAGATCTGTTCGCTGTTTTGCTTGTGACCATTCTAAAATTATAATCTCGGTCATCCAATTCAACAGGCACACCCGTAAAACAAGTGTCCTTTGGCGTTGGATTGTACATTTCGAAATAGTCTGAAAAATATACATTAAAAACTGCATGCATTAAAATATAATATACTTGAACGCATCCAAATCGTCCGCCATTTTGGATATATGTAGCTTAGTGTTGATTGCTGTTTTTATGACGATAAGTTTCAGTCATTTACAAGCTGTCGTTCCGTGTGCATCAGTTTAAAGAGACGAATGTCGATAAGCAACATTTAAGTCATTGCATTCTATTCTGTCTTCAAATGAAAAAATGCTGATCATGCTATAGACGCGATTAATCCGGCTTTGAGAGAACATTCTGTGCGTCCTTTAACAATAAAAAAAAGTGGTTTCCAATGATGATCCACCTCCAGGTGCATTAAAACAATTTAAAAACGAGGAACTTATAGTTTTACTGGATGAAAATCCGTGTCAAACTCGGCAAAAGAGCTTGCAGAACAATTAGGAGTTTCTCAAAAAGCAGTATCACTTAGATTCCATACAATTGGAAAAATTCAGGAGGAAGGAAAATGAGATCCTCATAAACTGACCGAAGAAGAGTTGACATCTGCATGAATTTGCCTTCTCGATACAAAAAGCTGAAAAGTGGAGTTTTATACGATAATCCTAAACGCAGAAAACTACAGGTTGATTCAGACAAGCCATCAACATCTGATTCAAAAATGAATATTCATGCCAAGAAAATGTCACTGTGCGTCTGGTGGGATTGGAAATTAGTAATTTAGTACGAGCTTCTGAAACCTGGTTAAACTGTCACAGGTGAACGTTGCCAGACCCAATTGATCAAATTAAGTGATGCTCTGGAGGCAAAAATACAACGCTCGTCCACATACAGCAAAATCAACCATTTTAATTGAGTTAAGTACTTCCGGTGCGTCGTCTTGTGTAACTAGGTTGGCTTTTTGGCGAAATGATAGAGACTTTTCAATGTTGAGATTCAGAGAATTAAACACGCACTATATCGCTAAATTGTCTTTGTTAAATAAGATCGAATATTTAATTATTAAATATTACAACTAATAAATGCCAACATAAGACCGAAGGGTTATTGGATACTTCAAGCACTATTTTTTCTCTGTTTCAAATTTAGGAGCATATACCGCCTACTAAGCTGAACCATGTAACTGTTGGGTGCAATTGCTTTGATAAATTTCATGTCATGATTTTCCAAGTTATTTCGCTTCTTCTGCCATCGTGCGTTTCCTTGCTAAAACTGGTCGTCTGACTTTCCATTCGAGAGACCTTCTTGTTATGTCATTCTGGGACTTTCTCAGTGCGGAATGGTTGCATGTAGAATCAATTACTCGTTTGCCTTTCAAGTGTTCAATATATGTTTTTTTGTTGCAGCAACACTGATTTTACACACGAATTGAATATTTATAGCATGGCGTTGTGGGATAGGGCAGATGTGTTCCACAGTTTGTGTAACATGTTAAATTTTCTTCTGTCTTTGTTAATTCGATTCGTTAAATCTTCATCTAATCCACCTTTATGGGCAGTAGGATATTGGGCTGTTTAGCCTCATCGACAAGGTTTTCCTGATATTTATTCTGAAGCCAATTACTTTTACAAGATCTGATAGCTCCTCTACTTGATGTTACATTCCGGCATATTTGTGTCTCACTGGATACCGTTGGGAAAAGCGCTATCTAATTTTCTCGTGACATTATCTAACACTCGCTCCTACAGAAGTTGCTAGTAGTGTATTTGTATTGAACGCGATTACTCGCATATCTTGTATGAGTTTGGTTAATTATTTTAGCATGCCCATTTCACAAAGTGCCTTCAATATTGCTTTACTGTGTATTGTATCGGCTAAACGTTAGAAATTCACAGGTGCAGTGGTGAATTCCATTCGCTAGACTGCTCAATTAAGATGTGTGTTGTGTTAATGTGTTCGGTGCTACTTCGCCTTGTTCTGGAGCCAGCTTGTCCGTTTTTTATTTTCGATTTGATTCTTGAGTGGGGGATATAGCCGCAAATTTTTGTATTCTCTCAGGTCTCATTTTTTGGTAATCGTTATAGTCAAGCCTTCCTTCCATGTTCGCGGTATTCTACCGGAAGTTCATGCTTCTGTTACTACTGGTGTTAGAGTCTCTTCAATTGCGCTTCACCTGTTGCTAAGATTTGACTAGATGCATCTCTTATTGGTAGTGTATTGGCAAATTTTCCACTTGCGTCGTACGCGTTGATGTAGTAACGCATGTTTCGGGTTTGCTACCTTGAGAATTTTTCAGTAAATTGGCTGCGGTCACGTCTTTCCATTTTCTTGATTTCACTTGCAATAATCACCTCCGACTTATTATGTTCACACATTTGCAACTTAAAATGCGGGTGTTCTCCAATTTTCTTCCGAGTTTTATCACTGATCCAGAGTTTGCTTAAGCGCTTCACAATATCTATTTCTTGTGTCAACATCGTTAAATCTGACGGTGTTAAATTTTTTCCGAATTGAATTGATACATTTTACAGACTTAATTTTTAATTGTGATATTACCAGTTGTTGGTCACGTAAGTATCTGCACCTATTATTTTCTTGACGGGATCCGCTTTTAAAGCGATATTTCAAAACGCGGTATTAAAAAACGCGATATGGTACAGAATGTGTATTGCGAAGTAGCGGGAGCACAACGGCTCGCCTGATATAACTCGATCCTATACTCCCGCTCCTATCGATTTTTAAATTCCTATAAACTGAAATTAAAATCCCTTTCCCCAAAATGTACATTGCAAATCGACGGGAGCACCATATCGCGTTTTGTACCGTATTGTATTTTGAAGTATCACGTTTTGAAATATCGCGTTTTGATAATAAGCGTTTTAAAATATCGCGTTTCAAGTGGGACCCTTTCGTGACATCTTGAATTGACGTGAGTAATTTCTTGTTTATCACTACGTGTTCAATTTGATTTCTTGTTCTGCCATCAATTAACTTCATAGAACTCATCCTTGGTTGTTTCATCTGCGACTTCTAATGAGGCATAGCACCATAATTCAGTGTGTTTCGTATTTTGGAATGGACTCTTGCTAAGATTATTTGGCTTTTAACTGGGTTGCATTCCATTAGTGCTTTTTTTGCATTAGCTGTACGTAATATATCATTATGTCCAGAGGTAGTTTCCTTGCATTGTTTTTCCATCTCACTTCCCTGAGGCCAATAATTTCGAATGTATTCATTCCTTCAATGAAGTTCATGCTTTATTCCTTTCTCTAATTGTGCTAGACTTTATACTTCTGCTACAGTTCTGATGTTTTAATTCACATGTGCGATAGCCAGCTCCCAGGTCTGCTGATTTAGGTATAATGACATGCCAGGTAAGTGTTCACTCATATTTGTGCTAACTAAAGCAATGGTTGGAATCAGGTCAATTTTATTTTATTTTATTTTGCTTATTTTGCGCAAAGTCATTTAAAACATTGTTAAAATTTAAAACATATTCCCATTCTTGCCCAATCTCTACAAGTGGCTGGTTATTGAGATTGAATAAATACTTAGTATTACGGTGGGAAATTGCTATTAACAAGGTTACATTTTCTCCGCTCTCGCACATATGACTAATTTGCTTGTTCACATAACCGCCGAGGTGAAAATGAGCTTCGTTGGAAAAGACAATTTTTTTGCAAAATCCCTCATCTTCTCCCAACCGAATTAGCCCATTCAGTGAAGTGAAAACGCAATGGATGGTCAACCGACAATTGTTTAACGAAAAGTGTAGCTTTACACAAATTAATGAAAAGTTTAACTTCTAAAAAGTGTAGTAATGAAAAGTTTAAATAGCAAATCTTTACTAAAAAAGATCATCAAAAATGTTTATTTGATGCGGATCAAATTTATCAAAATAAATCAACTCTAAAGGTAACCACAACCTTTTTAAAAAAAATAATTCTTTAAAAAAAAGTTAATTCTTTAAATGTTTGAAATGATATGCATATGCGATACAATGACCGATTAAAAAAATTTCAGATGTTACTAAGTGTAGGCATAATATGCCATCTGATAGTGGACAACTTGAGTTGTTCAAAACAGTTAACCAAATTGAAATAAATAGTTTTGGGGTGGCTCCACACAAGTTTTAGGATGTAAAATTTCATAAAAATTCAAATATTCTTCAAAATACTAGCTACACTAATGGCCGATTCCAGGAATTTTAGAGAGGGAATACACCGTTTAATAGTGGACAAATCGGACTGTTCGGGACAGTTAATCACATTAAAATAAAAAAGTGGGGTGTCTCCACAAAAGTTTTAACTTGCAAAATTTGGAAAAAAATCAAATATTCGACATAGTGTAGGCTAATTCCACGAACCGCATAGATGGTACTAAGTGTGAGCATATATTTTCTAAAAGTGGACAAATTGTCCTGTTCCAAACAGTTGATCATGTAATAATTTCGGGTTGCTTCACGATAACTTTTATATCAGTAAATTTAATGAATATTCTAATATTCGTCAAAATGCCTGCTGCACTATGGCCGATTCCAAAAAACTCAGAGACAGTTGGTAACATCTCTGAGTTTCCTGGAATTGGCCATAGTGTAGCAGGCATTTAGACGAGCAGTGTGAGCATATATTTTCTAAAAGTGGACAAATTGTCCTGTTCCAAACAGTTGATCATGTAATAATTTCGGGTTGCTTCACGATAACTTTTATATCAGTAAATTTAATCAATATTCTAATATTCGTCAAAATACTAGCTACACTAATGGCCGATTCCAGGAATTTTAGAGAGGGAATACACCGTTTAATAGTGGACAAATCGGACTGTTCGGGACAGTTAATCACATTAAAATAAAAAAGTGGGGTGTCTCCACAAAAGTTTTAACTTGCAAAATTTGGAAAAAAATCAAATATTCGACATAGTGTAGGCTAATTCCACGAACCGCATAGATGGTACTAAGTGTGAGCATATATTTTCTAAAAGTGGACAAATTGTCCTGTTCCAAACAGTTGATCATGTAATAATTTCGGGTTGCTTCACGATAACTTTTATATCAGTAAATTTAATGAATATTCTAATATTCGTCAAAATGCCTGCTGCACTATGGCCGATTCCAAAAAACTCAGAGACAGTTGGTAACATCTCTGAGTTTCCTGGAATTGGCCATAGTGTAGCAGGCATTTAGACGAGCAGTGTGAGCATATATTTTCTAAAAGTGGACAAATTGTCCTGTTCAAAACAGTTGATCATGTAATAATTTCGGGTTGCTTCACGATAACTTTTATATCAGTAAATTTAATCAATATTCTAATATTCGTCAAAATGCCTGCTGCACTATGGCCGATTCCAAAAAACTCAGAGACAGTTGGTAACATCTCTGAGTTTCCTGGAATTGGCCATAGTGTAGCAGGCATTTAGACGAAAATTAGAATATTCATTAAATTTACCGATTTAAAAATTAACGTGAAGGAACCACAAATATTTTTATTTTTACGTGATTTTGATAATAGAACGATTCGTTCACTATTAGAAGATATATATATCTTATATAGTATACTATATGCCCACACTTGGTAACTTCTCTAGGTTCCTGGAATCAGCCAGTGTTGACGAATATTTGAATTTTTGAAAAATTTTGCACGTTAAAACTTAATTTTTTTCTTTTATGGTTAAATGTTCAAAACAGTTGTATTTGTCCACTACTAAGCCCTTACTTGGTAACATCTCTAAAATTCCTGGAATTGGCCTTAGTGTAACAAGTATTTTGAAGAATATTTGAATTTTTAGGGAATTTTACGACCTGAATCTTGTATAGAGCAACTCCAAAACTTATTCAATTTGCTTAACTGTTTTGTACAGCTCAAGTTGGTCACTTTTAAATGGTAAATGCCTACACTTGGTAACATACCTGAAATATTTTTTACTGGCTATAGTGTCGCATATGTATATCATTTCAAATATTTAAAGAATGCATTGTTTTAAAAAGCCCAACCTTAAGATTTGAAATATTTTGATAAAATATTCATCACGATATTTGCATCAACTATATTCATTTTTGATAATCTTTTTCAGTAAAGGTTTGCTATTTACACTTTTCATTTCTGCACTTCTCGTTAATTTGTCTAGCTTCACTTTTCATTAATAAGTTCACTTCGGTGGTCAATTGCCTTCAATTCTTGAACCAATTGAACTTTGTATGCCTTCCTACTCAGGTCTTTGTGTAACATTGTTTGCAAAGTCTTATCCATAGATGGGCATTTGCGCATCATCTACTAATTTTAACATCATTCAATAAAATATGTTTTCAAGTAATTTTTACTATGTGCCTTATGCCGTTTTTCGTCTAACTAAATTGAAGGTTAGTTCCGATTTGGAATGGCCGATACACCTTAATTTAGTTAGCAGCAAATTTGTATTAAATATCAGACGCGGTTTGTTTTGTGCCATCTCTGAATGACTAGTATTTACTAGACAAAAAATTTGCTGAGGTACACAGTTTAAATTATACTGAGTAAACTAAATTGCCGTTAGTTTGCACTAGTGATTGATTGTTGTTACTGTATCCATAAACACACTTGGTGTAAAATTTAGTGCTAAATTGTTAATTATCCACCATCTATACTAAATACTACGACAATTAATAAAATTAAAATGACAAAATTATTATAAAATGTCAGGGCATTATTATTAACGCCATCTCTTGATAACTCGTACGAATTAACATAAAATTAGTTTAGAACGTAATTTTGTCGAAATGATTCGTATATGGCATAAAATACTAGAGGTTTTAATGTTGTGTGACTGATATCGATTTTTTTGTTTAAATTTCCGACTAAATAAATTGGTGATTAGTTCATGCTAGTCATTGAAAGATGTCTCTAATATTCATAAACCAAAATATGTGTGATATTCAATTCTAAACTGCAACATTTGTTAAAATTTATTATTGATTGAGATTTATAAATCTTAATTTATTTAGTAAGTTTTATTTAAAAATCAGGTACAGTTTGTTTTGTGCCATTTATAAACGACTGGTATGAACTAATCACCGATTTAGTTAGTCGAAAATTTTGTGAAAAATATAGAGTAACTAATACTAGCCGCAAAACAAAAAATAAATGTTCGTTTGAAAACCATAATTTAGAATTCACAGGTCATCTTTATGGTATAAAAATTCTAACCATATACATTATCCTGACATCTTCTATCATTTGGCCAAACTAATAAAAAGTTGGTGTTGAATTAAACTACAAATGTTTGACAAATATTTCTTTCGTGCATAAATTAATTAAAAATGCATACATTTCAAAGCTAATTTACTCTGGTGGTTCCCCAACATACTGGTCCAGTGACCGAACGAAAATACCTGCCCTAATAAACGTTTACGTAGCAAGAGGTATATCCCAGAACTACATTCACATTGAAGACAGTAGTTAACAGATTAACAAATTCAAAAACAAACTGCGATTTCTTTCGCGAAGTAATGGAGGAAAAAATCAATCTCCAGGTACCGAAAAGAAATGCACACCAGTTGGAAAATGAATTAGAACAACTCAATGAAACAATTCACTGCTTTGGCAAGTACCCCCATTATACAAAATAAGAAGAAGCTTAACATATCCTACCCAATGGAAGTTAGAGAGTTGGTAAGTGAGAAACGAAGGGCACGCAACAAATAATTAGAACACCGAAGAACAAAACAATTCTTAACAATTTGGGTAACAGTCTCAAATCTCTTCTTAAAGAAGTTAAAAATGCATCAATCAACAGATATCTAGCTAGCCTAACCGATGAAAAAAATTCTGATTATTCACTATGGAAGGCGACGAAGGGACTCAAAATAACCAAAATGCAAGTGCCTCCACTTAAAAAGGAGGATGGAACCTGGGCAAGAGTTCCTGAAGAGATACCTTCAAACTACCACCAAGACAAACGGCCAATGAAAATATAATGTCAATCCACAAGCTAGATGATTTTGATATATGCTGAGTAACTCTCAAAGAATTACAAGAAAAAGTAAAAAGCAACTTGATTGTTAAAAAACCCCAGGGTATGACTTGATTACTTGCCAAATAATCAAGGCTTTTCTACCAGATAAAAGATTCGTAAGCTATACATATAATCAATGCAAGTTTTCAGTTAAAATATGTTCCGTGGCAATGGAAAGTAGCAGATGTAAACATGATAGCAATACCTGATAAACCACTTAACGATAGAAAATCGGGCAGGCCAATTTCATTGCTGCCAATTATGTCAAAACTCTTTGAAAAAGTATTATTAAAAAGACGTCAACCAATAATTGAGGCCCGACAACTAATTCCTCTACATCAATTTGGATTCAGAAAAAAACATTCCACAATTGAACAGATGCATAGAATCACCAACATTATTGAAAGAATGTTAGAATGTAAAAAAGTATGCTCCATCATATTTCTGGACGTCGTTCAAAATCTGGCATAGTAGACTGGAAGTCAAGCTGCATAGAGATCTGCCGAGGCAATTATATGCCATACTAAGATCTTATTAATCCTATAGACATTTTCGTGTGAAATAGGAGGATGAATACTCCGAAATAAAGAAAATCTCTGCCGGTGTCCCGCAGGGAGAGTCTTAGGATCAATCCTATAATTATTATATTCAAGGGATATTCCAATAACAAATGAAAGAACCATAGCCACCTTTGCAGATGGCACAGGAATCATGGCGATTGAAAGTAATGCGGTTTGTAACTGGACTAAGTGCGGGAGAATCAAGCTGAATGAGATGAAATCCACGCATATTAACTTTACATAAAAATAGGCTTCCCATCTACCGATAGAAACTATCTCAGGCCCGGTGCCATATGCAAACAAAGCTAAATATCTTGACATGACCCTCGATGTCAAGCTCACGTGGAGAGAGCATGTCGAAAAGAAAACAGAAGAACTTAACATTAAGTACAGAAAATGTGTTGGCTCATAGGTAGAGACTCTGCTGCTAAATCGGCAAATACTGAAGCCAATATGAACCTACGATATTCAACTCTGGGGATCTACCAAACGCCTAAATGATACAGACGTTTCAAAACAAGGTTCTTTGTAGCCACGTAAATGCTCCGTGGTACACAAGAAATGAAAACCTTCACAAGGACTTACGGATGGAATACATCAAAGATGAAATAAAAAAGTATGCGCCAAACACGAAATAAGGCTCCAGGAACACGGAAATCCCTATATTCGCCATATGAAAGATAACCCTGTCGTTGAAAGAAGACTCCAAAGAACGAGGCTACTTGGCCTAACCATGAATAATTATGGGACAAACCATTGAGTTTCAACCCAACAAATCAAAATTGTTTAAGAAATGTAAAATTTATAAAAATTTGAAAGATAAATTGCTAGATGAGCATAGTCTCAGTTGTGATTAATAAAAGAAAAAAAATGTAATCAAAGCATTATAGATTTTTTTTTTGTCAAATTGATTTCTGTGGCAGGTGATGTAATTTTTCCTAAAATATATTGAGCTAATTAAATGTTTTTCCCTAGGAAAAACCTGATACCTGCAAGCTTATTGGTATCTTATTCCAATCTCTAGAAGGGGCTTGTTATTGGCCGAGATTGCTAAAATACTTAAGAGTTACGGGTTCGAATCCCGATAGGGGCAGGATGCAACGTGAAATTTCATCAACAGATTTCGATCTGTGGTGAAATGTAACACATCTATGACCCCCTGTCGGTGTGCAAAACCCATGGGCCGATCCATCTTCCATGCCGGTATAGGCTGGCATGGAGCTTGCAATGTGCAGATGGTCTTAAATCGGTCCTATAGCCGTACGTCCTCGAGTTGGCCGGAAGGCGTAAAGTAAGGACGTAAAAAGCATAACCGCGGAAGAGCAGGGTGAGCCTTGAGCCCCAAAACAGATCGCATAGTTACCAATAAAAAAAAAAAATAAAAAAAAAAGAGTTACGGTGGTAGAATGCTATTGGTTATTTTTTCTCGTTCGGAAGACCCGAGAAAAATGTTCTCTAAGGTTAGACCAATTCGACCTATGTAGTGGTACATTACCGGTTACATTTCCCCCGCCATATGTCTTTTCTCAGACATTTGGTCTCAAGTTCCGATAACACCTGAAATAGCTTTTGAAAATGATCATTGAGCCTACTCAAAAAGAAATTTTTAATAAGCATAGTAAATTTGATACGAATGTTTTTATATGTATAATGAATTTGAATGAAAATACTAATGGCCTGGCCATTAACTCTAAGATATTTGGACTTAAGTTTCGGAATAACAAACTAGAAACTAATTTTTGTGTATGTGTTTGAGTGAAAACGTTAGGTGGCCATTAACTCTGCCTTCCATAGATATGAACCTGCGAATTTTCTATATTATTTTTTTCATAGTTTCGCAACCTCTGTTCTACTGTATGAGATTAAAGTTCCAATTGAAAGACCTACTGATCTTCGTGGCACTTATCCTGTTTAATTTTTGTGAACCTTTGAAATTTTAGCCAAGTGCGTCTCGAAAAAATATTAATATTTCTTTTGTATTCTGGTTTCTTTTTAAGCAAGCCAAACTCCTTAAACAAACATAATTCTTTTGTGGTATCCATGCACCCGGTCTATTTATTACAATACCAGTTACTTTTAATAACACAAATAAATTGTCTGTACTCGAGCATTATACCGATAGGATACCACAAACAGAATCCCTCGAAGGTAATTTCCAATTTAACAACTTAATTTTTTTCAATTTCTTTATAATATCATCATAATCTTATATATCCTCCGTATCTCTTTGTAAATATATATAAAAATGTATGTAAGGATATGTGTAGTGTTGTTGTTATATTTTTATCCTTATTTTCTTAATTTGATTTTCCAACAGTTTTTTATTTTATTTTGTAAATAAAATAAGAAATTAAATTATTAATTCAAGTGAGTATACACCTACTCGTAGGAAGATATATGCGTGTACAGACATTGATGAAGATTGTTAAAACCACTTGAGTTCTTCTTATAGGCAGAGGAACGTAGAATTATATTCATTATGTACGTCAAGACGTTATGTTAAGATTTCTAAAGAAAAAGGAGATCACAGCATAATTTAAGGATGTCTTGTTGAACAGGATGAGTATATTTCTTATTTTTAACATTTTGTGAATTAATAATAAAAAAAAATTAATAATTTTTAATTCCAAAGTTATGTTTTCTTGTTGTAATCTCTAGAGATTTGTACTCGTCGGTAATTTGTATTTATCATCCTTGTTATAATTCATGGCGTTTGTATTATTAAAGTGTGAAATGAATTTCCTTTTTTTTCTGTACCGTTAATTTTTACCATTTTCTTCACACTTATTATTATTATTTACAATTAAATAAGTTAATGAGTTTTTGCTAAATGTGGCGTGAAATGGAATTGGAAATATGATTCTAAAAATATAGACATCGTTATGTAGGTCGTATTTAGACGAGTTAATTTGAAAGGGTGTTAAGTGGATAATTTTTTTATGACAGTTTTTTAATTTATTTAAATTTGTAATGAATATTGTAAAAGCTATGATAGCGTAATGTTTTTGCCTTCAAGTCTGATGGGGTTCCGTTGATATGTAAAACTTATACGTAAATGAATTGCTAGACAACCCAGGAGTGCAAAATCTCCCAACTGAGATTTAATGTTCGGGTTTTCTAACAGTTTTTAGGCAAATGAACTTACTGTTACGAACTTACCTTGTCAATTCCGGTTCGTATCACTATGGATTGTGAATACCTTCATAGAATTTGACGGTTACAATGACGGATGAGCGGATCTTTGAACAATTTCTGAATATACCAAAAATAATCCCACACAATTATTTTTAACAAGCTTGTTCTGAGGCGCTTCGCGCCCGTTTATTCCCAGCAAAGTGTAGTTAAATATGTTTTCAAAAATCAAACAAAAAACTGTAATTATTTGTACGAACAATATTTATTAAAAATTAAACTACAGGATTTCCTTAAAAACAACATTTCAAGAAAGTTGACAGTCATCGTTGGGAAGTTTTCCTGCTGTGGATTATATTCGATTCTTATTTTCACTTGGTAAGAATCTCTTGAGCGGGAAATACCGACATAGAATTGCCCATGAGAAAAGACTGCCGTTTGAAGATGAATTCCCACGTAATTAAAACACTCGATTTGCGCCTTGTTTCTCGTCATTGCGTATGCCGGAATTATTAGTAACTGTCGTCGTCGCAAAACAAATGGTAGATTGGTCTCAGAAGGTGTAAAATCTATTCGATGGATTAGAACCGTACTGTCTTTGTTGCACTCAGAATGATTTTGGTCTTAATAAAGTTTCACGATAGCTCTTCAACATGTTGAAGGGACATGTCGGATGGATTCTGTTCATTGAGGAATCCAACGGGAAAGTTGAGTACATCGTTAGGATCCTCGCTTACTAACGAATCTGCGCTGTTGTAAATTTGTGCATCACCATGAATCAAGCCGATTATTCTTCGATTCATCTCAAGCGTCTGAGCATTCGTTCGAGCAACGATAACTCTTTTTTTGAGCTCATCTGTTGATATTTTCTCAATATTATTAAAAATGGCATTGATTAGATCTTGGCTTGTGATCATTTCGGTCGGAATTTGAATTGTGTCCTGATAAATACCAGGTGTTGCAGGCAAAGTTCCTGATCTGACTTGCAGTAGCCATTCATTGTGCTCGTGTTGACCTTCGCTGTACATCTTGGTAGTCAAAGAAAGTTGTTCAAACTGGTTCCATAGAGGGCTTGATTTAATGCAGCATTCAATGATTTCAGTTCGCGTTTCTCTTTGAACGACTGGTAGCGTCTGACGAAAATCACCGCCAAGGACCAAAACTTAACTTCCTAAGCTAATGTTATTTCCCATCACCACTCGCAAGAGCTTATCAATGCAGCGAAGACCATTCTTAGGAAGAGCAACAATAAGAGCAGCCTCACGCTAAACTGCAGCTTCTGGTGATGTCATTCGCATTGGTGAGATTGAATTATCAAGAAGTGGCACTGGAAGTTTAAATCCAATATGCATCTTCCTTAAGCAAAGTGGCTGCTATTCCGGTTTTTGCAAATTGCAGCACAATTTTTCCTTCACCTCGAAAGTTTGCCATTAAAGTTGTGTATAAGGAGGTCTTGCCTGGTCATTGTGTGTGATTATTTTTAACTGCAATCATAATTTTTATGTGTATCGCCAGCTGGGCTTCATTCAGCTTTCCAATTGGTTCGACTGCCAATCGACCCCCTTCTTCTTGATCATAAATTTGATCTTCTTCTGGTGGTTTTCCGCTTGGAACAAGCAAACCAACTGAACTGCATGACATTCCGTGCTGTTTGAGAACAAAATTGATATCGTGAAGAGCCGAGTTGATCGATATAGATTAACTGTTTCCTCCCATGTAGTCGAGTGTAAAATCTCCTAGATGATGCTGCCATAATTTGAGGGGTTTCGCGGGTTGGCAAAAAATACAAATGTAAGCGAACATCTCTCGCAATTGCTTAGGCATCAAGTATGTTTCATCGCCTGTCAAGCGTCGCTCCCATTCTTCATCCGTCTCAAGTAGCCCTCTTGCCATCGTTGCCGCTTTAAATGTCTCGCCTAAATTTTCATCTACCTTATGCAAAATCTCAAAACTTGTTGCATTTTGAAAAAAAAATCACACGGGCGAATTTTTTTGGTCACCCTGTGCGTTCTCGAGTGAGTCAGTGAACGAGTGACATAGACGTTATAATATAGAAGAATAAAAATTGTTTGGTCACCCTGTACATTCTCGAGTGAGTCAGTCAGTGACATAGACGTTTATAATATATATTTACTTTCCACAATGTTAGAAATCAAACAATTTATTTCACTTACAACACCACTAATATTGTTCGTACTGTTCACTTTCACTTTCGCGCCCACCTAATCTCCAAAATGACGTATTTATATTACGTATATCACGCTGAATATTTGAGTTCTCTTCCGCGGTCTTTCGGTTCTGTTCCAGACTTATTCTGCTGTAATTTGCAATACAACTAAACTGTTATAAAAATAACTCTAATGCTACTACATAGATGTCACTAATTTCATATAAAATGTCATTCAGTTTGAAATCCTCAACTGAGCAATTTTCTCTGAATTAATATCTTACCCACGCTTAATGTGTTGCCCATCAAACCAGTAGGCGAGATCGCAACAATACTAAAAATGTCAGTTAAGTATCTGTTTTCGATCTTAAAGCGAGTGAAGCATCTCATATGTGATCGAAGGCCACTGTTTCTTATGGACGAGTCGAAAAGCGTTTCCTAAGGGTATCTGAAAAACTCACACTGAGTATTGAGCTGACCTTTCTCACAAACATTAATATAATTTTTTACCGCACCTCACCAGTCAGTTTTGAAAAGTCCGCAACTATAACGAGCCATCGTGATTGTAACGCAAAATCCGTTTTCATTTTGATTTTGGGACATATTGTATAGCTTTCACTTCTAGTTATTAGAGCCGCTGCCCCCAGCAGTTATACAGGGTGGTTCAAAAGTTTGGAAACGGTGAACTTATTTCGCGTACGGGTGGAAAATCGGAATTCTGATACTGGGGTCTTCAGTAATTTCACGCGATGAATCGAATGGGTCCATCAGATTTTGGGCCCGATGGGGCCTTATACGAGATATGAGGCCCAATTTGGAAATTTCAAATGCAAACCCTTCTTTATTATTGCAGATTCGGATTCAGCGGGAAATTTTACATCCGAATTGGTTAAAACCAAAAAATTTTTCGTCCATTTTTGAGTCCTATGCAGCGTTTTTGGGCATATTTAGCTCGAAGAAAAAACTTATGAAACAATTATCGCACACATACGTACATCACATACGTACTAGACGTAAACATTGAATTTTTTCGCTGGTTGTATTAAACAGTTGACTTCCTAAGCCCAAACAACAAACAAAATCAGTCAGGAGTGGTAGTTGTCGAGAAAAAATGAGGTTTTTAAATGTACCAGCAGAATTCGGGTTTTAACCAATTCGGATGTAAAATTTCCCACTGAATCCGAATCTGGAATAAAAAAGATGGGTTTGCATTTGAAATTTCAAAGTTGGGCCTCATATCTCGTATAAGGCTCCATCGGGCCCAAAATCTGATAGCCCCATTCGATTCCTCGGATGAAATTACTAAAGAATCCAGTATCAGAATTTCGATTTTCAACCCGTGCACGAAACAAATTCACCGTTTCCAGACTTTTGGACCATCCTGTATAATATTTGTACAACCTCACTTTTTGAATACGAATATCAGACATAAAGACTAAACCTTTCGATGACGAACACAACTGCCAAACATTCTTGCTCTCTGACCAGATAAACGCCTTTAATTGCTCACTATCTTCTCTCGGGTAAAAAGGAATATCCGATTCCAGTATCGCATGGATTAGTCTGGATTGTAGTTAGCAGTGCGAAGTGTAGATTAACAAACATTGAAGCGGAGACAAGTCTTCAGTTAAGTGGAAGCGACTTAAATGGTCCATTGAAACTTCTTAGTAATTGTATAATGCAAGGAAGTGGACTGACGGTTCTGAAACAATGAAACAGACCTTCATTTTCATTTAATCGGTCCTCTGCTCAAAAGCCTTTGGAAATTTTAATTTTTTCTCTTGGTTTATAGTTGGTTTTTAATTCTATCGATTTATTAATGTAGGATATTTTGTGGTCAATGGATGATATCCGCGCAAATAACTCTTCCAAAGACAAAGTGTCTACTCACTCGACACTGGACAGTATACTTAGCCGAAAGACGAACTTTATCTTTGTAAAAGCTGAACTTAGGTAAGGAGTAAGTGGTGGCTAACTCTGCACAAGAGTGTAAGAAATGCGTTCTTGTAATGAAATGAGTAATCATTTCAACTTCCAATAATCGGTTACGAATTGAATTGCATTAAGTGAGACCAAATTCCTGCACTTGAACCAAAGTTTTTGTTATCGATGGCCTAGCTTCAGAACTTCATTGAACATGTTTATTAAAATACCAATGCAATACTAAATTCTGAATTTTCCCATGATTGGTTAAGGAATAGCCGAGTGTCAAGGTGCATCCAGCACAATTACATCCCAAAACCTTTCCTACACGTTTAATATGGCGAAATTAACAATTAATCGAATTCTGCTTAACATGGTGAAATTCTAAAATATCGTTTAAAATTCGTATTGCATTCCAAAATTGTAATTTATTTGAAATCCTAATGGCCAATCCAATCCTAAATCCCGAATTTAGTTGGTTAATAAATGGTCGAATTTCGAACTACTGAATAAAATCCGCCAAGACAAATTCAGCACGGCCAATTTTCTAAAACCTCATACAAAATTCACGATTGCTATCATAATACTTACTAATTATTGGTTATTAGTCATTGGTTAGGATATAGTTGGTTAAATTTCACTCAGCAGGGTTAAATTCTAGAGCTTTATTCAAAATTAGTGTTAGTTCCACAATCACATCCTAGATGGAATTAAATTATATTATGTATAGCCATATTTCAGAACTTTATCTGGAATTCACATTACAAACTCCATTATGCACTATCGACCCAATTCCAGCCAAGCCAACTTGCTGTACATCTTCCAAAATTAATGTTAGTTTCGTAGTATCATATTTTTAAAAAATTGAAGAAGGAATATAATCGAAATCGATCCTATTTAAAAAATCAAATATTCAAATTTATTATTTAATATTTTTAAAAGTTCCAAAAATAAAATTTATTTTATTCTTCGCTATGTTAAGATTGAAATTGTATGCTGTTTCTGAAAGGGGTCTACTTTAAGTTAATTATGAAGTTTAGGTATTTAAGTTGTTTTAACACTCAATATGATTTGTATATTTTTAAATTTCTAATAATTTTTTATTTTTTTTATTTTTTCAGGTATGTTCACATTTTAATAAAGAAGTGGAATTAAAATATCAAAAATTATTCGAGGTATGTGTTAATACATCTTAGCGAAACATGAGAATTATTAAATTTATTTCAAAAAAATTTGCATACACAATGGTGGCCCATATATAAATTGGTCCGTTGGTAATCGAACATATATTTAATGGGACAGTTTAATTGTATATAAATTCGTTCAACGCTCACCAAAATAAAATTAAAATATTTTAAATACTGAAATGTTTCACAAACATTTTTTACATAATTTTTATTTATAATAGTCGTTAATTGTGTTTCAGCTTCTTATAATAAGTCGTAATATCAAATAATCTTAACAAATTGTGAAACGGCACGAATTTTTATTAAGTGTAGTTATTTTTACATGCTCTATCGTTTGGTGACCCACTGGTGACCCCTTAGATATTCAAACTAAGAGTAGAATAGTGTAAATGGCGATGGTAAAATTTAATAGAATAGTAATCTGTCTAGTCCTTGATCATTTTTTCATCATTATAAAATTTGTATATCCTAACTTGTAATGGATAATGTTTTAAGTTATCAACCCTTTCCATTTTCTAAAGTGCAACAATAAATCGAGAAAACATTTTTAGATTTACATTAAAATAATTTAATTCTTTCTTTTCTCTTTGTACGTTGGGTAATCACATACGAATGATGAATTGTTTCGTAATTAAAACAATTAAAATATACTCACATGTTGTAATGCTATATGTTGTATTTCTAACCACACTCGGCTAACCAAAGTAAATTATTGTTTTTCAAACCATCCATTAAAAACACATATGATCGATGTTGAATAATAATTCAGTCGCATGTGTCATTTATCACCCCTATCCATTATACAACCGCACAATAACATTTGATATGTTTATACTTACACACACACGCACACAAAATTAAACTGACAAATTTCTATTGTACCATTATTTGGGCAACAGCACATAACTTTCGCTCGACACGAAACGCACCAAAAAGAAAACTTTAATTAATTTTCTTGATAAATGTATTACATGATCTTTAAATTAATATTATTTTTCATCTTACGTATTTTAGCACATTTATCAATTTGGCTTATTCGTAAATTAAATTTTATATAACATAAATATAATATACATAATTATTTTATGAGTGTAAAACATGTTGCTCGACAATGTCCTTAAAGCTACCGGGCTTAACACAATCTATTTAGAATGACGTCTAAGATGTTGTACAAAATATGTTTTACCTATATTTACCCCCGTAGTACACGGTCCATTTCTTAATGGCACGAAAATTCTTAAATAATTTACAGTTTTGTATACGTAAAAATTTACTTTGCTCGTATATTTATTTCACTTACATAAATGAAACGTACGTAGAAGGAACACCGAGGGGAGATATAGTCGTATATATGATGCTTGAAATTATTACAATTTTATTTGTTGCAATTTTTAAGAATCCTGCAACCAAAAGTTTTCTTTTATAAATTTTTTTGGCTAAGCATATAAATTTTATTACATATACAATAGTAGACAACGTATTATAAGTGGGGGAAACCGGGGGCTATAATTCACGCTCTCTTTCTTTATACAAATAATATTGTAATGCGATTTGTAATTCCAGAAATTACAAAGACACGCGCTTGTTTAAGATGTCGCATATACAAAATTAAAAGACACATTTTTCCCAAAATTATGTTGCTTCCCATTCATAAAGCATTATGATACAAATATTATATGGATGAGAACAAAAAATTATGTTTATGACATTTTGAAAATTACACCCTTTTTGAGATGTGTTCTTGATAATATAATTTGTATTTAGCATAAAAAAAAAATTTTGGGTACTTTTACAAAACTACCCCAGTATAAATATTATTTACGACAAGATGGAAATTTTGTATCGTTTAGATGTTCATCAATTATTAAAATGAAAATTTTGTTGATGATTTAAGTTGATTTTGTGCCGAATCACGTTGCTGGTAGATATGACTACACTTTTCTTATTAATAGGGATGATTAATGTAATTAATTTTGGAAAGCGCATGTTCTGAATTTTTCGAAAATTTTATTTCTAATCAAATTTTTGAAAACGGTTCGTACTGAAAATCATTTTCATTTCTTGGGAATTTTACTATAAGGAAGATTTCAAGGGCAAATCTAAATAATTTAAATCTGTTGTGATTTATAACACTATGAACTTATAACTCAGGAGGTGGGAGATAAGAAAGATGACTGAAAAGGTTTCATGCCATTGAAAAGGTTTTAATTTATTGTTGCTCTGAATTTCTGTTTAAATATTTTTAAATATAAAGAGCCATGGATTATGAAGTGAAGTGACCTTGCTGTTAAAAATGTAACAGTGTTATGTCCGTTTACCTATTTCAGCCCAAGCCTTTTACATTTAAAACAGTTAGTCGGAGTTAAAAATATTTCCGCTTGCTATATTTACCAGTTCACGTGAATTCTGCAACGTAGTCTGCTTTAGCGTCATATTCATCATTTCGTCCATGACTAATCTTTTTTGTAGTGTACGACGGTCTGTTGTAAAATGAGATGCTATCTTTTAACATTTATCTGATAAAATAAATTGAATCAGCTTCTGATTGGTTGATTTCTACAAAATCACTAGGATTTATACAAATAATAAAATATGTTCCTTAGTTAGTCGGCTAGAAAAAACGCTTACACAGTCACGTTGAAACACAATACAAATCTGTTATTCCAAAAGTCTCATAAAGCAAAAAATAAAATTTACGGTTTTAAAAGTTAAAACAAATTTATTAAAATTTTGGTTATAAAAACGAGTTTACATCAGCTTTAATCCCGTTTAGATAAGTTTCATCAGCTTTAATCCCGTTTAGATAATTTGCCTAAGCAACTTTTTGTGACTTCGGTGATAGGAAAATGGTAAAAGTGTAAAAAGCTTAAGGTCAGAAATTTTTACAATCTACGAGGGTTTATCTAACTAAGATGTTTCGAGTGGCATGAAGCCAACCTGCAGAGTTCATCTAAACACGCAGAGGCATTTCTCACGGTGATTTTGCCGACTAGATCTCAGGGTTTTGGGTCGTGGGGAAGTTGAGGCTTGCGTGCTCCTGGCCTACACCGTGAAACAGAATAGAATAAAAACAAAAGCAAACTAAAAACTGAAATTAAATCAAAGACACCATAATCTGTCGACGAAACTTGAGGAACCTTAATAAATTTAATAATAACCGGGTGCGCCCACCTCGGAACGACCGGATCACCCCGAGCGACAAGTACAATGTCCACTGAAGGAACCCCCGAATGACCCATCGACCCCTAGAGGCCGATGCCCAGCCACAACGAAGAAGCATAAGAAGGTAGGGACGTTTCCCCAACAAACAAAGCCTCTGCGCCCGGAGAGTCCTCTAGGCAATCTCCTAATATTCAACCTCCGTAGATTTTACGGTCATCCACGACTGAATGACACATATATTGGACTCACCACTCTGACCCTGTGAATGTCCTGCCAACGGGATGATGGGAATTGACAAGCTCAGCCTGCAATGATGACACCGACACGAAATGAAAAACCCCTTCCCACCATACTGATTCGAAAAAATTAGTACATCATTTTATCATACACAACACCAGGACAAAATAATCACTGAACTTGCGTAAATTAAATAGTAAAGAAAAAAAATTTAACCGAACAAAATACGAAAAGGGTCGATGACCTTGATGGAATTTGTGAAGCAGAAAGAATCAAACGAATCGAACGAAGGAATGGGTAACAAAAAAAACTGTTAATCGAACAAAAATATAGCCGCCGAACGTGAATAATTCTGAGAACGAAACCAATTTGAGTGGAACAACCCTAATGGCACTCGATTACAAAAATATTTAGATAAAAATTGAAAAATGGAAAAAATGAAAGGCGTAAAATGAGAAAATTTGAAAATTAAAGTTTCATATAAGGGTTTGTAAAACAAAAATTGTAAAAGTCTCAGAAAATTAAAAATTTAACTTAAAATTACAAAAACAAAATGGTATCTTCTTGACCTGCAGAAAGGTCCCGCCGAAATGGGTTGCGTCGTCTCCTCGCCGTTAATCAAAAATACCATTACCAACACCCACATGGTAGGCCAACTGGGTAGCTGGGTTGGGCGTCTTCCTGCCTTTACAAAACGTTGGCTGTTTTCCCGCTCTTAATCGAAAATTCTGTTGAGCATCTTCCCGTCTTTAATCGAAAATTCGGCCTTGATAGGCCACCGAAACCAAATAATATAAAAATGCGGTACCATTTTCATGGGTTAACCGGCACCTGTTTAACCGTAAAACCGTTCACCGGTGAAATAAATTGGGAAACTGCGAGCCAGCCGTTCGTATATGTAAGACGATACCTGGATATTTAAGACGGCACTCGTTGATATTCCCGTACCCATTAACAAAATGGCTAAAATCGGATTTAGAACAGATTTTTCGATCAGTAGGCCATCGAGTTTTTGAAAAATAAATGAATTTACCGAAAAATTATACTAAAAATTGACTTTTACCCGACTATTGGCTCGCAGCCTAAATGTTTAATTTTAATGCCTACAGTTTACCCTCAAAACACCAAATTGGGAAACGTTATTAATTATAGTTCACTTTTGCACGAAAAATAAAAGAAATATGTATAGGAAATTCAACCTTGAATGACCTCAAGAAAAACCAAATCACTTTTGAGATTAAAAAAATCAATTGATTTTCCATAAATCTTAACTTTTATTTTTTTAATAAACTATCCACAAATTAAGAAATACAGAGTTTTTTTTTGTTTGTTAATATCAAAAATCAAACCTTATATTTCGACGATTTTTCCATAGACCTCCCAATACCAAAAAAAAAATTAATCTGACTTTATTTTTCTGAAGTTTCAAACTGAACTAAAAGCTCTCGCACCAAGAATCTAGAGGGATATTTTTTGTTTTTCGTACGCGTTACTTACACACTCTATCGCGCATTAGTTGCACGTACCAAAACAAGAGAAACCACAAAAAAAATATTCCTCTATATTTTAGCCGTTCACACACACGTACAAATTAAGGTATACGTTGGTCTCGCTCTCAAAATTATTCGACGTTTATGTAATACAATAGGGTTGGTAAAAAGACATAGAACCTTAACGCCTACGCACACTTCACAACATTTTTAATATTAATGTCATAATACAGATCGCAATGCCATCTGTAAAATGCGTTAATCAAACGACTACTACTGTGGGCAAAAAAACGTAAGACTTTGTTCATAATTTTAAAATTCTTTATTTATTTCTCCAAATCTATTTTGTCTCCCTCAAAGTAATCCCCGCGGTCTCAATACACTTGTGCCAACGTTTTTTCCAATCGTCGAAACAGTTATTAAAGTCAATTTTCGGAATAGCCTCAAATGCGCGTAGCGTTTAACGTTTTCAATTGACTCAAAACGGTTTCCCCGGAGCGGTCGTTTGAGTTTGCTGAACAGCCAGAAGTCACACGGAGCTAAATCAGGCGAATACAGTGGTTGCGGAACGATATGGGTGGAATTTTTGGCGAAAAAATCACGTAAAACCAATGCAGTATGAGAAGGTGCATTGTTAGTTATGGTGCAAAAACTAAAAGTTGTCGACCAATAATTCCGGCCTCTTTTTACGAATAGCTTCGCGCAAACGACGCATAACACTCAAATGGTATTCCTTGTTGACAGTTTGGCTGGTCGGAAGAAACTCAGAGTGCACCACACCTCGATAATCGAAGAAAACTGTCAATATCACCTTGATTTTTGACTTGCTTTGACGTTGTTTGGTACCAATCAAAAACACTTGCTCGCGACATACAATTATCACCGGAGGACCTTTTGCAACATTCTGAACGTTTCGGCACCACAAAATTGATTCCGCACACAAAATTTAATGGAACTTCTTTGTTGAATAATTTCACTCATTGTAAAAATCGCCGAATGCACTTTTTGTACTTCAGAAAGACAAGCGTATACTAAACACTAATGATTATTTTGATGTGACATTTGGCACAGATGTCACTGACAGTCATACCAACATAGAAAAAAAAAATATTTTGACGAATGGTTTTCCGCGCGAAATTTAAATTAAAACGTCTTACGTTTTTTTGCCCACAGCAGTATAATAAAATTCAAAAATAAAACAGGAAAAAGGCAATGTTATGACCGTGGAGTCGTAACAAAGATGCAAGAAATGTTTTCTTCAAATTTATTTTTATTGCTTGCCATAGTCTCCTTGTAAGTTTATACACTTTTCCCAGCGGTGCTCCCATTTCTTCAACCCGTCCAAATAGTACTCGGCGGCTTTCTCTGCAAAATAGTTGTTTACGAAGGTGATGTCCTCTTCATTCATGCAAAAAATCGTTATCCTCCGAGTGCAACTTTTATCTTAGGGAACAAAAAAAAGGTCTCTTGAGGCTCGATTTGTTGAGTAAGGAGTGTGGTCAAGCAATTCAAACCTTAGTTCAAAGGTTAAAAAAAAGATAATAGATTAAGATAACTCCATGACTGTCCCAAAAAACAGTCGCCATCACTTTCCTAACCAAAGGAACAGCCTTTACCTTTTTTGGGCCGATTCTCCCTTGGCAGTCTACTGTTTTGACTGACTTTTTGATTCTGAAAAGTAATGGTGTACCCAAGTTTCATCGACAGTAATTATCTGGCGCAAAACCTGTGATTTATTGCGCCTAAACTGCGCCAACTGATCGTTAAAAATGTTAATTCGACCACGTTTCTTGCCCTAAGTGAATAAACGCGGCACCCAACGCGCGGACATCTTCAATATGTTCATCACACTCTCCCCTTTTGTTAACGAGTGCTATCATCTTCATATTGTGGTCGGAAACTTTTTAGACAACCCTTGCACTTGCCTATAAACTCTAAAGTTATATATGATTAGGTAAAAGATGTTACAGAATGGTTCAACACCATTCCGCCGATTTTATCTAAGCACGCGGAGGACTCACTCACGGTGATTTTGCCAACTAGACCTCAGGGTTTTGGGTCGTGGAGAAGTTGAGGCTTGCGTGTTCCTGGTCTACACTCCACGGTGTAGAAATACAGAATAAAAAGAAAAGAAAGCATGACAAGTACAATGTCGGCTGAAGAAACACTCCCATGTAACCCATCGACTCCTAGAGTCCGATATCCAGCGCCACAACGAAGCAGCATAATATTGTAGGGACGTTTTTCCAACCGACAAAGCCTCTCTTCAACCGGAGAGACTTAAAGGCAATCTCCCACAATTCAAACTACGACAAATTCAGACTGACGGAGTGCCACGGAAAGAGCGCAGATTTTATGGTCTTCCCCGAATAGACGATACATATGCTGGACTCACCACTCCGATCCTGTGGATGTCCTATCAAGGGGATGATGGGGAGTGACAATCCCAGCCTGCAAATATGGAATCGACACAAAATGAGAATTCCCCTCTCAATATACTGACCCAAAAAGAAATTTATTACTTCATTTTATTGTCCAAAAAAAGGAAACGAGAAAAAATGACATAAATAATAATAACCAGAAAAACAGATCGTGGCCGATGAAGTGAAAAAGAAATGGAACCGAATATCAAAGGGAATCGCAGTACAATTTTATAAAAAATTTATCAAGAGAAAAGAAAATGGTCGCGGATACCAAAACGGAATTAAATTGGACAACACCAAAAATATGGTCGCCGCAAGTGAATAATTTTGAGCGACACCCACGTGCAATTCCGGTCGCGCGCACGACCACCGTAATTCGGTGCTCGATACAATATAAAATATAAAATTAAGAATTTGAAAAATTTAATTAAAAATATGACTTTAAATGAAAATATTTAAAATAAGAAATAAAAAAAATAAAAAAATAACAATAAAAAATTTTGTACCTTTCAATCTCGGTGTGCTTGCGGCGTATTTTCCGCCGAAATGGGCTGGGCGTCTTTCTGCTGCTAACCGAAAAAACCGTTGGGCGTCTTCCCGCCTTTGACCGCCCATACAGGTGGTTTGGTTCGCCGTAAACCGTAAAAATGGTGGGCGTTATTTAGGCTTGATAAGCCATCGAAAAATTTAAGCGTTGTTCCGTCAAAACCGTAAATAAAATAAAAAAAACATTCGGCGTCTTCCCGCCGTAAAACCCCAAAATTTTGGGCGTTCTTTCGCCAAACCCGTAAATTTTTTTGTCGGGCGTCTTCCCGCCTTAAAACGACAATATCGTTGAGCTTTGGCTCGCCGTAAACCGAAGAGATGAAGTGGCCTCAACTGGCCACCCGAAAAAACTGTGATGAATTGCGACGCTCATTAATTTTGTGGCTCCCGCTAATTAATTTTATTTTGCTCTAGTGGTAAACTTAACTCGTTCGACACAGCACTTTTGGATATGATTAAAACTATCCACCACTAGACGATAACTTATCTTTTTTTTCTATTTAATTTGCAAAACAAATTCAACGCAACAAAGTATATTTTATCGCACTCATTAAATATATTTTTCCCCCTGGGGTTATCGGCAATAAGCTCAATCAAGGTGGGGTTTTTTCACTCAAATAAAAAAAAACTTAATTATTTTTATATCCCTATGGTTTATAAATTTATTGAATTTATTAATGCTTAGTTGTTTTTTTTATATTGCCAACTATATACAACCAAATGGCTGATGATCAAACAAAAAACACTTGCATAAAAACTAGACTTGAGCACCGAATTATTAAGGTATAAACAGAACCAGAAATACAGCGACAAGATACATCGACAAAATACATTTGTCCGCCGGTGATGTCGCTTTGGTAAACACAACAAGCGCGTCAGCGTTGAAGCGACAAAACAAGAAAAATAATAATAAATTCAGTCTAAAACATTTCATTTATTTTTTTATCGACTCTATTTAAATTTTTTCACATAAAACATTGTGTACAATATTCAGATTTGGTTTGAATTCATTAAAAAACAGTTGTAAAAAATATTTACCAACATAATAATCTGACACTTATATTGGTGGTATTGCAGCACCAGCGACAAAATTAGAATAGATTCTAAAAAAAATTCGGCGACAATGTCGTCGTCGCCAGCGACATTGGTTGTGTTAGCATCCTATGGTTTATGTGTATTTTAATTTGAGAGGCGTTGTATCTTGTCGCTGTATCTCTGGTTCTGTTTATACCTTTACTCGATGGTGTTTTCGAAAATTCCAAAACTAAAAAAAACTTCTCGCACAAAAAACAAAAATTTTGAAGAATATTTTTATTTTGTTTTTCGTGCGTGTCACTTCCACGCTCTCTCTACTGCACATCAACCGCACGTACCAACACAAGAAACCACAAAAAAAATATTTTTCTGTATTTTAGCCGTTCGCACACACGTACAAGGGACACATTGATCTCGATCTCAAAATTATTCGACGAATACGCGAGACATATAAATGCCAAACCACAATCAGAGAAAAAAAACCTAGTATCGATGTACAAACAACAGATGGCAGTGCCACCAGTAAAATGCACCAACTATTCGATGATAATGAAATTCAAAATTCAAAAACAAAATTAAATAAGAAATTAGATTATGGCCCCTCAAGGTCGTAACAAAGAATCATTCTAGTTTTTTAACACATATTGAGTCACAGTTGAAAGTTAAGCTTTTTTATTATGGGTTCTATTATACTTTGGAAAAAGTGTTTTGCAGCTTTAACAAATTACAAATGTTTGTAGCGAATTATGGCGAAGATGCCCAACTGGTTTTACTTAACTAGAAGTATCAATCCACTCCTGTTTTAAAAGACACAATGCATACATCTTGCCAGTCTTTTTACCTTTATCCAAAGAAACTGTAAATTGGGCGAGTGGGTAGAGATATAGATAAGACAACAAACACTTCATCACCAACGTCAAGCAATCATTGCTTGGGTTAGTACCAGTTTGGGTGACGGTTGTTCGCATCGTAGAAGAACAGTAAAAATGGAATGTTGTAGTTGCCCACTTTCAGATTACCAACCTAATATTGCAAATTACTATGCATTAGTTTCGATTATAATAAAAATAATTTTATTACGGGTAAACCAAGCAGACTTTCAATTCCCGAACATCAAATAAAATTTAATTTTTTCTTATCATGAATAATTAAAAAGACATTTTAATTAGTTTTAAAACATCTGGTATAGATGAAAAAGCAAGAAAACGACTCATACCTTTTTATATTACTTAAACTTTATTTTTTAAAAATCCTTTATCGTCTTTATCGTTTTTTATATGTGTATAGTGGGGATGGGGATGGGTTTAAAACCGATAGTAAAAATTCTGAAAAATATTTATAAATATAAAATTGATAGAATTGCCGAACACAAAATTAATTATTCACGAACTGTCTAATTTAGAACTAAAACTTTTTTATTTGTGTGTAGCCCAAACATTTGTATTTTCTGTCTTCTGTAGAAATGTGTGTGTGGTTCGACTAATTAATCATTCATTTTATGGCAGAAATTTAAACTAAACACACACACAAAAAAGCCATAAATTTTCCAAAACACAAAAAACGTATACATTTTAATTGAAAATTTTAATATTTATTGTATCTATCATTTGCCCATCCCCCTGCATCAATTTCGATATTTATGTAAAAGACAATTTATTATCTAACGTGTTTCATTTACGGAATTTGTGAAATATTTATTTTAATGTGTTCTCGGACATACACACAAAAAAACCCATACTAAAAAACATCTGTTGGCAGACCACCACCATATGGCAATTACTTTAAAATCACTTTAATATTCATCCAATCCATTAGTGACTAGTTACTAAATGCTATAACACTGTCATTATGATACACACACACAACTGATATTATTGACACAAACAGAATGAATTTATAATTAATGTTTGTTTTCCCAGGCAGCAAGAGCGCATTGTTTTTGTTTCAATTTGAAATTTAAATTAAAAATGAAACATTTAATTTATTCCCAATGAATTATTTTGTGATTTTTATTTTTTTTTTAATTAAAGCCAGCAATTTACATACGTACGACCGCGCGCACTATAAAATGTATATAACTTTGTATTCTTACTGTGAACAACAGCAACGATGATGGTAACAAAAATGAGTTATCGGGAATCGAAGCAGGAATATAAAGGAAATATACCGACAGTATTGGGGATTTGTAATGATTAAAATATACGTGGGTAGAAGGAGGAGTAGTTCTTTGTGGGATTTTAATGTATTCAACATGTAATACTGCAGTATGAGATTGGATGAGAAATAGAAGTATTTTCGCAAATGTAGTCGTGCATGACAAAGACATTGACTATAATTTCCTATTGGGGGTACAAATAAATTTTGAGCTTTTTTTATAACTTCGAAGCTTTATACAGAGAAATTGGTACCATGTATTTTATTCAAATTATTGTACATCGTAAGCTACGATGACTCGGGCCATGACTCATCGACCGAAACAAGTGGTAGTTGGAAGGAGCAATGTTTAGTGGATACGGAGGATGCGGTAGGAATCCTACTGAAGCGCCTCCAAAGTTTCCTCGACGACTCTTGCAACATGTGGTCGAGCATTGTCGTGCTGAAAGTTCACTTTTTCATGTCCTTTCTCATATTGTGAGAATTTGAACTTAAATGCTTGGCTTAATTAATAAAATAATTAAAATAATTAAATTTACCTAATTTTTGCTTTAATTTTTATATTAATAAAATCATTAAGTCATATTTAAAATACAGTTCACCAAAAATATAAGGGATTTGTTAATTTATTCGTGCGTGATTCACATCTTCATAGCAAAGTACAACATCGTCAACCATTTTATTGTCAATCAATTTCGCGCCTTTGTAAAATAATGACCGTAACCTGCCGTTCGTGTGGTGCCAATATCACAAAAAAAGGACGACTTCCTGGTATTAAATGTAGCGGTCCTTGTGAAAATTTCTACCATGTTAAGTGCGCTTGTATCTCACAGGAATTGTTAAGTGATATTAATAATCGAACTGTCAATTGGTTATGTGAAAGCTGTCGTCTACAATCCAGTCAATCTGTGATTGACAACGAAATCTCGGACTCTGAATGTGATGTGAACGTGAGTCTAGCCGATATTATGATTCAATTAAAACGAATGGAAAAGAAACTATCTGCTCTGGACCAAGTTAAAGACGCAGTACATACTCTCCAAGCTGCGAACGATGCTCTCACTTCGAAACTTAAACATCTAGAAGACCAGTTTAGTATCCACTCTGCAAAATTACATCAAATGGAGGCTGATTATGACAAACCAGCTCAAATGCTAAACGCTTCAAGCATTACAATCAGTGGCTTGCCGATGGAACATGTTGACATTAGTGGAATGATTTTCAACACTATTAGTAAAGTCGATAATTCCATTCAACCGGATGATATTTTATCGATCGAACCCATTCGTAGAAACGTTAGCAAAACCACACTGAATAAAACCAACAATTATGTAACTCGTCACAACTTCTTTATTGTTAAACTAAAATCCATCGATCTACAACAAAAAGTTTTAACGCAAATGCGCAAAATTAAAACACTTTACACTAAAGATCTGGATATCATCTTGCCGCAAAACCACCGGGAGCATCAAATCCATATAATGCACCGCCTTTCAAAATTCCAATCACAGCTGTATCATGAGGCTAAAAACATAAAACTGTCATCAAACTTTAAATATTTATGGTGCAAAGCCGGACAAATTTACCTAAAGAAATCGACTGATTCTGACGTCTATCGTATTCACTCCATGAACGATATTTTTCATATCCAGAACATCATACACTAGCAATTGGATAAAGCGGTTGCTGCTTCGGTATCTAGAATTAAATAATGTAACGTTAAGTAGTTTATTTATCTTACCTTTATTAGCTCAAATTTGTTTTTTATATATTTTTTCCATATTCCAGCTTAACTCTTTATACATTTTGTTGTCAAAAATAATATTTGTTTATATTAATCAGTCAGCTGTTTTGATTCCGGTAATTATTTTTTTTATGGTGGTAGTGTTTGTTATGATTTGGATGATGTTTAAACACTGTTTGAGTTATTTTTTAGTGATTTACTCAAAAAACTTAAAACTTATTTTTTTAACATTTTCAAATTTATTTATAATTAGTCGGAATATTTTGAAATTTACTTGGAATAGATTACTCGTTGTTGTGATTTATCTGGCTGTATTGAAGGTGTTGTACTTTGCTCTCACTCTTCAAAATTTGTTTTTCGGTATTTGTTGTATGCATATTGAATTGTTAGTCTTATATTATGAGTAGTGTAATTCACCAAAACATTCAAAGTTTGAGAGCAAACTTCGACATTTTCAGTGCTTATTTATCTAGTTTAAAAGTGCAACCACTATTAATATTTGTTTCGGAAATCTGGATTTACTCACACGAATCTTCATATTACAGACTGCCAGATTATAATTTCATTGCTTGCTGTAATGATGATTATAGATCTGGTGGTGTTGGTGTGTTTATCAATCAAAATTTAACTGTATCTTCTTTTCATTGTTACAACTGGACCACAGCTGATGTTTTAATCTTAAATGTTACCTTGGGGCGTCATGATTGGACCTTTATCTGCATTTATAGATTTTGTAATAAACCGGTAAACGCGTTTTGTGTCGATATTGAGGAGTTACTTCTATCAATTAATAATAATAACATAGTTATTCTGGGGTAAATTCAATGAATGCTATAGTTATCTTACCATGTTAGCCTCCCACGGATTTCTAAGTCTTTTAAATGAAGCTACTAGACATTCATCTTGTCTTGATCATGTGTTCATCAAATCAACAAATTCGTTTATTTTTACTGTGGAAAACACACCGATTCATCTATCTAACCACAACTTAATAAAGCTAAACATTTTTGCATCTCAGATCCCTGTGCTTCAAAATAGTGTAGCTGCTAATTTTTCGAGAGTTGACTATAGCCGTCTGAATGCTCGTCTACAATCTGAAAGTTGGGCGACTGTTTATGGTGAGAATAACTGCAATATCGCTTTTGATAGGTTCTTATTTATTCTGAAATCGCACATTCGTGAATCTAAGGTCGAATCTTCTGCCCCTACATTAAAAAAACTGAAACCGTGGATGAATTCTTATCTCCTTTTGAAGGTTCATAAATTAAAAAAATTCTCTAGAAAATTACGCCATAATCCCACTAAAGCACGTTTGGAAAAATTTGTCAAGAAACTCTCCAAGGAAGTAAATGCTAGAATTAAATTTGTCAAAAATTCATTTTACAAGAAGAAATTTGAGTATGTTAAAAATTGTTCTAAACTCACATGGAAGGCTATTGATGAAGTTCTGGGAACAAATAAAGACAAAAACCGAATCACCAAAATTTACAAATACCAATCTGATGTTCTTATTTCAAATTATCAATCTATAAGTAATGAATTCAATTCTTATTTCCTCAACGTTCCATCGGAGATAACAAATAATTTGAACAACACTAACTTTTCGCCTAATTCTCCAGGCTATAGCAGATATGTTTTAGGCTCGACCACTTCACCTAGTATGTCTTGTGTGTTTGATTCGATTAGCGCCAGAGAGATTATAAAAGAGATTAGTAGTTTGAAAAATAAACACTCTTGTGGAATTGACGGAATCGACAACCTAATCTTAAAAAATTGCGTGTGGTATCTAGTAGATGTTTTAGCTTACCTCTTCAATTTCAGCCTAGAAAGTGGTGTATTTCCAGATGTTTTCAAATCAGCCCATTACTAAATAATTATCGACCTATTTCGTTGCTAAGTTCCTTCTCCAAACTATTTGAGAAAATAATAAAACGTAGATTGCTCGGTTATCTGGAGAAAATCAATTTTTTTAGCCGTAGTCAATTTGGTTTCTTAGCAGGAATATCCTCTGAAGAAGCACTATTACATCACCTCAGTTATGTTTACTCGGCTTTCAACAATTCGCAAAAATCCGCTTCGTTATTTTTAGACATTGCAAAAGCGTTTGACACGGTGGATCACGAGGTTCTTGCAAACAAATTATTAAATATAGGTATCAGAGGTAAAGTTTTTGACTGGTTTGTTAGTTATTTCAACAACCGTAGCCAAATTGTTAAAATAAATGATAAATTTAGTGAACCTGGTTACTTAAATTGCGGCGTTCCGCAGGGATCAGTATTAGGACCTATTCTATTCTTAATCTACATAAATTCTATATTCGACATCGATCTTCTGGGGCACACCACTGCATTTGCGGACGGTTTAGCATTAAGTTACACTTCAGCAAACCCTTCGGAATTGCAGAACCTAGTTTGCACAGACTTAGTGAATCTTGGTAATTGGTTTTACTACCATCGCCTGGCTCTTAGTAATAAATCCAGAGTAATGTTTATTGGTCAGGCCGCATCTCCCAATTCTAAGGTTTTGTATCATGTTCCATTTTGCTCTGGACACTCATGTTCATCGCAGTGCTTTGAAATTTCCCTCGTAAATGAGTTTAAGTACTTAGGAGTTACCATCGATTCGCAGTTGAAATGGAATTCTCATCTCACCATTGTCAGAAAAAATGTTATTACTGCGGCTTATAAATTCTACCATCTGAAGCAATTATGCCCACCGTCAACACTGCGAGTTCTATATCATGCACTAGTTGAATCTATTATTATGTATGGTATATCAAGCTGGGGTGGGATTTATTTTTCCAATATAGAGGACCTATACATTTCACAAAAACGGATTATTAAATTGATTTATTGTCGGCCTTTAACAACTCCAACAATTCCCTTATTTCGAGATTTGAAATTATTACCTTTAAGATATCTCTATGTTTATAAGGTATTAAAGATGTTTTTTGTTCGGAGTTCCAGTTTCCATAGTCGTATTCATCACACGTATACTTTAAGGAATCCGAACAACTTTGCCGGTTTACGTTGTAATAATGAAAGGTTCAGAAGGTCTTACTTTTATATGGGATTGTATTGGTTTCACAAATTACCAATAAAGTTGAAATTCATTCCGATTGGCCGCAAACACTATTTTGATAAAATGATCCGACATTGGCTGATTAATATAGACAACATTGAAACCTACTTCTAATTTTTCTTTTTTGTATTGTATTCACTAAATATGAGCTGGAATTTTAATTTTATTGTATGTATTATTTATTTATTCTTTTATGATAGTTTTTAATTTATTATTTTTATTTGTACACTTTTGGCAACCTAAATTTCATGATTTTTTTCTTTCTTGCTCCCCCACAGGTTCTAAAAACCTATTAGGAGCTCTAACTTTATTAGAAATAGTTTATGATTTGTATTAATGTATGTAACCTGTTTTTTTTCTAAATAAAGAGAATAATAATAATTGCATCAATGATTGTTGATAACATTCTCCACTGATAGTTTCGTTATAGTGATGTAAGTGATCCCACCAGATGCACAGCATTATAGCTTCTTGCCATCAATATTCGGTGCGAGGGTTGAAGTTGATGCCTGACCGGGCTTACCTCACAATTTTCTGCGCTTTGGGTTGTCGTAGTGGATCCACTTTTCGTCCCCCGTCACGATTCGATGCAAGAAAATCCTCCGATTTTGTTTTTGGAGCAATTGTTCGCACATGAAAAACGGCGTTCGACGTCTCTTGGCATGAGTTCATACGAAACCCAATTTCCTTGTTTTTGCACCATACTCATGGTCTGGAGACGATTTTAAATCACTTGTTAAGTCACTCCTAAGGTTTCAGTAAGCTACACTTGAGTTTGGCACGAATCTTGGTCCAATAACGCCTTCAACTCAGGTCTCCAAACTTTACTGGTCTCCCTTCGCGTTTTGTGTCACTGATGTCGAAATCGCCACTTTTAAAAAAGCGTAACCAGTACTCACATGTTTTTATTGATGGAGCTTGTTCCCCATATGCTTCACACGTAATACTCGATGTCCATCAGGTGCAATTTTAGTATGACATGGCAGCACAAAAAAATATGTTGTTTACACTTCAGCGAAATGACACAAATTGAGTTTTAGAGAGAAATGATGATACTTTAACATGAATATAGTTACAAGATACTAGTTACGCCATCTTTTGTAAATTCCTCAAAACTTATTTGTTCCCCTCAATAGCTCGTAACAAAATGGACAAAGCAATAGGAATGCTTCGAGTGTCCCGTAGCGTTGTACGCAAGTTATGGCAACGGCAATGTATCACTGGGAGTCCGCATCGAGTAAGATTAACAACTTCAGACAAGGACCGTTATATCCAACTGCAATTCTGCCGAGAGCCAATTTTAACTGCCCGACAATTACAGTCTTGCTTGTGTACAACTGAAAACATTTATGTTAGTGACTAAAGCATTAGGAATATACTGCGCGAAAAATACGACATGGAAATCGAGAGCTTAGAAATGATTGGTGTGGAAATCATAGAAATTGGGTAGAAGGCCAATGGTCTAAAGTTTTGTTCACTGATGGGTCAAGATTCGGATTTCATCAAGGTACTAGAAGAACAAGAAATCGATTAACTCGGGTCTTGGTTTACGAAAAATTCGTTTAGGGGAGCTTCCAGTGGGGCCCCGAGTTCCTTTTTCAAACTTTTTTCTCAGTTTAAACGGATTTGATGAAAATTGCTGAGCGGTTTTTTCTGGTCCTGATTTCGGAAAAAATATTCCAGATCCCATCCGGATGACCTTTTAAAACAAATTTTTAATTTCATTTGGTTCGTACTATTGTGATAAAAATTGTAGGGAGTTTTCATTTGCCATTAAACGATTGTTATTAGTCCAGATTTTGGCAAAATTCGTGCAGTTGCTTATCCGGTGGGCTCAGGTCCATATCTTTCATTTTTTCGGCTCGCACGATTTTTATAAAATTACAGAAGGAGCATTTTCGAGCACCAGAAACCGATTGTAATGGGACCTAATTTCGGGAAATTCGTTTAGGGTCCTTCGCTGGGCCCGGGACTTTTTTCGGTTCAATCGATTTCAAATGATTATAAAAAGTTCTGATTTCTTTCTAGATAAATCATACCGGAATCCTCCGAATCGACTTGTTGCACCATGTTGCATTATGTTTCACCGTGTGGCATATGTTGCATTATGCTGCTCTTGCATTATGCTGCGCCAAGTTGCATTTTATTGCTTGATGCTGCACTAAGTTCATGATCATGTTTCCTCATATTGCACCATGTTGCGTGATGTTGCACCATGTTGCATCTGGTTGAGGGATGTGCGGGATATGGTTTCGAAGGCAAGGAAACGATTCAAGAAGTTCTGAATAGTTCATTTAGAAATGCTGCGAGTTGGCTGTTATTTTGCACCATGTTGCATTATGTTTCACCGTGTGGCATATGTTGCACTATGCTGCTCTTGTATTATGCTGCGCCAAGTTGCATTTTATTGCTTGATGCTGCACTAAATTCATGATCATGTTCCTCATATTGTACCATGTTGCGTGATGTTGCATCATGTTGCATCTGGTTGAGGGATGTGCGGGATATGGTTTCGAAGGCAAGGAAAACGATTCAATGAGTTCTGGATAGTTCAATTTGAAATGCTGCGGATTGGCTGTTATTTTGCACCATGTTGCATGACGTTGAACCATGTTGCATGAAGTTGTACCATGTTGTATCGTGGTACATGATGTTGCACAATGTTACGTTTTATTACGGCATGTTATGTTATGTTACACTATGTCGTGGAATGTTGCATATTCCACCATATTTTGGAATGTTGCACGATTTTGCGTCAAGTTTAGCATGTTACACCTAGTGCTCTCGAAATTACTACTAAGGGAGTAAAAGTACTACTTTCATTACAGTCGTACTACTATACTCCGCAAATCATATTTAAACTCCCCTGCTGGATAATCTAAAACATAAAACAAACACACACATAACTACTCATAATAATACAAACATTTTTAAACTTCCTTCGTTTTGTATTTGTATTTTAAACACACACATACATAATTGTATAAACAATAGTTTTTATGTTACTCTTCTACTACATGCTTTTGTCTCTGTTCCTATAATTTGAACATCATTGCATTGCATTTAACAAACCTAACTTACTAATTATTTCGATGAGTTTAGTAAAAATAGTTAAACTTTTACGATAAAAAGATGGATAAATATTTAATTAAATATAGAAAAACTACAAATGTGAATGTTAGTGTCGAAATTGAAAATGTCGCTAGTTCATCATCTGAAAAAATACCGGTAAAATCAAGAGAATCATCACCATCAAATGCTAAAAAACGAAGAGCTGTTGATGATGGAATCGAAAGTTCTTTAAACTTAAGTGAGTTGCTTCAAGATGATAAAATCAATGTAGCCGACAATGGAGAAAAAATAAACGTAACAAAATCAATAAAAAGACAAAAGTTTCGCACAGTTTGGATGAAAACATATAATTCGTTGGAAAAATCGATTGGGTCAGACGGGCTAGAAAAACCTATATGTAAGTTTTGTAAAAAAAATTTAACTAATAATATAGTGCATATTTCTAGACACGGCAGTTCTGATTATCATAAAAATTGCATAAAATCGTTAAAAAATCAACCAGCCATTTTTAATTCTGAAGAATCTAGAGCTTTTACGAAAAGAATAATACAAACCAAAATTGCCGAGTTACGAATAATTATGTTTATTCTTCAGCATAATTTGGCTTTTACCTTAATTGCTCCGCTGATTTTACTAATCAAATCCGTAGCATCAGATTCACTAATAGTAAAAGATAAGTGCAACCAAAGCGACCGAAACTACAAATACACATATTTTAGAAGTAATAATGTAGCAATGCATTTAAAAAATCAAAATTTTTCACTGATCATCGACGAAACCACAGACATTAGTGTAAATAAATGTTTAGTGTTAGTTGTACGATATTTTGATTTTACCTTAGGCAAAGTGCGAGACAGATTTTTTGGGTTACTGATATTAAATAATTCAGATGCAAAATCCATTTGTTCTGAAATTTTAAAATATTTTGAGATGACTAAAGTGCCAATAAAGAATATGATCGGCTTTGCAGCAGACAATGCATCTGTAATGATGGGAAATAAAGGTGGCGTAAAAAAATTGTTAAAAAATCTGCAACCTAACTTGTATGTCATGGGATGCATATGCCATTCATTACATTTGTGCTCATCGGCAGCTGCAAAAAAAATTCCACAAAATTTAGAAAATTTGGCTCGCAACATATATTTATTTTTTGCGCATAGCTCAAAGCGTCAAATGGAGTTCAAAGAGTTTCAACAATATTTTAATGTTGAAACATATAAAATTTTAAAAGTGTCTGGTACTAGATGGTTATCTTTGGAAGCTGTCACATCGAGAATCCTCGAGCAATGGGTTGCTTTAAAACATTTCTTTTTATCTTACCAGCTGGAATCAAATGCTGATATGGCCCAAAAGGTCTATTCGGAAATGAACGATGAAAACCTTATTTACTTTAATTTTATTTCATATATTTTAAAACTCACAAATAAGATTAATATTGAATATCAGTCTGAGACGCCGCGAATCCTTGTTTTACTTCCTACAATCAAAGGGTACTTCAAAACCATTTGATCTAACTTTGTGAAACCGAATGTTATTAACGATAATTCCTTAGATAAAACAGATTTTTTAAATACAGAAAATATTTTAGATATCGAAAACATTTATATTGGAGCAAAGGCCAATATAATTATAAGTGAAAGAAGAGTTTCGCGAGACACAGTAAAGGAGATAAAGCGTTCTTGCTGTGCCTATTACATCGAATTGTGTAAGCAAATCAGCTGTCGAATTAAGTTCGAGGACGAGGTGTTGACATTCAGCAAAACTTCGAGGAATTTTGGCGATCTATTTTCAACATGAAAAATGCTATGGGAGAAGTAATGTACCCATATCTTCGAATTTTCGTGGGATCAATTTTAAGCTTTCCATACAGCAGCGCAACTGCAGAGCGAATATTTTCGCAGGTTAACTTGATTAAAGATAAAAAAAGAAACTCATTGTTGACGACGACGGTAAATGCGATTCTAATGGCTCGAGAGGTGCTAGAAGGAACTAATGCTAGTCAGTGGAATCCTTCCGTAGAATTAATTAATAAATTCCATAAATAATATTTCATTTTATTATAAAATTTTATTTAAATATTTGAAATATGTTCCTATTTTTAATTTTTTTTTAATTTAGTACAATGAATGTATATTTTATTTATTTTATTTATCCAAATATGTGTAGAACACTATAAAACTGTAAACGTCGTTTTAAATAAATACATATGAAAATAACCAAATTTTTTTTATTTCTGAAATACTCCTCTTTTTGCAAAATACTCCTCTGGTAATAATATGCATGCTACTCTCAAAATTTTGAAAACGAGAGCCCTGGACCACGTTGCGTAAATTGCTCCGTTTTTGGCGATTTCGTAACAGGTTTTTTCGTTTTCGGTGCTATGTTTTGTTGGTTGCGTTACGGAACATTGCATGGTTGCATTTGTCGCGTTCTTTTGAAAATATTGGCTGTTATGATTAGCAATATTTAGTTGTAGCATTTGCTATCTTATTAACGTTTTCACGTTTGTCCCCTTTTTAATCCACCTCAAACGGTTTTTATGCACGGGTCCTTTTATTTGTTTTCGGTTCGCTCTGTTTTTATAAAAATCTACTGAGGGAGTGTTTTAGAGTAGCACAAGGTGATTGAGATTGGTCATGATTTCAGAAAAATTGTTTTAGTGAGGACTGGACCACAATATTTAATTTTTTTGGCTAGCACATTTCTTGTGTGTGTGTTTTTTTCTTGGATGACTTCGATTACTAGAAAAGCACCGTGGTGGATCCTGTTTTCTGAAAAATTAATTTGGGGATTCATCCTGTTGCAGCTGGGTTTTATTATTTATTTTTACTCGATAAGCACGGTTTCGATAAAAATGCTAAAAGCGGATTTCAATTGCCAGGTATCGATTTCAATGGGTTCTAATTTCGGGACAAAATTTGTATAGGGTCCAAGGTGGACCGTTAGGATTTCCCCATTGATTTCTCTTTGATTACATCTATATTTGATTCTGCCTTGCAAATTAGCTATTTGCATTCTTTTATTTAAATTGATAGTTAATTTGTTCCGTTCCATTAAAATTGATCGTTTTCCTGAACCCAATCAAAACTTATAGTGGTTTTCCATTTTCAGTATAATAATATACCAACCGAGTTTCATTCAAGTTCCATTTAAATTGATTTTTTTCAGAATCGGGTATTTATATTCGAAACCATTTACCTTATAAATTGAGCTCTACGGTTAAGAAATTGTTTAGTTTCATATTAGCATCTTTCGCCTTAAATTGACCATCGTTCAGAACCCATTGCTTCTTTCATTAAAATTGGGAATTTGCATGGACTGACTTTCTTCCAAATCGGTTGAGCAATAAATTATATACATATCCAAATTAAACATTTACTTGAATCACACTTGGAACTCAAACTGTAATCCAATTTGGTTAGCTGCAAACGTAAACTAGCCAAGTATAATCATTCTTGGGTCACATTTGAAAGTCATACTAGAATCGCATTCGCAGAAGAGTGTTTGGAAGGGGACTCTATAGGACTTTAGTAATGTTGCATGCCTTTCTAGATTTTACTAGTGCATATGGTAGATGATCTTCAAAACAAACTGTACGAAAACGACCACCAGTGCAGACATTTTATATTTATTAAATTTCAAAACTTCGAACTGCTGTGGATTTGGCATTTCTAAATCGCGTACAAAATGAGCACAAATTATCACAAAAATTAATATTACGAATTCACAAAACACACATTTTAAAGAACAATGACACCGCAAAACTTTGGATAGATTGGGTAACACCAAAAACGTTACCAAAAAAACATAATTTTATCTAAAACCATGATCACCCCAACAAGAAGTTGGTTTCGTTTTCGACTATACATTTCTGTACAGTTTACATCTTTACCATCCCGCCGCGTCATAATAAAATATTCCATATCATATTTTTATTTTTTTTTCGCCATTTGTATTTTTTGAAATGGATTATTTTTTAAAGGTTAATGGACGACACCTAGATCCACGACAACAAAAGGAACGAAATGCATAATAAAATTAATCAGATCGAATTTACAAAACTAAGACAACAACTGAAAAATTATTGTTAAGATTACGATGACGTGAAGATGAATACACCGCGAAATACGAGAAAAACGTGAATACCAAACAATAGGCAAAAAAAATGTTGAGTCATTTTAAATCTCTTTCGTCTTACGTTATTTCTATATGCAAACACCAAATTAGATTTGTAAAGTTTTTCTTTTTGTCCAAGACGGTATTTGAATTAGGTGATTTAAATTACGGGATAATCCGGCGCTTTATTTGCATATATATGGATAATGGTAATTTAAGGAAACGTCATGGTTTGGGATGAACTTTTAACAATAAGTCGTAGAACTGTGTTAATGTTTCGTATATGATTTTGAAATTTTTCCTACAATTATATTTTCGTGTAATACTGAAGGTCACCCGTTTATTCTCGTCTTCTTGATTAAAGATCTTAACAAGATGTAAATTTGTTTCCATTATAAAAAATTTTAATATAAGGCCTTCTTACGTAGTTCTAATTTACTCATAAATTTATCGATTATCGTGAATAAATTGAGATGCGATGATTTTGAAATACGGAAATCGTTGTTCGTCTTAAATGATTTTTAAAATTTTCAATGCTAAATTAATTTATTATGTTTTGGTTAAAGGTTTAAAACAAATAATTGATGTTTAGATTAAATTTTCTTAAGTATCAATATGTTTGTTCCCCACCTACTTACTCTACCGCTAGTCCAAATGCAGGTAATTTAATTATATTTTTTTTCTCATAAATCTGTTTCTATTAGACGGAATTACTCAATTTCTTTGAGGTTGGTATGCACGATATACGGGGCAATTTCTTTGGAACCATAATTTATTGAGATGGTAAACGTTGATTTAGTTTTTACAAACGCAATGATAGATTTGAAACATTTTCTGCCGAAGATGCATAAACATATTTACATAAATTAATTAGATGGCGATTGGTCTTAAGCGATTTTTCAAAATAACGATTTAACATAAGTCGAACTTTTCAGGTGTCGAATGAACTTTAATTAATTAAATTTAGAATTGAGAGGTTTGCTTGTTCATTTGTTTTACTTGATTTAATGTTCACTTTTTGAGGGGCGAGGCCTTTACGTATCTAATGAACATTTATATTCAAAAGTATACAATGTGTCTTGCTCAATGCAATACGCTATTTGGAAACCAACAATTCACGATTTCAGGTGACTGCAGGTCACAATTTTTCACTTTAAAATTTACTTATTTTATTTTGAATTTTTGACTTATAGATTTGTACGAATCACAACAATCAGTTTCGAACGGATGAAATTATTGATTTAAAAAAAAAGACAGTCTTCTCATCAGGCCACGATGACTGATGTTGTATTATGTACATTGAAATATTGTCTACAGGGTGTCTGGCAGATGGACCGGCAAATTTTTTTGGCAAATTGGGAGGGAGATCATTTGGAAGCTTTCATCCCATGGAATTGAGGTCCTAAGTGTCACGGTAACTTTGATATAATTTATTTAAGTTTTTTTTAAATTACCCAAAATCTCACATTTAAATGTTCATTGTTCACTTTTTTGTTTGTAGTCGTAAAGACACGAAAGTATTATTTTACCGTTCGTTGGTTATGTGCCGGACAGCGCATTTTCGTCAAAAGCTTGTATTTGTATTATTCTTTCATCGACTGCAGCATTATGTCGCCTCACATTCACGGTAAACGTCAATCAGGATATCACTCCGGACAAATTCTTCTCGCTTCGCGCGCATTGCAATTAGCACTGCCATACGTCAACAACATGTCAACATACTCTTCGTTACTAAAGTAAATCATCGTAACAACAGCGAAGACAAAAACAACAAACAATTCTTAACAATTTAACTTAAGTCCGACACATAACCAATGAACGGTAGGAGAATACTTGAATGATTCATTCCCAAACTCGTGGATTGTTAGAGGTGGCCCTATTCCTTGTCCCGCATGGTCCCCAGACCTCACATCCTTGGATTTCTACGTTTGGGGATGTGCTAAGGAATTAGTATACGCAACAAATGTACCCATAATAGAAATTTTAATTGAAATGATAAGCGCCGCATTTCAAAAAATGAAAAATGAAATGCAACTTCGCACAACAATCGTGGAGATAAGAAAAGGATACCTTGCATGAATACGGAGTGGAGGAGGTCATTTTGAACAAAATCCAATAAATGAAGTTGATTAAAAATTTATCAATAACTTAAAAGGTATATTTTTAAACCAGTACCTATTATTTTGACCACAAAATGAAAGATTTCTATGACACTTAGCACACCGTTAAAAAGGGTATAAACTAGAGAAGTTTTTAAAACAAAAGTTATTTCAAAACAACCTAGTTTTTTTAATGCGCTTAGAAGGTAGACATTTTGTATACTTTTACACATTTTTTATAATAAGGAAGCCCATAACTCATTTTTCTTAAGCCCATAGTATTAAATTAGATTTAGAATTTATTTAGAATAAAATCATATTGCAGAATGCGGTAAAAGTTATTTCGTGTCCTTACGACTACAAACAAAAAGTTATGGACATTTAAAGGTGAGATTTCGGATCATTTAAAAAAAAACTTAAAAATATCATATCTCAGTTACCGTGACACTTAGGACATCAGTTTCATGGGATGAAAGCTTTTGTCTTCCAAAAGACCCCCAAACTGCCAAAAAATGTTGTCGTTCCACCTGCCAAACACCCTATATATATAGAACAATACCATGTAGTTGTAGTACTAGCGAATTATTGCTTAGCCTACGAAATTAGATTCTTCGCATTTTTCATCTATATTTCATTCTCACAACTAACTTTTCGTGGTTACGAATTTTATGTGTTGTGATTGTTCCGTGCTTTGGTCTATTTTCAGTACTCTCGAATTAAATACACAATCGTATGATATTCTTTCATTCAGCGTCAATCTGCGTGGCAACGACAGCTTTAATTCGAGAGCATGTACTGAATAGAGACCAATGTACGGAACAATCACAATAAAACCATTACAATAAAAAATCAAAGTAAAAAAAAATTATTATAATTGTTTAATTTAAAAAATTTTAATTTTCGATTTTATTCTCAATTTTAAATTTTGGTAGTTTCGCCAATTAAAATTTTACATAATTGGCATTGCCCAAATAAGCTGCGATCCCGATTTATTGCAAAAACAATCAAATATTTGAAATTCTAGAGAAAACAATCAAATATTTGAAATCATTCAATCTTGGGTTGTCAAAGCGTAAACAACATAACTAAATTGTGGTCAACTAAATTGTGGTTAAAATATTTATTAAAATAATCAATTGATACTTATCAATTAATAAACATTTTTATTATTAATTGCAGTTATATGTTGTTAAATAATTATTGTGTACGTTTTATAAATTATTAACTAATTGTGTATTTAATATTGTGATAATATAAAAGCTATCGCCATCTTGGCTGTGAGAGGGTGCCGAACAAATACAAATAGTTCACAAATTTATAATAATAAATAAATAATAATAATAATAAAATAATAATAATTTAATAAAATGTCTACATGCAACATATGCTCTACGAATATTACCAAGGCGAAATTTCCTGGCGTTAAATGTGCAGGCCCTTGTGGAAATACTTTTCATTTAAAATGCGCAAACATCTCTGACGAACTGGTGGAGGAAATAAAAAATCGCTCTGCAACTTGGCTATGTCATGCTTGTCGTTCAAATACCCCGAACCAGTCTTTAATAGTCGACGAAGAGGAAAACCACGACTCAACGAATAATTTGCCAAACTTATCCGACGTTATGATTCTTCTGCAACGCATGGAGAAAAACTAATAGCCCTTGAAAACATGAAAGCCATGGTTTTATCACTCGCATCGGATAACGAACAACTTACATCCAGAGTAAATACACTAGAAAAGCAGCTGAGTACCCAGACATCCAAAATTCATTTGCTTGAAGCGGAAAATGACAAACCAAACCAGCAGTCAAATTCTAGTAGTATAACAATTATTGGCCTACCCAGTCAGCATGATGATACTCGTGATGTGGTTATCAACACAATTAAAAAAATTGGATTGGAAATTAATTATGATGACATAGTGTCCATTCATGCGATTCCCAAGAATACGAGTACAGTTTCATCAAAACAAAATAAATCTAATTCACTTTTGCACGATTTATTGGTTGTCAAATTCACTACAAATGAATTAAAAAATAACATTATGCTGCATATGAAGAAAAAGAAGTCAATTTCAACTAAGGATTTGGATATAATACTGCCGCAAAACCATCCTGAGCAACGCATTTTCATTATGCACAGATTGACAGCTTTCCAGTCCCAGTTATACCGTGAAGCCAAGAAAATAAAAACGACATATAATTATAAATATTTGTGGTGTAATTATGGGCAAATATACCTACGGAAGTCGGCGGCTTCTGATGTTCATCGAATCCAATCGCACAATGATATTTTTCGGCTTCATCTTACAAATAATCCAAATGGGAGGAAAATCATCAGTGGATGAATCATCCGGGAATCTAAAATTATATAATTTAATAGGTATACAAATTTTCTTGTTATTACAATTTCATTGTTTATTATTTAATTTTACTTACATCTATTCATTTTTTGTGATAATTTCGTCAAAACAATCCGCACTTGTCTTTGTTTACAAATGCATGACAGCTGTATTTTTTATTATCAATTTTAATACTAATTTGTTGGTAGCACTGAAAATTAACGCGATCAATTCGAAACATCGGATGTGCTCTTTATTAGTGCTGTACTCGACTTTAAATTTTTATGTAATCAGTTGCTACAATTATTTTAATTTTGTTGCTATTGCTCGTAACGCGCTATTCATTACCCGCTATTATTTTTACTCGAAAAATACAGTACTAAAATTTAAATTTATCATTGTTTTTGTATTTGCAGTTTACTATATTTTTGAATATTTCTTTTATTGTTCATGGTTATGAGTAATATACAAAACGGTAATTTTAGCATATTGGTGCAAAACATTCGAAGTCTACGTGCAAATTTTGATACGTTTAGTGTTTATGTAGCAAGCCTTAATGAAATTCCTGATTTAATTTTTGTGACTGAAATATGGATTTATTCTAAAGAATGTTGTTGAGTTTAGTTTACCGAGCTATAATTTTATGGCCTGTTGTAATGACCGTTCCCGTTCCGGTGGAGTTGGTGTTTTTATACGCGAAAATTTTGCAAATTTTTCAATCGAAGTTCACAACTGGATTACAGCTGATATTATTCGTTTAGATCTTGATCTTGCAGGGAAAAAGTGGTCATTCATTTGCATCTACCGATTGAATAACGGGTCAATTAATGCCTTTTGTGATGATTTGGAAATTTTATTGCGTACACTTTCAAACGATAACGTAGCTATACTTGGAGATCTTAACCTAAACCTGCTAGATATCAATGAATCGTACGGTTACCAGACAATGTTGGCTTCATATGGTTTAATCAGCTTCTTAAACGAACCAACTAGAATGCAAGCTTGTTTAGACCATGTATTTCTCAAAAGTGAACAAATATTTAACATTAATATTAGCAACCTTCCTATTCAATTTTCTGACCATAATTTGATTAAACTCCATATATCTCCATCTAGTTCAGTTACTGTCAACTATAGGTCAAATTTATCACATGTTAATTACAATAAACTAAATGATCTTTTAAAGTTTGAAAATTGGGATTCTGTGTATTCCCAATCTGATTGCAATGTGGCTTTTGAAAACTTTATCAATATTCTAAGATCTCACATCCACTTCCATCACTGAAAATCCAAAAATAAAAATCCGCAAACCTTGGATGAATAATAATCTTTTGCATAAGATGAATAAATTGAAAAAATTCTCCAGGAAGCTCAAACGATATCCTGACAATACGAGACTGGAAGAATATGTAGTCAATCTATCAAAGCAGGTAAAAATTGATGTTCGTACTGCAAAAAATCTCTTCTACAAGAACAAATTTGATTCATCCATTAATGATTCCAAGGCTACTTGGAAAATAGTGGATGAAGTGTTAGGACGTATTTCTCATAATACGCACATAACTCAAATATATCAATTGCGAACTGAAAATATCCTTACGTGTTCAAAGTCCATTTCCAACGAATTTAATAACTTTTTTATAAACGTATCCCAAGAAATAAATTCTAAATTTAGTATGGTAAATAATGAAATTACTGAACATAACAAATTTATCTTTGGGTCTCTGACAAAAAATTATGTTTCATCATGTTATTTTGAACCTATAACTACTGCGGAAATTCTTAATGAAATTCATAAGTTAAAAAACAAAAGATCTAAAGGTTCGGACGGAATTGATAACTTTGTTGTTAAAAACTGCGCTTGGTACTTAGTAGATATTTTAAAATTTTTGTATAACCTGAGCCTAGACAATGGGGTTTTTCCAAATATTCTAAAATTAGCCATTGTAATTCCAATTTTTAAAAAAGGCGATGAATTACAATTAAACAATTACAGACCGATTTCTCTACTAAGCACCGTATCTAAAATCTTTGAGAAACTAATAAAACGACGATTAGTGTTATCTTGATAAAATTGATTTTTTGCACAAAAAACAATATGGATTTACTGCTGGTAAATCCACTGAAGAAGCACTGATTGATTTCCTCAGTCAGATACACACAGCGATGAACAGTTCACAGAAGCCTACAGCATTATTTGTTGACATTTGTGAGGCTTTTGATTCAGTTGACACTGGAATAATGCTTACTAAGCTACGTAATATTGGTATACGAGGTAAAATTTTAGGTTTGTTTAGAAGTTACCTTCAAAATCGGCATCAGATTGTTAGAATAGGTGAAACTTTAAGTGACCCGTGCACTGTAAAATATGGCGTTCCCCAAGGATCAGTTTTGGGCCCGTTATTATTTTTGATTTACTTTAATTCGATTTTTGAAATTAATCTCATAGGATATCCGACTGCTTTTGCTGATGATTTAGCCCTAAGTTATGGAATGCCAGCGACTGATATTACTTATGACATCAGTCTCGTTCTTGAAAAGGATCTTCATACTTTAAGCCAATGGTTTTATCATAATCGTCTCATGATCAGCGATAAATCAAAAATCATGTATTTTGGGCGACAGAATACTAGATTAGTGCAACCACAAACGTATCACATGTATAAATGCAATAGAAATCCATGCACGGCTCAGTGTTTTGTGCTTGAGTCTGTACAAGAATTTAAATATTTGGGCTTAATAATGGATTCGAAACTCAATTGGAAGTCTCATATCAATACCACAAGGAAGAGTGTAATTTGGGCCATACATAAATTTTATAACCTTAGAAAAGTCTGCCCTAGAACTACACTAAGGAAACTATACCATGCCCTAATAGAATCAATAGTAATGTATGGCATATCCAGTTGGGGTGGTACATATGTTACTAACATAGAGGACCTGTATATTGCACAAAAAAGAATTATTAAATTAATCTACAAACGCCCTCATACAACACCAACAGTTCCATTGTTTCGTGAGCTAAACTTACTACCATTTAGATATCTTTATGTTTATCAAGTCCTCAAAATATTTTTTATCCGAAGTGACAGTTTTCACAATCGCACTGTACATATATACAACACGAGGAACCCCAATAACTTTGCCAATGTTCGTTGTTATAGCGAGAAATTTAGAAGATTTTATCTTTATATGGCACCGTTCTTTTTTCACATGCTACCAAACGACATTAAAGGTATCAACCCTGTACGTAAACACAAATTTAAGCGCGAACTTCGATCCTGGCTGCTCACCATAGAAAACATTGAACAATACTTTTAATAATACAATATATTTAGTTATAGCGACAAATCAATAATTTCAAGATAGTGTGTAAGTTTAATATATTTAGTAAATATGTGATATTGTAAATTTTGTCAACTAAAGATTTTGTATTACATACTTTTAAGAAATATTTTCTTGTTGCTCCACCACAGATTGTAATCTAAAGGAGCTTTACTTTGTTTCATTATACGATCAATTATATGTATGAACTATTTTGTATTTAAACTGAAATAAAGATAATAATAATAATAATAATAATAATAATAATATTCGTGTCCGTCACAAAAGCCGGAAAAATATCAACCGAAACCAAACAACTATGGCACAAGTAGCACGATGCATTGTGCATCATTGTGCACTACATGCTTTTTCAGCTGGAACCTTATAATTCCAGCTGGAACCTGATAAGGCCAGCCAGAACCATATTACGGCCAAACCAACTATGGCATTGTGCATTGTGCATCATTGTGTACTATATAATTTTTCAGCCGGAACCTTATAAATAGCAGTATACGATTTTTCGGGAAAATAACCATACAAATTCAACCGGACCATACCCTCTACAGCGAAACTAACTATGGCAAAAATACTGAAAAGTATAGTTTGGGTGTAATAACTATACCATCGTTTCCGGGTGGAATTATAAGGTTCCACCGAAAAATCATATATTGCTTTATCAGGTTCCGGCTGGAATAATAAGGTTCCGGCTGAAAAAGCATAAGTGCACAATGCATCGTGCTACTTGTGTCATTTTTAGTTGTTAGGTGCCGCCTGATCTGGTTCCAGCTGGTGTGACGGACACAAATTTTCGACTATCGATAGCTTTCAAAATTCCAATTGGTGAAAATAAAATTTAAAAAACTTAAATTGAAAAATTAAAATACGAGGGTATATCAAAAAGTCTTGCAATATCATATGAAAAAAAAGAGTGAGTGAGACAACAATATATTTTTCAAAACCGTTTTTTGTCGCGATGAAACTTCTAGAAGAACATTTCGATGTAAATTTTACAGTTCGTTTGTTTTTGTCAATTTTGTGTCACGTGTTTTGAATTTTTCTTAAAATGAATGTAATTGAATATCGCGCCGTTATTAAATTTTTCTGTAAAGATCGACGAAATGCAATTTATATATTCAACTATATATCAAAAGTTTACGGCGAATCTACACCATCATATGCCACAGTAACAAGGTGGGTAAAATTATTCAAAAGTGGTCGGGAGTCATTAGAAGACGACAACCGCTCGGGTCGGCCAGCAAATGCTATTAGCCATGAAAACGTAATTTTGGCCGAATCTATTGTATTGGAGGACCAGCGTATTTCTGTTTCGCGGTTAGCGTGGAGACTTTCTCTTTCATACGGTACCACATATACTATATTACATGACCACCTTCACATGTCGAAAGTAAGTGCGCGATGGGTTCCCCGTTTGTTGAATGCAGAACAAAAAAAAATGCGTGTTCAAACTTCAAAGGCGATTTTAGATATGTACAAAGAAGATCCAGAAAATTTCTTTGATAACATAATAACAGGCAATGAAACATGGCTTCATCACTGGGATCCGGAATCCAAACAAGAATCGATGCAATGGATTAAACGTAGTGAACCACCACCAAAGAAATTCAAAACTCAACCGTCTGCTGGTAAGGTTTTGGCAACAATTTTTTGGGATGCTGAAGGAATTTTGATAATCGATTATATGCCACCGAAAACCACAATCACAGGCATATATTACGCACAGGTTTTGCGAAAATTGAAAAAAGCGATCCGGGAAAAACGGCCAAGGAATGTTAGGAAAAAAATCTTGCTTCTTCACGACAATGCACCAGTACACAAGGCTAATATTGTTCAAGCTGCATTAAAGGACTGCGGCTTCGTGGAAATTCCGCATCCACCGTACAGTCCAGACCGAGCACCCAGTGACTACTTTCTGTTTCCCAATTTGAAAAAAACACTAAGGGGCCGGAAATTTTCCACTGCCTATGAAGTACAGTCTGTTGTAAATGAATATTTTATGGAGCAAAATAAATCTTTTTTTTAGAGGGGTTAGGCAAGTTAATTGATCGATGTGACAAATGTATAAACCTTTAAGGAGATTATGTCGAAAAATAAAAATTATGCTGTCTCATTCACTCTTTTTTCATATGATATTGCAAGACTTTTTGATTTGCCCTCGTAAGCTAAATTTTGGAAACCATGGTAAAAAATCATCATATTTAGTACCCAATTTATACAACATTCGTTGAAAATTTCCTGACCTATTTGAAAATATGAAAGGGAGCCCGAGAACATTTCTGGGATACGCGATATAAACATAAACGCAAAAATGTTTCTAAATAAGTTAACACACACGTTTAATTTTGACTGATCTATCCGATCATGTAGGTGAGATAGCGTTAACATCTCTAGGATCGGTGAAATAAAATTTGAAAATTGTCGTAACTGAAATAGTAAATATCATCATAATCGAACACCATTCCGAACTACCGATAGTAGGAACTTTGAATATTCAAAAGCGTAAACGTGGCCCTGTTGTTTCTAGAGTTACATGTATGGAATATTCAAAAAATGCCCATGGGCAAAATACCAATTCGCAGAAATACCCTGGAAATTCGGGTATTTCTGCGAATTGGTATTTTGAGAATAAAATTAAAAAATAGAATTTTTTGAAACCATGGTGGAAATCATCATATTGACTCGTTCGTACAACATTGATCCAAAATATCCTGACCTATTCGAAGTTCACATATCCGAGAGAGCCTGTGAACATATCTGGGATAGTAAATATAACCATAAATGTAAAAATGTGTTTAAACAAGTAAAAATCATCATAATTAGATCCCGCTCACGACACACAGTGGGTTTTCGCTTAGCTATTCGACCATGTAGACGAGATCCCATGAGCATCTCTAAGGACGGTGAAACAAAATTTGAAAATTTATTCATATTCATGGAACTTATAAATATCATCATAACTAAACCATGTTCAATTTAATGTTAAGACTTTGTCTATGCTAAAATTTAAAAATAGATAGAAATCAAAAATCACAAATGTTTAAAATTTGCTGGACAAGTTACAAGTTATCATAATCAAATCCCGTTCATCATGCACACAGGATTTTAATTTAGTTATTCGATCATATAGCAGAGACCTACGTGAACATGTCTAGGATATAAAATAAAGATATAAAATTAGACAAATTGTCAAATTTTATAGCCGCCAATCGCTGAACTTGAATATTTTCGCCGGCCCTCTCTTACCAACTATTATAACGATTATTTTAGTTCGGCCCCTATAAGAGAGTCCTGCATGCTTCCACTCCTTCAAGCTTTCATGGTATTTAGTTTTATACTGAGTTATTGCGTGGAATTATTAACACCCGCCCGAAGAGTGCTCGTCCAATTACCTTAAAACTAATCATTCTATTTTTACTGGTACAAATCAATAATAGCATACAGCATGCGAACAGAATGCCCTAGGCCTGTGAAATTATGAAAAATAACCTTGTTATTGTGAATGAAAGATTACTACATAAAAAATATTTGGAGTTATGCAAATACTATACTTGTCTAAAATTTGATTATGTACCAATTTTTGTTTTCATTGACTTTTAATTGGATGGTTCCTTTGATTCGGTCAAAGTTACCAACCACAAAAATCCGATTTAGAAACCCTAATGCCTAATAACTTCAAAAATGTAGTATATTAATTCGTTTAGAAATTCGGCAGTAAATTTGAGAGCGTCGGTGGGATTTTCGGAAAGGACTGAATCGCTACTCTAGTTAATTGAAGACTCACCACATGAACAGGTCGACTCATGATGATTTGTCGGATTGCAGCCAAGCCAATAATTGTGCCAATAATCTCGCTGACCTACTTGATGCAGATTTTAAAAACATCCGCTCTGCCGCCAAGTGGAATAACATGCAATGTGTGGAAATCACCACAAACAATTAGCAGTTTTCCGCTGAATGGCCGATCATTTTTTATTATCTTTAGGCAGCATTGCAACTTCATCGATGATGATTAGGGCTGCAAAAGTCATGCAAAACTATAGCATCGTTTGATTACAAGCGAAATTACGATAGGGAGTTGTCAGGAAGTGGGATTGAAAGTTTGAAACCACTATGGAGTATTCTGTCCCTATGTAAGAGTGTTGCTAAGCAATGTAAGTAGCCGTAAACGGAACTGCCGTTTGACCACAACCTCGCACAAAAGACAAAAGGATCGTGTGCTTGCTTATCATAGAAAGTAATAGCATGTCGAAATGTTGCAGAAAAACTGTTGAACTTTTCTGTCATTGAATATTTCAACATTGATTTGCGGGACGTATGCTTCCTGTGCTATATCTATATCATAAAGAACATTCTACTGGTGCATTTCCTTGAGGAATGGCTACCCAAAATACTCATAAATTTAGCTATGTTGTTTTAGAGTGCATTTGGTAGCATGCAACGCATGAAAAAGTCAAGACTGAAGTCATCTTCACAGAATGAAAGTATCTTGAAACTGTCATGTATTTTATAAGTTATTACAACTTCCAACAACGAGCCTACTCGCAATCAGATTTGAGCAGACCATGTGCTAAGGCAGTAGTCTTGAATGTAGAGTGAATCGTGCCTTCGTTGTTATGCAGCCCGGTCAAGCTCTTTGAAACACGAACATGCAGCTGCAGAGTATGAAAATAGAAATGTTCCTCATCTCGTGGGCTCACTGAATTCAGTTGAGGGATAACTTTATTGGCTCCTCTTTGGTGATGCTACCATTTATTTTGAACATTAACGTAATATAGAAGAAATCCGTATATAGTAATTGTCGCGCGTCTTCATCGGAACCATTAAATTTGAAGAAGGCCACTTGTTTAGTGAGTTCGCTTTGTGCGGCTAAAATTGCAAGTTTTTCATTTAATTCCTTAAAATAAATGCCTTGCTGTTCAGGTAGATGCACGGGAAGACGTATAATAGTCTCAGGAGGACTAACATATCGATAAATGACGAAACGGGAGATCTAATCGAATTTGAGTTACTGGTTTCCATCGGAAGTGCCTGCGTTAGGTTGAAACTTTTAAAGATGTACACATCGCCTGAAAAGTTTCCGGCCTAACAAAGAAAACACAATTTTTTGGGAAAATACATTTTATTCGTCAACATAGTTTACTTCTAGAGCGATACAATCAGTCCAATGCCTCTCTAACATTTCGATGCCAATCTTGTGAAACGATTTATCTTTGTCTTCAAAATAAGCTTCAGTTTTGGCAATCACTTCTTCCAATCACTTCGTCAAATTTTGCCAATGTGTTGCGATCGACTTGTGATGTAGTGTATTGTGTTGGTGAAAAAACAGTTTTTTCTTCTTCATTGGAGATCGTTTTTAGCGATTTCTTCCTTCAAACGCACAAATAACGAGATATAATATTCGCTATTGATCTTTTTTCCTTTCTCAAGGTAGTCAACAAATATTATAAAACACATCCCAAAATATAGATGCCATAACCTTGAACACCTTTATCTAACATCTAAATCATGAAAGACAACATCGTTATTGACAACGCTAAACCTTGGACAATTAGGTTGCCTTAGTTGCTTAAGCAACTCGAGACAACGAAACCTCGAAGAACCGCGAAAAAAGACCCCTAATCAGATTATTTAGAATTTTGAAAAAAAAAATAATTTTAGGAAGTTCAAATCAAATAAGATTTCCATTTCATTGAAATTTTTTTGGCTTAAACGTGAAAAATGCAAGTGATGGCCAATTTTTCAAGAAAGGCATTCGTGCTCTTTCTAATACATTTTTCATAACTTTTCTCAAATTTCAGGTGTTATGGCCAGGATTTCATTTCGAATGTTGTATTTCAGTTTTGGTACGGTCGTTGGTTTATCGACGCCTGTTTACGCTGTTTATTTCAAATAAGCCCAAAGAAAACAGTCGGGAGTAGTTAAATTTGGTGAACGCGGCGACCAACTGAAATTGCTACTTTTCGAAATTATTTGCTTGCCAAAGATCACACCAAACAGTAATTGTCGCTGATCTTGATTTTTCACCTACAATTTTTCTTGTCTACGAATGAGGATTTTCTTCACCTTTCTCTCGTAGCAAAATGGCAAAATCAAGTCATACTTAATAGTCCATCGGTCTTAAAGCTGAATTTTACATGGGAACATTCTTGATGTGGTGAAAATTTTCTGTACAGACCACGTTGAATATTATCGTGCGTGCTGTACGACATCTTCCGCAATCTGGGAGGTTGCTTATGGCACCTTGTTGCTGGAAATTTGCAACCAGATAATTTATTGTTGGTCTCGTATCATACAGAACGCGCATTACTATCGATAAGCATGCTGCGTCAAAATCATTACAGTTCTGTTGTGTATTCTTCCATTAAAAATTTCCCAAGCCTTTACAAAATTTTGAAAATACAAATAAAAAAACATAATTTAAAAAAAAATGTATTAAACATTCACACCAGAACGATATTTTTGCGCCACCCTGTATATCTGCATTTTATTGCCGAGATGAAATAAATGAAATGAAATGAAAAATGCTTTATTAATGCATGTCATAAGTCATTTTGGAAATAATTTAACAAGTGTGTTTATAAATGGCATAAAAAGCCCACTTATTTATGTTTTATATTTTCATTAACCCATTTGAACCCAGGACTATTTTTTCTTCCTTTCAATCTGATATCTACATATGTGGGGCAAAATAGGTAAAAAAAACATTTTTTTTTATTTGAAAAAATACAAATAAAAATCATAAAAATTCATTGGAAAAACGATTCAGTCTTAATTAAAATAACAAATTAAGTAACCATTATCACAATTTATTATATTATATTTTTATTGGCTGTCATGTTATGACAAAGTATTTTTGGTGCAAAGGAATATCGCAGGTTATATACACTGGCAGGTTATACACATTTGACCGATCAATAACAGAGTTAAATAGAACTTGGCTCGGATTAGTAAATCAATTTTTTATGGTTTGGCAAAGTTCGGATTGGCTAAACGAATATTTTTAGGAATTTGCCAATTTAATGTATTGATTTCGATTGAGGGTTGCGAACCTGTTATGATCGGTAAAAATTTGAGCTTCTAAAAGAGTGCTAAACTAAAGCAGAGATGCAGGAGCGAATCCTAAGATTGATGGAAAACATGCTTGGTGTTGCTTTATTGTTGATTCCTTTAATAGATGATGCGAATTGTTTGCGCTGCAGACCAAGCTTAGCAGCAAAAGAATCCGGGATAATATGAGTCTGAGTTGCTGGAGCAAGTAAAGCTCCGCCAATAATAGGTACATCATTTTTGCCGTAAACTTTAACCAATGCTGTTGATAGATAAACATACGAGTTGTTAGACGAGGCATTGAGCAAGAAAGTCTGATGTGCTAGTGGTACACTCTTGACAGGAATAGATGTGATTACTTGAGGTTCAATTCTGGAAATTAAACACACAGTAGAGCTTTCCATTGCAACATCTTTCGGTGGCATGGGTGGTGATAGTTGCTTCTGCCATTGATTTGAGTGTTGATGCTGCTTTGACTTTTTTGACTTCAGCGGGATTGTGAAGCACATATGAAGTTGTTGTTTGTACTGGAAACAGATGGTTTTAGAAGTACACGATGCTAGCAGATGATCAACTCGGAGACAGTTGATGCAAAGAACGTGATGATTGACTGCAGCTTTGCGTTCAGCAATTGGTAGCTAGGGTACCGTATTTTGAATATTTTGGCATTTGTCGGGGTTTTTCCCCTAAATTCCACGTAATTTTTTTTTTTTTTCAAAAAATTACGTCATGCATGTATTTAAAATGAAACAATAAGCCAATTGCGTTCAAAAGTTTTGTGATTTTAGCAAAAAAGACTCCAATTTGCAATAAAATATGCTTGCCCAATTTTTTTTCCCCCAGCACTGTAGATTGGTATGTACATATAGTATATACAGTAGAAGTCATGAATGCGCTTTTCAACAACGCACTGAATTTTAAAGCTGAATAACTCGAAAATTGACATAAAAATACCCTATTAGATACTTATATATAGAAATTGGAATCCATTCCAAACAGTCAAATTTCGGTTGCACGTGCACTCGCTTTCACATATAACTTTTGACTAAATTATTTTGAACGGCTGAGTGGAAAAAGGTTAATATTCCAAAAATGTTGTTTTTCAGAAATCAAAAAAAAACGGTTTACTGCTTTAACTATAAGTTGTACTGTAAAAGTCATTTAAAGAAATATATAGGGCTGCATATAATAAACTATATTTTTAAGAAATTAAGTACACACTGTCAGTATTGATATATCTATTAGCAATTAAGGGGCCTCGAATATTACCTTTTTTCTACTCATTTCCAGAATTTCGCAATAACGAATAAAGAACAGTAATTTTTAATAAATTTTTGTTGTTTTCATTCGAATAGTTGACTATAAATATGTTCATTCGTCATTATTATCGCTATTTGCAGTACCTGAAGTAGTCCACTTGGTGAGTTCACTATAGAATTCCTTATAATCATCCGGTACATAGTGTACAACTTTTGCGATGTCCTGTGCTTTTTGTGATTTATAGCAATGCAGCCATTATAGACCTTATCGATAGGAAGAACTACTTGATCCTGCTTTTTAATCTAAATCTACTATTCACCAGACCGTCAAAAAACGTGGAAGCCTTAACATAACCTCGTATAGCTCACTTGTGTACTGCAAATACCTATAAGTACTAATGCTAAAAATCTTACCAGATTTTTGTAGATCAAAAGAGGTTTTTTAAAGTAGCGAGGCCACCATTCCTTAAAGTTCAGTATTGAATCGTTAGTCACTCTTCTCACTTTAAATGGTGGACTACGCTGTCTCGCTTTTTGAATGATATCTTCGTACTCCTCTGATGAATAAATTCGATCTAGTCTTCGAACATATCGTTTTATGACAGAAAAGTTTCTGTCACAAGGCAGGAAGCTATGACGCCAAATTGGATAATATTGATGAATTATTTTCAATCTCCCATTCATGGTTAATGACATTAATAGTCTGGTCAATGTGCAGTTGCGGTTTTGTCCCGCACATGCGTACCTAAAAATGTGTAGTTCATTTACTTCTTCAGGGATATTTTTTAAAATAGGAAAACTGGTTTTTCGTTGCCAACATCGTGAATATTAAACACAAAATACCAAAGTTTACGTAAATAAAACATTTCCTGTACACGAATAAATGGAAGTGGCAGATTCTGCATATAGTCGAAAACTATCGGCCTGATGTCGTTTCGATGTTTGCAAATTTCAGTAACTTCCTCAATCTTTTTGTAGAACTTCTTAGCACGTCTTTTATGATTAAGTAGTTCAGCGACCGCAGCTCGTTTTGCAACTTCGTTAAGAGTTGATGATTTTATTTTTTGCTTTAAATCCTCGCAGGAAAAAAAATCAACTTGAGGCCTGCCAAACTTGTAGTTGAAGTTTTCTTTAAAAATCTTTAAGTAAAACTCATACTTCACTATTTCTTTTAATGCAGAACATTTTTCAAGAAACATTTCGTGCATGTTCCTAACTGTTAGGCCAGCTTCTAGATATTTTACACTTATAGGAGTGTAGTGAGTCTCTTTTGTTGGAAATAATGAAATGTGCTGCATAATCTTGCCTACAACCGTTGAATCAAGGCTGTTTCCACGATTTGCATGTCTTCCCCTTAAGTCAACAGGATTTTGATTTAATTCGAGGAGCTTATTTAAGCGATGAATAGCATTGTTTGAAATTGCATGTAAACTTGCGTAGGCCTTACGACAAACTTCAACCCTACAGGATATCTTCATAGCAAAATACTTAAATGAAGACGTGAGTTGTTTTGAGTGTTCCGCTAGCTCACGATGTCTACCAACATTGTGTCTTTCAATCAGTCCCATGAGGTAAGTGTCTCTTTCGTTTTTGGGATGCCCACTGTACACAATGTTAATAATTTCACGTTTTTCTTCAATACTGAAAGTAACCTTGCAATTCTTATGACAACCACAGTCTGGGCCAGTAGTTTTGGCTTCCACTAACACGCCTTTACTAGTCACAAGTTCCTCACCTCTTTGTCTAGCCAATTTCTCTTTTTCCTTCAAATGCAAATGCTTATTCACCTTGCCTCTTTTTCTTCGTGGTTGACGCATTTCTTCATCCGACTCTGACATCCGTTACCTGATGTTAGATACCAATAAACCACTGAATAAAAATGAAATACTTATTTTGCCAATGATAAAATAAAAACTTACTCTGCAACACTTTATTAAACTTAATAATAGTATACCGTCAAAAAAGAATATTTCTTATTATTTAATATGTCGTTAAACACTTCAAAAAAATTGATAACAATATGTGGTTAATGCCTTTTTCGATGCCAGTCATAAATTGAATACAAATAATATTAAAATCTATATTACGACTGAAACTACTTTCCACGTACTGGGGGAATCCCTTAAATGTAAAAAATTAGTATAGATGGAAAATAAAAAAAATACCTGTTAGTTTAAGCATGTTTCGCGTGCGTACATGAGAATGAGTGGAAAAGGGATAATATTACTGGAATATTACCTTTCTTCCACTCAATGGAATTTTTACGATCACGTGTATATATGAAAATAGGTGGAATAAATAGTTTTGTTGATACATTCAATACATGCGCTACAGAAATCTGTGAACGATGGACCTCAAAACTCATTTTGACAAATTTTAGAGTATTAACCTTTTTCCACGTAAAAAGCATAACCGCGGAAGAGCAGGGTGCGCCTTGAGCCCCAAAACAGATCGCATAGTTACCAATAAAATAATAAACCTTTTTCCACTGAGCCGTTCAATTTCTCGTGTGTTCGTCTTTGTGTTTATTTTATAGTAATTTTATTTTGAGAGAACTATAGACGATTTATAGGAAGAAAATTCTTTTTTCTATGTGTATTAAAAACAAATGTAAATCTTATGTTTATAATGTGAAATAAAATATGCCTTTTTTAATCCATTTTGTAAATGAATTAAAACATGTATTTGTAAAATGACATAAAATATGCCTTTCTTTTATCATTTTGAAATTACATTTGTTTTTGTAAAGCACCTTTGTTAAGTCAGAAAGTTTATTAAAAATAGACTTAAAAAAGGTCCCATTTTTCAGATAAAAACGCCTTTTTTAAGTCCACCTTTTTTATTACAGCCTTTTTCGTTTAGGAGCCATGAAAAAATTGGCGGAATCTTACGGCTCTTATGTTTAGGAGGCTCTGCTTGTACCAAAGCCTTATATTGTTGTCACATGCTTGGATGTTGTTCATTATATATACGTATAATAAGTATCGCTAGCATACCGACAGTAAAATTGTCATTGCTTTGGCTAACTGGACCACTCAAAAAGTTTTCAGAAAAGATTTTACATAGTTCAAAATTATTACAAAATGAGCCACCACGTACGTAAGACTCCTTCAAATTGTATAGTATAGTGTATCGTCACGGTAAGAACATTAAACTCTATTATTCACACCAAAAGTGTAGCAATAAAAACATATTTTAATAATAAAAGGATCATTTGGTTTTAAACGGGAAAACAGTTAACCTAAATTTCAAAACATTTTTAACCTAAACACATAAAAATCTTAAAATAGAAACAAAAAAACGGAAAATCAGGCTAGAGAGAACCCGTTGTTATCCGTATTTATACATTTACCATATCAAGTATTTGTACGTGAATATGTGCATATGAATTTCGGATATATAACGGTATCCTTCAAAAATTAGAAAGAACACACAAAGCAAAATGGGAAACCATAAAAAGATGAAGACGAAGAAACGTAAGTTTCAACGATTTCTACGTATCGTATATACGTAATATGTGTACTTAAAGGAGATATGTGTGTGCGGTTATAGTGGGAAGAATCCCAAGGGTACTGTTAAAAAAGAATATGTACAACACATTTTGTTTGGTGTGTTCCTCTCTTGTTGATAAAATATTTATTTTAATGTTTATAGGCAACGTAGAGGACGAAGTACATAGAGAAGAAAAAATGTAAAAAAGGAAATGATAGAGTTGTTCCTTCACATCAATCCAAAACTTTCTCTATTCGAGTATATTGTTACGTATGCACAGACATAATATATATATAGAGGAAGGACTATGAATCACATGCTGAGTTTAGTTAAATTGGATTTTGGATTGCATGAATGAATAATAATATTGTTGTGTATACACGAGTACGTACGAGTATGCATGCTGTAATATTTATTTATATTTTTTTATTTAAATGATAAATAAATAAAACAAAAAATTGATTTTCCGACTTTTCCCTCCATCTCCTGGAATTTATGGTTGTTATTTATATTATATAAAGGATATTTAATTGAATTGCTCCGTCGTCCTATCACCACATCACAAACAATATGAGTCCGCACTAAATGTGAGGACAGTAAATCAAATTCCTTTATACAATTTTTATGTGTATTCGTTTGTGTGACGTAAACGAAACAATAAAATGGCTATTAAGGGGTTTCGAAATTAAGGGACATTAATTTCATATCGTATGTATAATAAAATTTAATATAAATGGGATATTTTTTAGAAATATTAATATATTTTATTGTCCTGAATTTGAGGGTTATATTTACACGGACTACAGTATGCAAGTGCAAAAATCTGGTTGGATTCAACAATACAGGTATTCAATTGTTAGCAACAAAACACTACAAGCTTCTATTGACTGATGGACCGAGGGTTCCATGGCAATCCGAATAAGTGTAATGCAGTATTGATAGACTGGGCCAATTTTTTGATCTCATTTTGTAAACGCCAGATAGAAGCAATATAAATTAATGCAATCGTCTAATGACTAACGGCCACCATAACTGTCACGAACACGCGGGAAGTTACTGGGCATCCTTTCTCCTGCTTAACCGTTCCAAGATGAATAAACAAGACTATAGATATTTGAGTGAAGGGACGATTTTAAATTAAATTTCATTTCGCACATTTTCCGATTTCTCACTTTAACCCTAACTATTACGGTGAAAGTTCAAAATCGGTAAATGTCCGAACAAAAATTGAAAAAAGGGAGACCTGTATTCTTGAAATGATTCACATTTCACCCCACAGTCTACGTAATATGATATTCCAAATGACTGCACTCATTTGGAATAGTAGGGACTAACGGCTTTACTAACTTATGGCTTCGTGCGAGTTAAGTGCACTCCTCAAGTCGCTATGCCCTCTAATGGGGAATAATTGAAAGTTCGGGGATATAGGGTGGACGATCAGTAAACATTTCGTTATCATCGGTTGTCTGTACTGGTTTTTAATCGTGTAAACAAATTTAAAAATTTAAAGTTCCGAAAATTTACCAAATTCGGATTTTAACCGTAACATATTTAGTAAGAAATTAGGAGTTTCAAATTTTTTCAACAAAAAATGTTAGTTTTTCACTTTTTAACTTTGAAATTTCCCTGCTACATATTTTTAAACTAAAACGAAGTCTATGTTCTTTTAGAAAATTCATTTATGTTCTTTAAGAATTGAATATAAGCAAAATTCACATAGTTTTTTTTCTCTTAGACCATAACGATTTGTAAAAATAATCAGATTTTACACTTCACTAATTCTAGATAATGTTTCAATGACAACCGTAAGTGAAATTATAGCGCTTGAAAAACACCAACATACAAAGAAAAATTTTGGTCAAAAAATTTAATTTCGCACTAAACTTCAGATCTAAATAATTTAAAATACTTTATGTGTAGGGCACACTTTCAAAGGCAATTCTATAAGCTTTCAAATGAAATGAATATAATACCATAAAACTTCAATCACTGTTTCAAAAGATATGACAGTTTCCGCAACAAAGAGTACTTTGGCCGAAGGATTTTCTTTAAACTGGGGAAACTTCACACTAACTAGAGTAAATTAGTTAGTTATATAAATGTTGCCTGATGAAAAATTTTACTTTTTTTTCTGTGATAGAATGCTGGGATAATTCGTATACATAATCGATCAAATTAATATGGCTAATGAAATTGTTCAATTATTACGTTTGATGATACAAACTACGAGAATAACTAACATGGAGCTGTTTTATTTTTTAAAAGAACTATGGACAAGGAAAACAAAATTATCCTATTGTGTTCTATGGGCTCCACTGGTATTAAGAAACGAGACGGCCATCCATACGCGGGGAATATGCTGGTTGTACACTCACTGGCCAAGAACTATTTAAATAGAAGATTTAGTGATTGAGAAAATAATACCATCAAAGCAGATTGGGAGTCATTGCATGCGATGGGACAAGTTAAAACGTTTCTTAGTTTCAATATAGGACATCTGGTTGGTGAAATCAAGGTGGATCGCCAATCAAGGAGATTAATAAGATGAAATTTATAATTCTCAAAAACAATGTAGCCACGCTAAACTGATTATTTTGTAGAGTATGTACAAAAATGTTTAACAAGAATTTATAAATCCAGATAGTTCACCACAATTCTGCATTCCAAATTTCTAGAATTATGAATGATGGTTTATGAACTAGGGGCACACTATTCGGGTTTTCCAGGTATTTTTTTTTGTGGGTTGTAGGCCTAAAGATTGATAGAGAGGTAATGCTAGAAAAAACTAGAGGCACTGTTAGTTGAAATAAATATTAACTAGCGTAAATAACTATTTTGCCGTTTGTTAGGCTGACCGCCATATATTTTACGATAAACTAAAATATCATCGCAGTTTCATGAAATATGCAGTTTGGTTTAGTAAGTACTTTATTCTAACTTTCTTCACATGCTTACAAATATTAAAATTATTTCCAATAATTTCATCTGATTACGATAAGCCTTAAAAGAAAGAACATATCGTACTTTTGCTTCAATCTTTTTGTACGAATTGTATTGCTTTAAAAGCAACGAGGTTCGAAAATATAATTCACAATCAAAATATCCCGGATTTCTCAGAACAGAGAAAATAATGCCGTATACGCATCTGTGGGTTTCAACGTAAGTGAGCGGTTTTCTTCAGAATAGATGCAAACTTTTTATCCAAAGAATGGAACGATAATTAAAATATCAAGCTGTGTTAAACAATACGATTCAATTTTTCTCAATTTCTGTATTTTTCAAAAATAATTTCACCAAATTTCTGTATCTGGCAGGTTGGGTTTGCGTAAAGATCGCTAGCGAATTTTTACCGCAGTGAAGTTTTTAGCAAACAAATTCTGAGTAATTTAAAAAAAAACGGAAGAGAAATTTGATCACAAAATCCGCTGATTTGATTGTGCTTGAAGATTGCAAAAAACCGTGGCATCCAATTATGCAAATCTGCCATCGCATCAAATCTACACACCATGTTACCGCATGTTACCAGTTGTGTTTCTTTTTTTTTTTTTTTTTTTTTTTTATTTTTTTAAAGGAAGTATTAATTGTCCAGTGGGTTTAATGCCCTTTGAAGGTCAATTAATACCCCCCTTTCATTCACGCACAGACCACCCATTCACACAACTACAGTATACCACCTGTACATTGCAAGCTCCATGTCAACCTGTACACTGACATGGACGGTGGGTCGCCGCTGAATTCTGCACTCCAACAGAGGGTCTTAGTTGTGTTTATTAACATTACCGATCGTAATCGATAACGAAAATTCGCTTTGCATCCAGCCTCTGATAGGATTCGAACCCTTAATTTATTTTTCTTATATCAAAAAACCTTATAAAATCGTGTTTAATTGGTTGTTTACGTATCACATGTTAAATAATACGACAACACCGGTGAAATTATTTTTTGCTTCCCAAGTAAAATTTCACTACCATTCAAAATTACCTGCATTCATGATCTCGCCCCAGATTCAACGTCGGCGGTTATCACTAGATCGAGCCATTCTTAACGTAAGATAAAAGTGTATTAATCTAGCCAAAAAAGAAAGTAGAAGTCAAAACCCAAGTCCCATCCGTTAAGTTTAATGGACTGCTCCTTTGAATTAACGAATTTCAGGAAATACATCATTGTGATCCGTTAGAGACAAGTATGCTCCTGCAAAACCGCATCGTAGTTCTAAGATTTAAGAGTAATAAAATGAAGAATGTTTAATAAATTATGAAAAAATGACTGGGCTGTGGACTTAAAATGGTCTCCAACAGATAGTCCATTGGGAACAATTTCTGGTCCGAAAATCAAGTAACTTCTACCAAAAAATAACAAAAATCACTTTACTCCCATCGGATTTTCATTTAGCGCAATTTAACTAATCCCATATTATAAATTTGAGTTCGTTTTACTGTGGGGTTCCTCGAATTTCACATTGGGCATGTTTAATTCAGCCTCAGCTTGAACTAATTTAACACTTTTAATACACTTTTAATTCCGAGCTTTCCACGGGTGAGGGCTAATACCGGAATATTGTAATAAAAGCATATAGTAGAGTTTGATTAGAACTGAGTTGTTCATTTATTTTTTGTTGTTTATATACAATTTTGATAGTTTCTTGTTGTTGTTTTTTACATTACATATGATCATATATCAATTACAATATTTTAATATTTTATAAACTCCAAAAGTGCAGAATTGCATGTAAAAAAATTAATTATTTTATTTATAGCTAAATTAAAATTAACATTCTGTAAAACTGCATATTGTTGCAGTTAAATGACCCTGTTCATATTGAACATCTTGGGGGGGGGGGGGGGTTGGACGGGACTTGGAAGAACGGATGATTGGTTACGGCGGTTTCGTCGTATGTGGCGAATTATGACAGTTATCCCAACCGCAAGTGCTATCCATAGGATAAGATGTATTGCTGTATAATGATGAATATGATGAAAGTGCTCGTTGGTTGTATTCTCTTCTACCTCTTTCATAAGGGAGATTTGTTCTTCTAAACCCCTTGTATCTGGAGTGGTTAATAGCTCATTTTCCTCATAGTTTTGTTTAGATATCTCTATTGTTAAATCTTTTAAGTGCATCCCCTTTAAGTATGGTGCAATTCCGAAATTCTCGATGGTAGTTTCAAATCTATCAGAGGCCAGTATGCTTAAGTGATTGTCTCTAAGGGCGCATCCCGATTCTAGCTTTATTATTCCCGACCCTGATAATTGCTTTTGGTTTGTAACTGATCCACATACAACCGTCACAGTTGTTTCCTTTGTCATTACGAATACCCATTGATTTGGTGCGTATAGTTTTATCCAAAGGTTTGAAGTAACATTTTGGTATTTTATCTCACATATGTCTTGTAAATTGGACCTGTGTTGCAATATTGCGATTTCACAGTTGGTTCCTTCCCTGACACCCGACAGTATTGTTGGTATCTCGCATAATAGATGATCATCATTGATAATGTTGCATTTAGATATATCTCTGGCTGATAGTTGCGTAAAATGTTCATTTTGAATATCAACGGCGATAAATTCAGTTGTTGGCACTATATGTGCACGCCTTTCAGTTACTAATATATTAGGTACAGCTACTACTGAATAAATGTTATAGGACCAAACATATGATAAGGGAATTGAAATTTCGATTATCACATATGCTTTTGTCACTCTAGTCCTGGTTGTCATACTTTTAAATAAGTGATCTAACTTGCGCAATCCGTGACCCGGAATTGTAATGGAGACTGGTATTTGTTTTCTTATAGATGCTATTTGTTCTTCAAGTTGTGATGGGCTCAATAAAAGTGGGTGTAAAATGTTTAGATGTGCATTGTGAATAACCTCTAGTATTGCCTCCTGCACATCCCGTAAATTTCCCGTGGCAACGACTAGTTCAAGGGATGTCATTAAAATAGTTAATACTTGTTGTTCCGTTACACGTGTGTTATTTATGTTTTTTTCTAAGTGCTGCAACCTCCTCTGAATGTTATTAATAGCCTGTACTGTGGCATTTTGGCTGTGCTTGAATAGTTTTACAGAGTTATCAATCATGGAGGTTTGATTCTTTATTAGCAGTAATAAATGATCTTCATTGGTTTCTATAGTTTGAAAATGTTCTTCATATTGATCTGCTTCTCTCTGCGTTAATATTCCAAACATGTCACCTAACACTAAACCTGTAGTGTCACCAATCCCCCGTTTCGCTCTGGTTACTTCTTTATTGGATGACATCAGTAATTGATTGCCTTCATCTATTCTACTCATTTGAGATCGTAATTGCTGGATTACTAGTTGACAGTTAAACCTCTCCATATCTATTACCGAATGTACTGTTTTACACATAGTTGCAAGTTCATCTATTAAGCGGTATGCTTGAGTTGTTTCTTCCCAATACGTATTTAAATTATACCGAACAACCAAAGTCCATCTCATGGCAACTAGCTCCATCTTACTGATTTCCTCAAGATATATGCCAGTAGAATGTTTGAAGTTCTCAATCTGCATCAGTTCTTTGGCGCTGGTGGTAGAAAAACAAATGCTCATCAGGGCCAATAATGCCAGATGAAGCTTGATTCCCCCTTTCGCCTGTCTTCCTGGTTGGCGTCTAACTGGGTCATTGGTGTTAGGTGTTGCTAGTTTTGCATCTGGAGTCTTATTTGCGTTAATTATTTGTTGTGACCATGAATTGTCTTCTTCGCTTGGTAGCTTGCACAACTTAGTGATAGGTCGTTTATAGATATTCTGGTTGCATTTTATGGACGCAATACGAACCAAGCCATCTGAGCCAGTATGCACCTCCTGTACTCTCCCCATTTTCCAACGTGACGGCGGCAGTGATTCTTCCTTCTGTAGAACGACATCCCCTACAACTAAATTGGGCTGACGTTCCCTCCATTTAGTACGTTGTTGTAACTGGTGCAGGTAGTCTCTAGACCATCTTTTCCAAAAGTCATCTACAATCTTTTGTACTAAATGCCAACGTGTTCTTAGCGTGCAAGTAACATCATTACTTTCTGGAACTACCTTTATTGGTCCGCCTATTAGAAAATGCGCAGGTGTTAAAGATTCTAAATTTTCCGGATGGTCATACAAGGTAGTCAATGGTCGAGAGTTTAAGCATGCCTCTATTTGAGTCATTAATGTTGTTGCTTCTTCAAATGTCAATGCGGTCTCACCTATGACTTTCTTCATGTGAGTCTTTACTGACTTTACCCCTGCCTCCCATATGCCACCAAAGTGTGGTGCAGCAGGTGGTATGAAGTGCCAGGTAGTTTCATCTTGTTGAAATACCCTTGCAATTTCTGGTTCTAGAGCTGCAATCTTCGTGCGTTGTTGTTTCAGTACTCGTTCCGCACCAACAAAGTTGGTACCATTATCCGAATAGATTTCTCTACACAACCCCCTGCGAGATGTGAACCTGCGGTAAGCTGCTATAAATGCATCTGTTGTTAATCCGCTGACTACTTCTACATGTAAGGCCTTGGTGGTCAGGCAGACAAATACCGCAATGTATCCTTTGTACGTGGTTTGACCTCTTCCTATCTTGTTCCTCAGTTGAATCGGCCCGGCATAATCAATACCCACCTTGCTGAATGGCCGTGATGGAGTTACTCTGCAGGACGGTAAATCACCCATTAGTTGGTTGAGGGTTACTTGTTTAAATCTTATACATGTAACACATTTCTGTATAATATGACGTGTCAGATTTCTACCATTAATTATCCAAAATTTATTGCGAACATTTGCCAATGTAAGTTGTATGCCCCCATGAAGTGTTGTAGTAGTATGAGCATCTTCAATTATTCGCTTGCTGATTGAGCTTTCCTTCGGTAATATAATTGGTTGCTTTTGATTCATTGGTAGTTGCGAATTTTGTAAACGTCCGTGTAATCGTAATATCCCATCCTTGCTCATGACTGGATTTAATGCAGATAATTTGGATTTTTTATTTAATAAAATCCCACTCATCAATGCCTGAAGTTCTTTACGGAAGTATCGGTGTTGTTCAATCCTAATTATTTGGACTTCCGCGAGTTTCAGTTCTGGTACTGTCACTTCTTTCGACTGTCGCCGTTGTTTATGAACATGCACGTTTATGAACCTTTGGCAGTACACCAATATACGCTTCAACTTATGAATGTTTGAAATTTTATCAATTAATTCATGTAGCGCGTTTGCTTTAGATTCAGCGGTTATTGTAAGACAAGTGATATCCGCTGCGCTGTCCTGGTTGTGATCAGCTTGTATTTGTGGACCCTTGTGCGAAGGTGATGATGGCCATGCATCAGAATTTTCCTGCAAAAATGTTGGTCCCGTCCACCAGATCGAGCCTTGTGAGGTGATGGTAGCCGCTGCCAATCCTCTTGTTGCTAAATCAGCTGGGTTTAGGTTTGTTGGTACGTAATTCCATTGTAGCTGAGGTAAATTATCTTTAATCTGAGATACCCGATTGGCTACAAAGGTTTCTAACTTCGGGATATCAGCTCTTATCCAGCTTAAAACTATGGTGGAATCCGTCCAAGCGAACATCTTTACATCCTGCATGTTCATGGTATTTTTAGCGTATCTTAGAAGCCTAGATAACAGATGCGCTGCGTTTAGTTCCAGCTTCGGAACTGTCAGTTTTGTTTTGATTGGAGCAACTCTGGTTTTTGCTACTAGCAAACTGGTTGTAACTTGCTCGAACGTATTTGTGGTTCTTAAATAGACCACCGCTGCATATGCTTGTTGCGAAGCATCTGCAAATCCATGTAACTCTGATTTTTGCGTTGACGTTGTTTTAACCCATCTTGGTACCTTTATTTTGCTTAATTCATCTAATTCGTTCTTATACTTTTTCCATTTTGCTTCAATAGCTTCTGGTAGCTTGTCATCCCACTGTGTACCAGCTCTCCAAGTGTCTTGCATTAACAGCTTTGCTGTTATCGTTATTGGTGATAACCAGCCGACAGGATCAAATAATTTTGAAGAGTCGGACAACAGTAGACGTTTCGTTGGTTCTTCTGTTGAAAGATTTAGCCTGGTCAGGTCAAATTCAAATGTATCATCCTCAGGACTATAGAGAATCCATAGTGTTTTTATTATGTGGTTGATTTTTAAATTAATCATTCCTTTTGCTCGTAGGTGGTCAGGAACATTAGTCATGACTTCAGCTGAATTCGACGCCCATTTGTGCAATGGAAATCCTCCGCTCCGTGCAAGTCTTGTCATCTGTTGTTGAATGGTTACGACCTCCTCAACGCTGTCACCCCCAGTCAGTAGATCATCCACGTAAAAATCTCTTTCCATGATCCTTGCAGCTGTCGGATAGTTGTTCTTTTCATCTTCTGCCAATTGCATTAATGTTCTTACAGCAAGAAACGTCGCTGCCGTTGTTCCATAGGTAACCGTTTTTAGTTTGTATTCTCCTATTGTTTGTGATGGATTTTTTCGCCACAATATGCGTTGTAAGTTCTGGTGACCATGATGCATCCAGATTTGCCGGAACATCTTTTCCGCATCTGCTGTTAGCACGAATTTGTGTGTTCGCCACCTCAAGATGATGTCAATTAGGTCACCTTGAATTTTGGGGCCGTTCATCATTATGTCATTTAACGATAATCCCGAAGTAGTTTTGCTCGATGCATCGAATACTACTCTTAGCTTTGTGGTAGTACTTTCGTGGTTGATCACTCCATGATGTGGTATATAGTATACTGGATTCTCATCTGGATCATCTTTTGCCAATTGCATATGCCCCTGCGCTAGATAGTCTTCCATAAATTCGTGATATAATTTAGCGAATGGTTTATCTTTTAGAAATTTTCTTTCGATTTGCAGTAATCGTGCTACTGCTTTTTTTCTGGATTCTCCTAGCATAGACGGTTCTACTTTGAACGGTAAGTGTACCATGTATTTCCCATCTGGTAGTCGCGTTGTGCTTTCTGCATATAGCTTTTCAGCGATTGCTTCCTCCTGGGTATGTGTTTTTTCTTGCGGAATGGCATCATTTTCAATTAATAAGTCTAGTTGTTGCTTAATTGTTTTGGTTGTGACCATTGACAACATTTTATCTTCTTGGTTATTGCCTGTGCTGCCCATTATGATCCAACCAAGCTCAGTTTCTTGGGCAATTGGATCTTGTGGGTGTCCTCTAATGATGTTACTGTTTACAATTAGAGGATAGTAGTCAACCCCGATTATTACGTCAATGCTATTGGACTTGTTGTATTGGGGATCTGCAAGTTGTAAATGCTGCAAATGTGCCCATTTGTTGGTATCAAAGTCGATGTCTGGAATATTATCCGTTAATTTTTTGAACACCATTGCTTCAAACTTAATTTCAAACGAACTCTGAAGCCTTGAAGATAAAGTTAGTTCGACCTTATGACTGCACGCTCCGGCTTCCTTTCCTCCCATTCCTGAGATTTTAGTGTTGACTTGTATCTGCGTAGCCTTAAGAAGATTTGCTGCCTTTGCGGATATGAATGACGCCTGAGAGCCTGGGTCAATTAATGCTCTAAAGAGCATGCATTTTCCCTCGCTTGTTGTTAATGCGATTAGAGCTGTAGGTAATATCGCAGGACCTAATTGTGTTGTTAAATAACTTTTAGATACTCGTTGCATGTCTGCGTTTGAATCGATGTGCAGTCCTGTGTTATGCTTTCCATTGCATATGTTACATTGGTTTTTCTGCCTGCATACATATGTTTCATGTTCTGCTGATAAACAGTTTCTGCATAATTTATGAAGCATTGCCATTTGCGATCTTTCACTGGAATTTAATTTCCTAAATCCTCCACAATCATTAATTTTATGTCCCCCTCGGCAGTAGACACAGATATTTGTTGTTGTTAAGAAGGTCCTTTTAACTATTTGAGCTTTGTTTTCACGTGAGGCGGTTGTTGGTAGGATTAATGGCTTTTGGTTGCCATTGGCCTCTAATGATTTGAACCTTCCTTCCAAAAATTTTAAAAATTCCGTTGTTGTTTGGAATTCCCTTGGATCTTCTAAGGAGATCTCATAGAGTCGCCTTGACTCATTGTCTAGTTTTTTAGTTAATATGAAGATTATTATTGAGTTCCACGATTCAATGCTTACCCCTGCGTTACGTATTCCGTACAAACATTCAATTGTTGTATCGTGAAGATTTCTCAGTGCCGCTGCAGACTCGATGTTTATATTTACTTGACTGAGTAACGTATTTAAATATGTTGAAATCAGTAGTCTCCTGTTGTTATATCTGCTATTCAAAATTTCCCAGGCGGCTTGGTAATTTTCTTCTGTTGGTTGTAGGTGGTTGATTAATTTGGCCGCAGCACCCTCTAACTGACCCTTTAGATAGTTAATTTTATGGGTATCACTGATCTGTCTATTCTCATGGATGAGTTTGGTGAATGTGTCACGAAATCCAGTCCACTTCTGGTAATCTCCAGCAAATATTGGGATTTGAATTCGTGGTAGCCGAATGTCCGTTGTTTGGTTTGTTGGTATAATTTTATCGGTTTCATCTATCCTCGTTGTTATTTGAAGGATTACTGATTGACACTTGCTATCAATGTTCTCAAAGTACTGTTCTGTGAAGTACTTTATACGTTGTTCTTCCTCATCAGTAACGAGCATGCAAATTTCCTCATGGAGTTCAGCTATTTGTTCCATGAGTTTTTGCATCACTCCAAGTGACAGTTTCATTGCCGGTTTTGGCCCAGTCACGACAAGGTCTTCGGCCTCATCAATCTTCCTGTAGAGACTCCTCATCCGAATAGTCTGTCGTTTTATTAATTGCTGCAACTCTGGATTCATTGTTTCCAAACCTGCATCTTTGTTGTTACTGGTGTTCGACTCTGATTGGCTTCTACTGCGATGATCTGGGACCGGTGTAAGTGGTGGGCCGTTGTTTAGTTTTGCACGCATTATAGTAATAAATTCATTATATTTTCCCACTACACTTGTTACCGTTTTAAAGTACGGGTGCTCTAAGTTGACATCTTTCAGCTTCCTTATTTGCTCATCTGTTTCTAGAAACTTTGTATAAAGCTCCTTTAATTGTTGGATTCGGTTGGTGAGGTAAGTTTTTGTTTTCCTCTCTGGGCCATCCTTCTTATAATTAATACATATTTTATCAATCTGAGTCGCAAGCTGTTCTTGATTGAATGCAAGGGTTTCCATTTTTGAATTTAGGCAGTTCTCGTTCGCCAGTTGATTAATTATCGCGTGTTACTTGTTCTAATGTAGAATACGCGTTTGTTTTTGCCTGTTCTTAATGGCTCGAAGGACCACTGTTTAATTCAGCCTCAGCTTGAACTAATTTAACACTTTTAATACACTTTTAATTCCGAGCTTTCCACGGGTGAGGGCTAATACCGGAATATTGTAATAAAAGCATATAGTAGAGTTTGATTAGAACTGAGTTGTTCATTTATTTTTTGTTGTTTATATACAATTTTGATAGTTTCTTGTTGTTGTTTTTTACATTACATATGATCATATATCAATTACAATATTTTAATATTTTATAAACTCCAAAAGTGCAGAATTGCATGTAAAAAAATTAATTATTTTATTTATAGCTAAATTAAAATTAACATTCTGTAAAACTGCATATTGTTGCAGTTAAATGACCCTGTTCATATTGAACAGGGCAGGTTTAATTGTAAGCCAAAGCGACCATTCGGTCCTCGAAAACAGTAACTGTAATAAAATTAGGATCTGTTGTAATAAATTGTGTAACAAATTATGGTATAGGTTTCAGTGAGGAGGGCTAGTTTGGTCGTTGCAAGTCTAAATCATTTCCCAACTTGTATCACTGAATAATGTTAAACTATCAGGATTGAAGTATTCGAATAATTTATTCAAAAATGTATTGATGGCCATTTTATCGATATAATAAACCAGTTGTCACAAAACACTGGTAATTTGATATCACTATGTTTTACATTCACTACGTTCTCAATTTTTTGTCTAATATCATGAAACATGACACAACATGTTGGTACAATACGCAACATGGTGCGGTGCAACATGACGGCCTATCCGGACAATCCTAAATGTTTTATCCAGAAAACACCTCCTTGTAATTGTTTCTTTGTATTCGGAAGCCACTGGAAGCCATAGTCTACCACTAAATTTTATCAAAATCGTCCAAGCAAAACAAAATGACCACCGGATGACCACCTAAATTAATTTTAAAAAGGGACTCAGGCCTCACCGGACTGATTCGATTTTGTCCAAATGAGTACCTATCGCAATCGATTGCTTGCACTCTAAAACCCTCTATCACAAATTTTTGTCAAATTCGAGCAAGCCAAAGAAAAATTATGAAAGGGATCTGGGGCCAACCGTTTGACCCTCTGAACGATCGATTCCTGCAAATTGAAAACCCTGCACCAATTTTTATCAAAACCGTACGAGTACAAAAAATAAAAGGAGGGACTCGGGCACCACCGGATGACACTCTGAATGAAGTTTCTCGGAATGAAATTAAGGAAAAGGACCCGGGCCTCACCGAACGGCCCTCTTAGTGGATGTTCCAGAAATTAGCTCTCTAAAACCCCTGTCTCGCCAATTTTAATAAAAATCATGGCAGTCGAAAAAAAATTAAACAAGAGACGCGGGCCTACCGTTCGAACCCCTGAACGAATTTTCCCGAAATCTCTACCAATCGCAATCGATTCATGGCAAATGAGGAACCCGGGACACACCGGAGAACTCCAATTGGAGATAATAGTAATCAGAAAATAAATGATCTTCCGAATAATTTTAAATCACTAAAGTATCCATAGTGGTATCTGATACAAGTATAATGTCTTCAACTTCTTGTCTAGTTCTATTTTGCATATATGGTACATACGAGTAGGTTAATACTAAGAATAAAATTATGGAATAACACACCACGTTCATTCGTATTAGTGCTTCCCTAAATTGTGTGATATGAATTTGCATCACTTTTTAGCGTCTTTTAATGAGCTTGCTAAAGAGACAAGTGCGATATTTTTCCCATCGTATTGAAGGTAAACTGATATTGGCCACAGTTTTTTGACCTTCCATCCATGGTGAATGCTTGTTGTGACCACATCTTAATTATTGTAATTTGGTAACAGAAAGATATTCAAATTATCTTTAGTAAGAATACAGGAACGAATTTTACCTACCTTTATCGCGTATAGTAGTTTATATTTACCCAACGAACAATTTTGGTTTACAAAATGTTTACTGTAACTTTACTCTGTAGCTGTAAAGTTTCAGTGGTAATCGAACCTTAAACGTTCTGTAAGTATTTAGTATACATTTTGGGGAATATTTATCGTGTTTACTGATCATATACCGATATGAATCAATGTAAACAATATGTGTGAATACATTTAATTCTGTATAGTTACTGTAAGTAATATGTATGCAACAATTCCGGTTACGGATCTATTACAAATAATTTACAATCGTATGTCTATTTTGCACACTTATATAGGTTTAATTTTGTAAACAAAAGATGTAAATAAATTTGTATGTATTTATACAAATTTATTTATTTCCCTTAGTAATGAATAATGATAATAAGTTTATAAAAATGACAACAATAAACAATTTTATTTTTATTATGTATGTAATATTTTCTGAAATTAAAAATATTAAAACTATTTTCGCATATTATGATGTTGAAATTTACAAACGAATACCATTTTTTCTGATAAAATTCTGAAATAGCTTGAAAAGAGGGATGCGCCAAAAAAATAATGAATTACATTAAATTTTTAATTAATTATGAAACTTTTTTTTTGTTAACATTTTAAATTTGAGAGATACTACCGATTTAAAATTTGATTTAACATTATAAAAACATAATTTTATGTAATATCCAGTATATCAGAAACCATAAAAACAAATAAATTTGAGAAAATATTAAAAAATTATTTCGGTTTAAAAGGCTTATTCAATATGGAGGTCATTAATTTTGTATGAAAATGGCTGTTTTCGATCTGTAAACTTGAAAATACACGTACATTTTAAGTAGATTGTTTGAGAGTAAGTTGAAGGTGAGCATTTACAGGATGATAACATTTACAATTCCCTATTAAAAATGTTTACATGACTACGATATATTAATACCACTTTATAATAGGCCGTTTTATATAAAATCGACGTTAGTATATGTTTGTTTTTCTGTGGGATGTGTATTAATTAATAAATAAAGTAAAAAAAAGTATTTTTTCTCTGATCGAAGGAAAAAATATATATTGCCGTTGTTTTTTCGAAACGAAAAGCTCATGATTCCAGTATGTTGTATTTGTTGCTAAGCAACAAATAATAGTAGTACGAGAATATTTTTTCTGGCCTAGACCGGGAATATAATCCCGTATGGAGTTTTAATGGTTTTTGTAGAAATAAAAGTACACTTATAAGGTCAAACTCATTTATATTTTATTTTAATTTAACAGTATACATAATACTATGTGTTGGTTACGTGGAAGCAAACGTATATTTACACTTTCCTATTAAAAATGTTTATATGTATACGATATCTAAACGTTTTGTATTAATATTTATACATTTTTTGACATTTATGATACATAAACAAGCAAGCTTCCATTAATGGACATTGGATTTAAAAATTTCGGATGGTCGCTTATACATAAAATAGGCCAAAACTCGGTCTTTGCGCTGTTAAAAATGGACAAGACCATCAATGTTAAAAGTAACTTAAACATTAATTGAATGGTCTAAATCGGGAAACTTATTCAAGCAATTTTTTAGTCCATAATACCAGAGTTTTCCGTTGTGCATAGAAACAGTACGTATTTATTGTTTGAGGGGTTTGTAATAAGGTACGTGAATCTTTTGGTAAGAAATTGGATCCACGCAATTTTAAAGTCCTAAGTAAATCGTTTAAAGCTCGTTGTGTGATTCGATAAACCAATGCCCAGTTTTTTAAATCTTCTATCATCGAAAGTTTGCTTTCAATTTCTTCTTCTTCATCGGGATCAGATTTTTCATTGGCATAATCGTAGTCTTTCTCGGGTTCCGTGGCATCTTTTGTAATTTGATTTATATAACTAGGAACGTTGAACTCGTTTTGTGTTGTAGTGGAAGTAATGGAAATATTTAAAATACTACAAACTACAGTTTTATGAACATTTTCCACAATAGTAAAATTATTTTGGAAACGTTGTTTTTCAGAAAAAAAAATTATTTTGGAAACGTTGTTTTTCAGAAAATATTTTGAAAATGTTATTTTTCAAATTTGTTAGTCTTTTCACATTTAGATAATATGACGATGTGCAATGAAAAGGTTTAGGGTTTCTCTTCAAAATGAACCCTAATTTTTTTAATAAAAAATAATTGTTTTTATTTCACTAGAGATAAATTATAAACAACTTTTTCACATAAGAAAACTGTATGAATTCCGTGGCAGTACAAATACATTGATTATGTAAATATTCAGTAAATCTACGAGGTAGCTATAAACTCTCATTATAGTTACATACGTAACTAACATGTGACGGTATAGATCCATTTATAAAGTAAATGTTCAGTAAATCTACAAGGTATAAGCTCTTGTCGACTCTACAAATCGTAAATATTTTAAAACTGTAATCATACAAAGACATAGTATATAAACAAAAAAGTTACAAGCGTAGCTATAAGTTTACCTCTACAGTGTAACTTTACAGAACGCATTCTGAAACTATCTTTTTAAGAAGCATACATACAGCTACAAATTTTCGCTACAATAAATGTTCCGTAAATTATACAACAAAAATTTGTGACTATGATATATACAAAATGTTACTTGGGTAGGACGCCCAAGTCCAAGTACTCGGTCACTATTGACCCAAGGTGTCCTCTTAGTTTGAGCGTGAGCGCAGATGAAGATGCCTTGGAGTGATGGTTGGTCTACAGGAACCTCAACATTAGGTTTGCTCATGTACTTCAACCTCCACCACAGTCGCATCAAGCATTTCCAGAATTTCTTTCGGGTCTGCAGTGGATATAACGATAAGATGTCAAGTTAACACGATTCCAGTTCCACCCTCCAGCCTGGCAAACCAGAGCGGATCCAGTTTTCTCCCTCATAATTTCTATAAGAGTGGCGGAAAAGGCCTTCTTCAACTTCCTTCAGTTGCTGAACGATATATATCCGTCTTTATTTCTATCTGGCGTGAGAAATTAACTTAGTAAGTTAAATTAAAATCTATTATTAAATTAAATTAACTAGCACAAATTGGATTTTAACAGTATGCAGTTAAATAAGCTTTAATTATCATTTGAATATCATTTCTAGCAAATTGCAATTTTGGTATCATTTTGGCGAATTGTCGTTTTCAAATTATGTAAGAATCCTTCAGTGCGGTCCTATCTTCCGTTCCTTAGACGGCATACTGCGGAAGATGCGTAGAATGGTTTTTGGGTGCGAGTTGGGCTGAATTGGGGTTCTGGCAAGTTTAAGTTTTGGGGAAGCGGAATTTGACTGAGTCATCTCTTGGCGGGTTAAGGCCAAGTTTGGTTCAGCTGTGGTGAGTGTAGGAACTGGATAGTTGTTTAACTGTTTGTTTTCAAATTTATTTTGTAGAAAAATCCAGAACTTCATCCACGATTTATGTTGCAATCTCGATTCAGCTCAAGATACCAAATTCGAACATAATTAGTTAAGAAATTCCCTAGCATGTCTGAATTTCAAAATTTTCTATAAAATCCATTTTCATTTGTTGAGAGATGGCCTAGTTCAATTCAGCATTATGTTGGAGTGTTAATTCAATTCTGCATGCCATATTTGACAGTAATTATTTGAGGAATGGTAAAACTCATGGCATGGCATAAATATGTCCTCACAGCATGGTATAAATATGTCCTGTGTAGTATAATTATACTTGGTAATTAAACGAATGTTCTTTGGTGACCAAAATTAATAAAATATTTGAAATTTTTGCGAACTAAGCTAAATTTATTTGAAATATCCAATCCGGTAGTTAACCTGGTATTGAATAACATTGATAGTTTTCCAGGAACTCGCCTTTGGGTTGCCTCACATATTTTCTGCAATCTCGAAGTTTCCAATTCAAGAGTTAAATACTAATGGATTTTAGCGTAATTTTTAGTATAAGTTAAATAATTAAGGTTCCAGGAAATTCTATTTTAAGTTCTGGAATTGCAAGAGGAATAAATTAATAAATATTTATATCGTTTATAAGCCGAAAAATATTAATTTAGAATTAAATTTCAGGAAATTTCCAAATGTACGTGAAATAATAAAATTTTGTTCATCAGGTTGCTGATTTAGAGAAGCAAATGTTGAAGACCAATACCATCGTTATCAATTAAACCTATTAAGCCCTTATTCTTCCTATAGTAGATTAGAAGTAGATTGTGTTGTGCCGTACGATCGCTTCATGTCTGAAACCGTGTCGTTCCGTCCCAAAAAAAAATAATAATCATTTTCTTATCCTTCCTAATGTTATGTGTAAACAGGCTATAGGTATAGGCTCGGTGTTATCCGGGACACTTGTCAAGTACTTGGTCTTACTGACCAATCAATCAACCAACTTCCAGCTTGTAACAAAAGATGATGAATGCTCTGAAAGTAATGCCTCCGGACGAGTTAGGCTTTCGTACTGGTAGTAGGTTAGAATAATTTTCTGATCTTTCTCTTCCACTTATTCATTATTGTCAGGTGAGGTTAAGATAAAAGAAAAGTTACAATTGTCTGCTCTATTTGAGTAAGATAATTTTCTGGAAGATTATAATGGCCAATAGTCGTTGCGGGACGTTGACCCGCATAGGCGGGCTTTTTGGTAATAAATGTTTCTGTAAATTTTGAATAAATATAATTTTTTATTCAAACGAATTAAAACGAAATACATAAATGTAAATTTTAATAAATATTTTTATTGAAAGAATAAGTGCAAAATGTTGAAAAATGGTACAATATAAAACATGGTAATATGATAATGTGTGCACTATATTCTTTGTTTCGCCAGCTTCTGCGTACATAAATAAATTTTGTGGTTTTCAAACGCGAGAGCATGCGACATATATATGTATGTCCAAACTGAATCAGAGCATCGTTTGGGATCATTGGTATTCGTGGCAATAACACATGATACCCTTTACATTTTCCACTTATTATGGTTGCCCCGATGATATTAACCATAAATTTGTTTAGTGCCGTTGCAGGGGGCTTTTGGCGCATTCAGATTTCGTACCAAATAACAGGAGAACCAATTTTTATATGTCGCAATATATGTGGTGCTATTCTGGTAGATCTAATGAATTTAAAAACTCGGTGGGAACAATGACAACGTATATTTCTCCAGTGTCCAGCATATTTTGTATTTTAATATTAATCACATAAACATCAATATTTTTAACCGCCAAAATTAATAACTTTTGTAGTTTTGACGAAGATTTGGAAAAATATTTAGAATTAAATCGTCTCTGGATTGTACATGACGGCATCTGGAAATTTCAAAATTTAACTTTGAGACGTAATTTACTACAAAATCTTTGCACATTGTTTATAAATTTTGCACTTTGTACATTTGCACTCTCATATTTGTTAATAATTTAAATGTGTGGACACTGCGCCATAAATAGGATGATTTTAAATATAGGCATATATTTCGTCAGCATGCATTGATCGCGGAATAACTGGCAATGTTTGATCTTTAAGTGTACGATTCAGGGTTTCTAATGAGTATTTGTGAGCCATTGTACATTCCTCCCAAATAATTATGTGACATTGTTTAAGAACTTTTGCAATGCTGAAGTGTTGTTGGAGTGGTAATTTTAAAGCAGAATGTGCTATTCCAGTATTGCCTTGTGATCGTATTTTAGCCAATATCAATGAAATTAAAAATGTTTTTTTTCGGCTGGATCATCTAAGATGAAGAAACCACCTTGTTGTCCGACAACTGCATGCGTAACTGTATCAAAAATTAATTTTTGCTCTAGCAATAATTATGGTTCCTTTGTTTCGATGTTGAAAAATCATCGATGTTGAAAGACTGTTCTCGTTGCATGTCGCGATTGAATCACTTCCACTTCGATAAGGTGATGGCAACCCCAATTTTAACAGTGGTTTATTTGAAATCATCATATAAATATACTCTAACTTTGTCAATGTTTCATTGTGTACATCAGGTGTGAAACCTATGGTATTATCTCCACGAGCAAAATTGGTAGAGCATGCGAAGTTGGTTGTGAATATAATACCAACTATGTATCAGATGTTGACTTGAAATTAGTACTACAGCTGCCATAGTTGAATCCCAATGCCCATGTTTTAAGATAGCAAATGATATTGAGCCGCGTACATTAATCAAGATTAACCTCAAATAAAAACACTCACGTTGCGTAGGATGAACTGTATATAAATCGGTTTATGCGAAAAAGTCACATCGTCACGAAACAAAGTTTTTCACTTTTCCCTCAATGTTGCAATTCCATCGATGAGCATGGATATATCATGCGATGACATGCGCTATACCCGGAGTTTCAGATCTGTACAAGAATTCATTGTACTGCGACATCTAAAAAATAACCTTTTGGATTTTCGACCGTTGTTTCCCGAAGCACATATAGAAAAATTAGGCCACCACTTTTTGAGAACAATAATATTATTAGAATCAATTTCGACGACATTGAACTTGCCTGATGTAGATGAAGTTTTAATAAGATCGAAGTATTCGTCTGGTGCATAAATTCGGTCGACTTTCTTTATCTTGACAGTTGCAAAATCCCTATCACATTCATTGAAAGAATGGCCGCTGAAAGGCAAAATATGATGTATTTGTTTAAAAATTTGATTAGAAACAAGAGCTAGTAAGAATCGGGCAACTGTATGATTTTTATTCTGGCCCCGACAACCATCTGAAAAGATGTATAATTTTTCGACCGATTTTGTAACAGTTTTTTCTATGTAATCTTTTAGAAAAGTACATACTTCATTTGGGCCTTTATGAGCTTCACCTTCATGAAAAGAATAAAATATAACTTTGCCTGTATTAAGATTGTGAATACAAAATTCAATAACCCATAATTGTTGCATGTAGAAATTTCTTGAACAGAAATCTCACGCAATGTTATATTTTGCATGTAATCTATGACTATTCCCATTACTTTTTCGTCTTTCGGCTCCCTGATTTCTTTCAGTTTATTGAAATATTTCTTCGCCCCACCAAATGTTTGGTTGAAATTTTCATGAAAATACTTCAAAAAAAATTGATACTTAAAAACAGGAATGCCCCCCATCATCTGTAGAGCGTCTACGATATAACGGATATCCATCATTTCCATTTATTGTAACTGATATTAAATCCCTTAGATAACGCTTTGTGCTGTTACCATTTTCCATGCAGGGCGAATTGATATTGCAGGCACCACATGAGCCATGAATCATGTTAGTCGTACCAATGTGAAATAATTCAGGATCAACATCTTCATCTGGTATTTCCGCAGAAATGATATCGTCAATTTCAAGTCCCCGTTTCTGCAACTCTATTGAATACATGTGGCATTGTGTTTGTTCAAATGCGTAATGTTTCACAATTAAATCAATTAATAATTTCAACCGTTCAACGCCATCTGTTCGAGAATAACATGGATTATTTAAGCCGAAAAATATCGTAAACATAAATTATATTCTATACGAATAGAATAAGTTGAAACCAATAAAATCAAATGGAATCAAGTCGAATAAAATGAATTAAAATTATAACAAAAGTTATTTTTTTTTATTTATCCTTTGTTTTTGCACGAAAAATTAAAAGAAAAAATTGAAATACGGCGAAAAGACTGCCGGTGCTTCTTAGAATGATTTAATTGGTTTTTCTTTTATTTGGTTGTTTATTTTTTTTTTGTACCGTATGATTATTATTGTTGTATAACTCGATAACAGCGCCATTTATCGGGCCGAAAATTCAGAGAACCTATATTAGAGCCAGTCTAACATGGCAAAAATTTGGTGTTATTTGGTCCATTGGTTCCTGAGAATTAACGGTTTTTTATATCTCGACTGCAGCGCCACCTACCGGAACCAAAAGTTACAGAAACCCGTTTACAACCAGGACAAACATATATCCAAAACCTGGAATCAATTCGGTATGTAGTTCCCAATATTAGTGGTATCGAACATATGTACCAACGCTTTTATATATCGGGTTTTCCAACAATTTTTTTTTTAAATAAAACGCAAACCACTTGAGATATCTCGAAAATTTATTATTGGCTTGAAGTACAATTAAAACATTTATGTATGGAATTCGACATCGTTCATATTCGGCCCGTCCACCACGGGTACGTTTGCATGTGTCGATTCGCTAAACCCAATTTTCGATGACTCAGCCACACATTTCGACGGAAACGGCCGCTATATTCGTTCAATATGGGCTTTGAGCTCCTTTAACGACGCCAGCTTGTTGGCATTGACCAATGATTTAACATAGCCCCATATAAAAAGTGAGGTGTTAAATCACACGATCTAGGCAGCCAATTCTAAATATATAACACGTTCTTCGAATTTAGATTTCAATAAGTCGATTGTTAGACTCGCTGTGTGGCATGTCTCAAGGTGTTGTTGAAACCACATATCATTAATGTCTAGCTCATGCAATTGTCATTTTCATCAACGAAAAAAAAACGGTCAAACGGTCCAATGACACCACCAGCATGAAAACCACACTATACAGTTATTTTTTGTGGATGAAGTGGTCTTTCTTGAGGCAGTTGAGGGTTTTCACCTGACCAAAAACGCATATTCTGTTTGTTGACGAAGCTGTTAAGCCAAAAATGTGCTTCATCACTGAAGTTGATTTTGCGATAAAAAATTTTAATCAACGCTCTTGAAATTGTAGTCGCCGGAGTTGTTGGAGTTTTTGTAGTAAATTTTAATTATTTGTAATCATCGTTCGTGTACTTCACCATGGTGAAATGTTAACTTTGTCGAATGTTTAGACACTGACAGTTTGGTTATTTGTTTAAAGCCTCAACCAGCGTACACTTAAGAGCTTAAACTGCGATCCGTCTGGACCACTTAGGAGAGTGTTACGACCACCAGACTTGTAGGGATCAGTTGTTCATTTGTAACTAGAACAATATAGAATTTTGGCAGACGTAGCACTTAAACGAAATGGTACAAACAGCGTGCGACCTAAGCTCTTACGTGCTCCCTAGTTGAGGCATAAGAGTTCACAGTGAAGGTTCAAAGTTGTCAAGTCCCAAAAGGAAAAACCAGTATTAAGTTTTAATGAGATTTGTGTTTTCTTCAAAATTTTTGTAGACCCTTTTTTAAAGAAAGTATTAATTGTCAAGTGGATTTAATGTCCTTTGAATGTCAATTATTACCCCCTTTTTATTCACGCACACACCACTCATTCACACAATTACAGTATGCATGCCACATGAACATTGCAAGCGCCAAATGAATATCTCCCGGTCCGGTAGAGTGTATCTTTGCTTTTTTTACGCGTGCCTCGAAATTTCTTTTAGAACTATGATGGCATCAAGTAGTCCGCAAGTTTACCCAATGGGACAAAGCACCAGTGTACAAAAGTCGAATGAATTGTAAATAATTTCAGAATGCTAGCACAAAACAGAGCCCCAATTAGTCTTTATAGTAATTCACACACATGTATTATCAAACGAACAATTTAAATTTATTATTATTCTAAAAACTTTTTCACTTATGCAAATTCTTCATACTCCGGCCTAGTTTATTTATTCGATAATGTAAAGGACCAAAACTCAACACCAAAAATCCAGAACATTTCTGAAAAAAAACAATTATTATTGCCATTATTTATATTGTTTGTGTTATTACTCGTAACTAATAAATTAATTGCCTTTTCCCAGTGATAGAAATTCGTAATATATCTACTTCTACTACCACTACTTACCTCAAAATTCTAAAACTTTGGTCCATAAAATTAGATGATAATCATTAATTCTCCGTATAACTTTATTTTATGTGGACAACAAAACTCACTAAACATGAACAGACATAAAAAAAACCAAATCTAAAAATATTTAAATTTCCTTTTTCTTATTTATGGTTATATAAAATAATTAAATTCAATAATGGTCTTATTATTATAATAATATAATATAAAAATAAAATGGTTAAGGTAAAATTAATTGAATGAGGATAATCCATTTCGGATCAACATTGAAAATCTAGGTGTATACGTAGATGCTTTTCTTTTGTTTGGGTATCTTTTGTTTTTAGTTTTAAAACTATTTTAAAACAGGATAATATTACCTTCTAATAACAATAATTTAGAAGTTTAATGTATGTACTTTATATACGTATAACACAGGGTGAATCATGCTGGATATATTATACGGGTTGAGATGGAGAATTGAGGCCCGGATAAGCTGGATTACATACAAATTGAAATTATCAATTATTATTTTTTATAAAATTCAACAAACCCTACAACTGTTCCACTGTTCTCGGCGACATTAAATTGGTTTAATATTTTTGATAAACCGGTGCAAAAACTAGCACGAAGCGTGCTTTGCGAAGTGGTTCCTAATTAGAGAAACAGCCGATGTTGTTAGAGTTTGCTGAATATTGGGTGTATAACTTAGTTTTTTGGATTTTTTAACAGATGGCGTAACTTTTGTACTATACAGTCTTTTACAATGACACCTACGGCGTTTTAAAGTGTTGAAATTCCCCATTAAAATTTAGTTTGTCATTATTCGTGAAAGCGCAAACAAAATATTTTTCAATCCCGTTTAAAAACGTCGAATTTCGAAGTACTCTAATGGGAAATTCTACCGCACGCTCCCTATTCACCAGATTGTGCCTCATCAGATTACTATTTGTTCCGATCTGATCTTCAAACGACGAAGATATCAAAAAATGGCTCAACGAATGGATCTCATCAAAAGAAACAATTTTTTTTCGATGGAATCCGTAAATTGCCAGAAAGATAATCGAAAGTCATAGATAATGATGGAAAATATTTTCATTAAAAGAAAATCTAGTACGATCGAAAGCACGGCTAAGTTAACAAACATTTTGGTGTTGAGAAAAACAAACGAAAATGTAAAATATGTTCACGTATTTTGTTCGAGAAAATACCATCCATTTGAGTAAAAATGTTTTAAATTGATTATTTTTTAAATCCTAGTTCCTTTTACTTTCTTTTACATTTTATCTCGATTGTCAAAGTGTACGTACACAAGTCCGAACTGCAACTTGTATTTAAAAAAAAAAATAAAAATTAATAATAAATTGTTATCATTTACAGTACTTATATCTCGACAATTTCTATAAATAATGTGATTTTGTTTAAAAACTAATAAAGTTTATTAAAAGAAAATTACATTATTAATAATTGTGTTAATGGCGTCACATCTATTAAATCCCGCTAATTTTATTGTGAAAATAGTGACGTAATATCGAAAAATGCCTGCAAGTTGCTCAATGTGTTCCGGTAACATCACCAAAGAAATGTTTCCAGATGTTAAGTGCGGTGGTATCTGTAGAAATTTCTTTCGAATACGGTGTGACAACATATCCAATGACCTTGTTCAAAGCATAAAAGAGTGTTCCGCAAACTGGCTATGCTTATCTGGATGAAGCGTCCGAATTAACAATTTCACTGGATACAGCTACCAACATTGGTTTTCCTGAAATAATGCGGCAACTAAAAAATTTAGAGAAAAAAAAATTACTACGTTAGGGGAGCTATATGGACTTGTCTTCGAATTAAAAACTGAAAATGCAGAATTGAAAAATAGATTGGAAATCTTGAGGAATAAATATTATCATACAACACAAAATTAGATGTATTGGAAGCCGATCAAGATAAACCAAACCAATTGGAGAATGCCTCCAGCATTACCATCAGTGGCTTACCAATGAAAAATGATGATATTCGTGGCCTTGTAGTGAATGTAATTCAAAAAATTCTCAACTCATTTCAATCCGACGACATATTATCCATCGAACCAACTCACCGATCCAATAAAACAACTACAATAAATAAAACCAGCACAATAATGTTTTCAAAGGATTTTTTTTATTATTAAATTAAAATCCACCGAATTAAAAAACAATATTTTGTCGCAAATGCGCGTAAAAAAGTCTCTTCACACCATAGAGTTGGACATAGCCTTACCTCAAAATCATCCAAAACAACGTATATACGTCATGCATTATTTGACCCGGTTCCAGTCTCAGCTTTACAGAGAAGCTAAAATCATCAAATTGAAATATAATTATGTACAAATATTTTTGATGTAAAGCCGGACTTAAGGAAATCAGCTGAATCAGATGTTTACAAATTTTATTTATGACGTTTTGATCATTTAACATTTTATTATTTTAAGTTGGTACTAAAATCTTACAAATGCCACTTTGGCATTATAAAAGAAATATTTGAGTCATACTAGTAGTTGTCAAACTTTTGGTAGGGTTGATATTATTTTTATAGTAAATTTTATATTATTTTATATTTATGTTATTCTTTTTGTTTTTTTATACGTAATAAGTTAGTACTTTATTATTCATTTTCAAACAAATAGTATTACTGTTTGTACCCATGGTGCTTAAAAATCTTATATTTTAAACTCAAACGCATAATTAACGTAATTTTTTCTTATTTAATTTTTTGTTGTTATAATTTATTTCTACAAAATAACTTGCTGATTTTAATTTTAATTTTATATCAATTTCATGTTAAGTTCTGCTTTAGTATAATATCGACAAACAATTTTTGTTACTGTTTTAATAAAAAATGTCGAGGAGCCAGCCAAATATTTGGAATTATAACTTTTTATTACAAAATATAAGGAGTCTTCGTAAAAAATTCGATAGTTCTTTGGCTAATATTAATTCGTTAATTAAGGATTTGAATATAATTTTTTTTAACTGAGACCTGGATTTCGAGTTTGGAAATCAATAATTATAATTTATTTGATTTTACGTTTTTTGCTAATTATAATGATTCGTATCGTTATAATGATTCGTGGCGTTGCTTGGCTTTATTAGCTGGACACTTAAATTTCAATTTTCTGCTTTAAATTTTTCATCAGCGGATGCTATCAAATTAATAGTTTAGATTGAGAATACTAGTTTTTGTTTTATTCTAGTTTAGACATTGAATTTTATTTCAACAAATATTTTTTAATGAATTAAATAATTTCCTTGTTGCAGATAAATCAAAAAACAAAATTTTACTTGGCAGCATTAATATTGATTTGTTATAGGATTCATCTTTGAAGGATAAATTTTTGTTGTTAAGTGCTTCTTTTGGGCTGGATTCTTTAATGAATAGTGTTACTATGGCAAGTTCAATCGCGTCTTTTCTGAAACATTTCATTTCAGATTCTCTCTTGAGGTTAAAAGTTTAGATCTACATGTGACTGACCATAACACTATTATGCTAGCATTAAAATCACACAGTCCAATTAAGAATATCCCGCGATATAAAACTCGATGGCAAACAAGAGTTGATTTTAGAAATTTATCAGAAACTTTGACGTTTTGTGACTGGACTTCGGTATTCTCTACTGTGGCACTATTCTGGTAATTCCCCAAGAATAGGGAACTGGGGAAAGAATTTACATATAAATTCTATTTAAATAATTTCTTTCTGGCATACTAAGGTAAAAAGTTAGTGGCAATTTTTTTGAAAACAAAATAAAATTGGGAATAACTTTCTCTGATAATTTCGCTATGGAAAAATTATTCCCAATTTACAAATATTTACATCAAACTTTTTTTCTCAGTAGGCCAGAAAAAACTGATTTATAGATAAAAGCTATGTAAAATCTTTTCCCAGTTCCCTATTCCCGAGGAATTACCAGAATAGTGCCACGATCCAAATTTGGTCTATTCGATTTTTATTTATAAAGTTACCATTGAATTGAATAATAATAAATTGATCACAAAACTCCCAAGGCCTATTTCAAAATTAAACCATGGATGACAAATTCATTGCTGAATTTGATTAGTTACAATATAAAAACAGTTTAGCCAAAAAATTGAGAAAGAATCAAAATAATGCGGTGCTAAACACAAGATTTCAAAGCGTAAATGCCAAACTAAAATATTTAACTCCACAAACCAAAGAACGGTTTTTTAAAACTAAGTTTTGTTCCGCTGTAGACTTAAAATGTAAATATATGGCTATAATAATAGTTATTAATGGCATTTTGAACAATATACCAGGCAATAACGCAATTCCATCAATTGATGTTGGTGATAACAGAATTGAAACTGATACATCTAAAATTATCAATATTTTGACAATATTTACATTAATGATACTGTTAGAAATACCTTAATTCACTCAAATTTTAACAGCATTAGCTTTTATTTTTTCCCTGTTTGTGAAAATGAAATATTCACGATTGTAAGTGATCTAACAAATAGTGATTCTTACGGTATTGACGAAGTATCCCATTTAATGATTAAAAAATATTTGGGAGCGTAAATCAAGTTTAGACTTTTATTTTTAATAATTGTTTTGTAAAAGGGGGTCTTCCAGACAAACTTAAAATTGGTATCGCAAAAACCACTATTTAAAAATGTTCACACTTAGATACCAATAATTATCGCCCAATTACTCTTTTAAGTACGTTTTCAAAAAATGTTGTGAAAATAATTAAAATAGATTATTGGAATATCTTGAAAAAATTAATTTTATTGATAGACGACAGTATGGTTTTATAAAGAACTCTTCTACTGAAAAAGCATTAGTCTCATTCTTGTCGCCTCTGCGCTTTTTATTGACATTTCCAAAGCATTCGATACTGTTAATCACAAAATATTATTATCAAAGTTATATAGTATCGGTGTGAGAGGTGTTGCCCTAATTTTGTTTAAATCATACCGTTAAAATCGTAAACAAAGTGTCTGTATTGATAATATCTAGAGCGATGAGAAAACTGTCAATATCGGCGACCCACAAGGATCAGTTTTGGGGCCATTGTTATTTTTAATATACTATATTCTAATTCAATTTTTAGCCTTGATTTGCGTGGTTCTATTGTCGCGTTTGCAGATGATATGGCCTTATTGCATTCGGGCCCAAATATGGAATTTGTTAATCATGCTATTAATCAAGACATTGCTTTGCTAAAAAAATAGTTTTACGCACATAATATGATACTGAGCTGCAAGTCAAAAATAATGAACTTTTACATAGGTGGTACAATTCATGACCCACATGACCCCCCTATCATTCGTTTTCTTGTACACAGATTATTTGTGATTCCCATTGCGTTCCAATCGAAACCGTGAACTCCTTTAGCTATCTGAGAGCTTTTGAATAAAGAGCATTTGAATAATTTAAAGAGTAAGTTGAGGATGACATTACGGTCATTTTACTATTTGAGAAATATTTGTAGACCTGAATTTATGAGATGCCTATGCTACGCTCTAGTTGATTCTCGTCTTCAATATGGAATTGCATGCTGGGGTGGTATTTACTTATAAAATATTAAACCTTTGATCTCAGTTCATAAAGCAGTATTGCGAATCATTAACTTCCTGCCAAAAACTGCGCCATCATTTCCATTGTTTGTTAAATTACAAATTTTGCCCCTTCGGTACCTTTATGTTTTCAAAGTGTTAAAAGCTTTCTATATAGTTAGCGACAATCGTATGGTTAATTATTTGAGTAGCGTAACATACAATCTACGCAACACAAATAGATTAAAAATTCCCTGTCCTAATAAGGAACATTTTAAAAGATTCTACACATATACAACCCCGAAATTTTATAGTGAATTACCACGCCCAATTTTTGCAACAAAAAATCTTCATGAATTTTGTAGATTATTAAAAGATTGGTTACTTAAAATTAGCAACATTGGAACTTTTTTTTAAAACTTTATGCTTTTTTTTTTTTTTTAACCTCAATTATTTTTTCTATAAGTCCGTATCAATGATAGTCGAATATTGCGAATTGTTTATGATTTATTGATCACTCCTTCCTTGTTAATTACAAAATCAGGCTAATTATAAATTGTTATACATACTTTAGTTTGTCGATATTATACAGTTAAGTACATGATTTAAATTTAATACAAGTTGTTCATTTTTATTTTATGTTTAATTGTGTTAAGAATTGTAGCTCCGATACATTTTATAAATTAGGAGTTTACTAATAAAGGAAAAAAACCATTCTAACATAAAGTATAGTCCATGAAAAATTTTAACCTCGAAATTGTTACAGATTTATCATTCGCCATATTCCTGAAGCCAAAAATGTGTTTTTTTTGAAAATCTGTGTATGTGCTCTAATTGTCTGTTGGCGCTCTACAACTCAGACTCTATCAGCCAATCGAACGGGCTAAAACTTCATACTTAAGGTTTTTCAATAAAGTTTTTTTAATTATATTTATTTATTATAACTGATTTACAAATCGTCTAGTAATTTATCTTTCATATTTTATATTCTTGTTTGGAGGGTTATAGCCGTTTGGCGAGACTCCTTTCCAGTTTTCTTATATTTTTAGCCGATCCATTTTACATCGAGTTACTAGAGATCAAGTAGATCAAGTGGTTGCGCCCTTCGCAACCAACCGTCTTACTTGGTTTGTATCATCCAACGTACAACATATCTCAGCATTTTGATGTAGACTAATACGGTTGTGATTTCAAGGTTATGATTTCTTGACATTACTTCTCATGCCATTTAAGTTTGTAAGCGTTGGTTAATTTTCAATTTTGATAGTTTTATAAAAACGAAAAACATTGTTTGAATTTTTATAATTTTAACGTTTATCTCAAATTCTCAACTCGGCTTCGATTTGATCATAATATAACTCGGATCCGAATACTACGGATTTCGGGCGTTCGATACGGTTTCGTACTGGAATGTGCAAATAAAACACTCAGCGTTTTAAATTTTATTTACACCAACAGCTATAACTCGTTTAACAATTCACTATTTCACTGTTTATCACTATTTCACATTTATTTTCGCACTATTTACGTTTTACTTACGAGATTATTGTTGGGGGATTGAAATTGACTACCGTACACATCGGACGAATTTTTAATTTTAATTACTGTGATTAATCCAATAATTTATTTTACTTGGACATTAATAAATAAGTTTGAAACAAACTATAAATGTGTGTTGTGATATAATTGAATAGGTGCTATAATAGTTAAACATTGTAGATTCCTCTAGTGATTAAAGATAGTGTCATCTATAACTGTTAAAGTGTTTTTGCATAAATAATTTATATTATTTTTGCCACAAAAATTTAATAATAAAGATAACCAGTCATATTTGACCGTCCACCTGCTGATTTATTGTCGACCTTGAGTTATATACTAAACAAGATCATGGTCCATAAAATATCTGTTACTCCGTGTATTTATTGTCTCAATAATTCAAATTTGACGTACCACAGCCTGCATCTCAAAAACAATCATATTGATTTATCGTGAAACGTTTAACAATATTAATCTGGATCTATCCAATGTAATGGCTTGGTCCAAGTCTAATGGAATCTCACTGAACATCGCTAAAACACAAGCAATTCTGATTTCTAAAAGAAATTTTCCACTGATACCCGATATTTTTATTGACGGTGTGAAGATTAATTTTGCGAATCATGTTAATAGTCTGGGAATTTGTATTAATGACAGGTTCTCCTGGGACTCTCAAGTTGTTAATGTTTGTGGTAAGAACAATTCTACTTTGTATGGTTTGAAGCTTCATAAAAATATCTGCCCTAAAAATGTTCGAATTTTGTTGGTTAGATCATTAATAATTCCCCACGTACTATATTGCGTATTTCTTTTTTTAAGATGTGACCTACCTCAAGTACCATGCTGCAAGTTACTTTGAATAATGCCGTTAGATATGTTAATAGGCTGAGATAATTTGACCATATATCAGCTAAGTTTAAAGAATTTTTTGGTTGCCCATGGTTCAGTTCTTTTACGTTTATAATCGTGCGCCTTCATATTTATATGAGAAAATAAAATTTGGGTCTAATTGAAATGGTAAAATAATGCTGCCTGTTAACCGATCAAATATCTACAACAAATCGCCGCTGTTTACCTCCTTCTCAATTTGGAATGGGATGCCGATTGAGATTAGACGTGTGAAGCCTTTTACTAAATTTAAAAAATCGAACAATTTTATTAAAAATACATTTTAATTTATGTTTTAGTTTATTTTTTGTATACTTTTTTGTATTAATAGAAAAGCTTTATCCTTTATGCTAAATAAATAAATAAAATTATTCCATTTATTGTATATATGCTGGCAATATATGCGTATTGTAACTGTAAATCACTTGTACATAATTGAATTCACGAACATTCCACGTCAATAATCTTCTATCTTGATAATAAAGGAGGACTAAACAGTTAGCCTGCAATTAAGAAGAGTTTTTCTTATACATCAAGTTTCTACCGCGCTCCACGTTTTAAGATCTAATAGATACAATGAAACTTCAGTAACATGCATTGACAGTTTATACCTTACTTCACATATTGTCCGGCCCTACAACAGCACCGGCTGGCTCTGGTTTGAAATACATTTAACTATTCAATATAATCTCCCTGAACTACAATACACTTGTTCCAGTGATCTTCTAATTTATGGATTCCATCCCTGAAGTGAGAATCTGGAATACCATCGAAATACGCTTTCACGGCTGCTATTACCTCTTCATTCGATGAAAATCGTTTCCCACGCATGATTTTTTTAAGATCTGGCAAATAATGTGGATGTTGCAACAATTCGTACTTTAATTTACTGATTTTCGTGATGGTTTTTGAGCTGTATGAGAGGGTGCGTTGCCTTGAGAAAAATTACTGTTTTCTTCTGTAAACCAGATCTTTTCCTACGAATTTTTATATCCAGCTGGTCCAAAAAGTTACAATAATAATCTAGTTTATTGTTTTACCAGTTTTGAGGTAATCCACGAACAAAATTTCTTTCGCACCCCCAAAAACTGATGCTAACGCCTTCTTATACGCCTCCGTATACCCAGTAAGAAAGTCGCATTCGAATGTATTTTTGTTCCACTGTTGGCGAATGCTGTATCCATTGTGCACACAGCTTTCTGAAACCCAAAACTTCAGTCAAAATATTGCTCACACTGCTTAATGAGATCACTCGGTCTTCTACTAAATCCCTCTCGGTTAATCGACGATCTTCAAAAACCACATGCTGTATTTTTGCTACGATTTCTGGTGTTGATACACTTTTTGGGCGTCCTTCACGTGGGTCACCTTCAAAACTTGAATGACCACCACAATCAACAACCTATCTTTCTACTGTTCTAATTGACGGTGAAGAGTCGTTATACACTTTTAACAATCGTTCGTGAATTTTTTTTGGTACCACACCTTCCAGCGCAGTGTATTTTTCTTGAGGATGAGTCGTCCCCACGGTTGTTACGCCCGGTGGTTATCCAATTTTTTCTTCCGTCTACAATTTGACAATCTTTTGCTTCTTTCACGATTATATTCTTGACCACCTCAGTAGTTGTATAAAAAAATTGCATCTAATTTAATACGTACAGTATGTACAGTGTTATTTACGTAACATTAAGAAAAAAATGTATTTCTTCCCTTAAGTTGGCAGAACATTACAAGGTTCTGTGGAAAACTAAAGGCTTAGCAAATGAGATATAAAAAAATGTAGACTCCATCTATTCTCATCGGTTATGCCAGATCTAAAAAGCTTAGCAGAATCCAGCACCCAAATCGAAAGGACGACTTGGATGTGATTCCAAGTGTCAATATTATTCATAAAGGCTTTCTATAGGCTATATTAAATTCCTCAAGTGTACATCAATATACATTGTTTTGCATATTAAATTGATTTTTCGAAGAGTTTAATTTTCGTTGTGCTGACTCTAAAGTGCAAACCCCTAATATTTAACCAAAAACGAGTGGAGCCTAATAATTGTTAATGGAACATTTGATCGGCCTATAAAAAGTCTTTAATTTTGAGCAGTGGAGCCTAAAAAATTAAATGAGGCATTTACTTTAAACATTTTCTAAACACGAGATAGAAAAGCTAAAAGCTTAAAAGTCGGAAATATTTAATCAAACAGTTTCACACTTTAGACGATATAAAACATTTATAAGGTTAACGCACACCACTTGCCCCACTATTTCGTACATAATTCCAAATTCGTTCCTAACATTTATTCGCCCATAAATCAAGCCTATTAAATTTTCTCATTCCAATCGACCCGTATACCGATATAAATCTATCCCGTGTTCTATTCAATTATTCAAATTTTAATCAATTACTTATGTTCCTCAATTCAAACAAATTTCTCTTGATTTCTATGCTCGTCCGTATACGTTACGTACGTGGCAAGTGATACACAAAAACTATAAATTTTAATTCAAATAAAAGATTTGAACAATTTGAAACGAGAACGAGTACGAGCGTAGTGATGAACAAAAAAATTATTTTAAATGAAAATCAAAAATTCACCCTCGGTAAAAAAAAAACTTTTTTTTCCGTAAAGATCTTATATTTATATCCTTCAATTGTTTCTTAAAAAAATACTTATGCCATAAAGGTGTCGTTGCATTAAAATCAGTCTTCCGTATAGAGCAAATAGCACCGCAAGCAATTTTAATATAACACGAACTCTGGTCACCCCCGAGTATGTACAACAAAAAATCGTACAGTTCATTAAACATGATTTATGGGTGATCCCAACAAAGTGATAAAATTGTCATCTACTTTTTTATGCGAACTGGTCAAAAACAAATAAAACAAACTATATACGGATACACCGACACATTACATCCGGGTTATACGATTTGTAAGGATTAAGATGTTAAGGAACCAGTTCCAATTACATGAGCAATCAAGAAAAAGAAATTTGTTACTGTGTAGTATGGCGAGTCTGGAGAATTATCAAGGAGATTTAAAAATAAAATTATAATCTGATTATTGTCCTTTATTGTGTTTATTGTGTTTATGTATGTGTATATCCGGCTCCTTCATCATAAATCATTACAGAATTTTTACTTGTATTTCTAGATTAGGTATCTAATGCCGGAGTTGAACATTTTTATAACATTGGTAAACAAATGGACACATCAAATTTGGGTTTTTTTTATTTTATTTCTTGAAAATACTCATGTCAGGGAATTTACAAGGAGAAGAAATACTAGGAAATTTGATTTAGTTTTTTTTCTGACAGATGAACATTTTTTTATAAGATTTTGTTTATTTAATAAATTGTATATAACGAAACGAACGGCAATGTACTAAAGAAGTTTAAGATTTTCGTAGTACTATGGATTAATTTAAAACTTTGTTAGGAAGTTTAATTTTCTACCACCGCCGGTTGGTAAGAATAAGCAGTTTATTCATGGACAAGAGATTTGAATCCATAAAATGGACCGGAACATCCAATAGTGAATATTTTGTAGCAACTCAATTATCGCAAAATAATTAATTCTACAAATTCGACGAATGCGACATACAACCGTGCGACATATAACGCGACATATAATGCGACATACAATGCGACATACGATTAATCCGAAATTAATTAATCGATATAAAAATCAACTTGCATAAATCGACCGCGCACCAGCGCATGCAAGTAGGCCGTACGACTTACTAGCATTGGCGATTTATGCAAACGAAACGAAAATAATGTGGAAGAAAATTAAAACTAAAATTAAGAAAAAAACAAAAAATCTCTTCCACTTACGAACGAGACATCAGAGTGAACACGCGCGACATAATAAAAATTACAATCGGTGTATTAAATTAAATACGGGTGAAAATAATAATTTAGAAATAAAATAAATATTTTGTAAATACAAAACGTAAAATATAAAGTGTATAATTTTATTTAACAAACGCCACACAAACATACAATTTTGACTCGAATTGCGGTACCACTCATGGCAGAGTGAAAAATTAAATCGAATTAGAGCCAACGTTAGAAGACTTGAAACCTCGTGTTGAATTTTTTTGAAGTGGTGGTCACATAAGGCTGGCATAGAGGCCGAGGTCGTAACCTTACCTCCATATTTACGCTACCATTCAGCCGAATCAATCATTCACCTATACTCACCCAATTACACTATTCTCCATGCACATCGCAACCTCCATGCAGTCTGTACACTAACGTGGAGTATGTTTCAGTGTTGAACTCTGCACTACACCAGAGGATCAACTATGTTTGTTAAACCACTTATCATAATCTGATGAAAAAGAATCATTTTTGACCCTACACCTCTCGGTCCAAGTGTTGCATTTTACTTATCTGTTTTCTAGTTATGGATAATTAGGGTAGTTTCAATTATTTCTTATGAAATTCATTTTAGACCCAACAAAAACATAAAACCCATAAAATTATCAAATTTCAGTTATCTACAATACTTATTCAATATAACCTTTTTCTTGTTTCATTTCAGGTAAGTTGCCGCAACGTAACAATAAAACATTTCATGGTTCATAAACAAAACATAAAGGTAAAAATTTATTTACGCAATACTCTCACCAATTTTATTAAAATCATATAATTCGAAAATAAAACTTATAAAAGGGATCCAATTTCCAATAACGACCCCTAAAACAATTTTCCCGAATTTAAGTTACTCTCTAATCGATTTTTCTCGAAATCGAGATACAAATTTTCGTCGCCATAGTTAAAAACAAATTAAAGTGGAACTCGGCTACAAAGAACGACCCTGATTTTGGTTTTGGGACTCCCCGCATCCATTCCCGGACTCGGATCTCCGATCTCCGTAATAACCAATGTCATTCGAAGTTAGTGTACAACAATTAAATTATAAAAATTAAATTAAGAGACCATCTAAAACTAAGCTTGTAAATTGTCATTGGTCTTGTAAAAAAACTATGAGGGCCAAGGAGCGCGATCGCAGCATTCATGAAACATTCATGAAATTTGTCATTGAGTCACCTAACTACTTCAGGCCTTTTGCTATTAATTTTTATCACCGTTGGGTTTTAATGTTCCGTTTTGGCTATAGTGCATGAAGTCTGGCTAATACACGAAGTAGGTTATTGCCTCACTAACTAAAACCACCTAGTTCTAATCACGGCGTCAGATTTTACTTTGTTTTACGGATTAAAATAAAGTATATGAAAATTTTGACGAGAAAAATGACTAAGAACTAAAAGACTCTAAATTAAATTTACAACAATACCGGTCCAGACCAGTTTTTCAAAATCGCTGCTTGTCGAAAGCGGAAATAACGATTTTGACGAAAAAACTGTTTTTGAACAAAAAAATCGGCCCATGTGCAGTGCAGATGAACTAATTGTTCGGCATGAAATTTCAGACTTAACCCTACAGTGCGCAATGATTCATATATGAATCGTTTCTATTTTCATTGTTATCCTTTGTACATCATAAGAAATATAAAAATTGTTTGCTTGATTTATATTAAGGGGATTCCCATTTGTAGAATTTCTTTTTTTATTTTCCATAAAATTTACTTTTACTCGCGTTTAGAGCAGTGTGATGTGACAAGTGTTAGTATAAACATTACAAGTGATTTCTGGTGTGTTTGATTTATAATGATTAATTAATCTATCGATTAATTCAAGGTATGTGTAAATTAATTTTTTTTCTGATTATTGTAGTGTTGTGTCTACTTTGGTAGATTAATGGATATTTTTGTGTACAGTGATTCTGTAATACGGTTATTATGCGATTCATATATGAATCACTGCGCATTTTTGGTAAAAATTTTGGTTAAAATGTTTGTGTAATTATGAATTATGTGTTAGTTGGTATGTTGGTTTCCTGGTGCGCTTTCTGTGTTTGTCCACATTATCTTTTTTTTGTATTTCTAATGCGGGGTCCAATTTTCTATTTTAGATGCCTCTTATTTATCAAGATGGGTCTAAAATTTTGGACTTACAAAATATGCAAAGCGACGAATTACCCAAATATTTTTATTTCCGAAAATTTCGACATTTTTCTGACATTTTGATGAAATCATCACCGACTTTTGTTTCCGAAAAAAGTTTCCGAAATATTTAAATCTTTCCTATGAATGTTGTCGCGAAAAGTCGGACAAATGATGAATTTGAGTAAACAAATACTTGTGCATGTGTGAGTGCGCATGTGCTTTCAAATGGTGGAGCTTATGTGGATCAATATTATGACGCGATTATATCTTTTAGGAAATAAAACAAAACGGTAGTTTAGATTAATATTCAAGATTTTTTATTTATGTATATTTGTTTTATTAAATCACAACGAAAATTATTATTAACGTTTAGAACCATTTTTTAACACTATTTGTATATTTTAATTATTCACTATATTTTAAAGTAACAATAAAATTTTCACTTTACACAGATAATGGCGTGGCAAACAAGAATAATTTTTATATCGTGTACATTATTTTATTCTCACCAACACAAGAAATCCAAAATGTCCAACTTTTTCCGACAACTACGTCATATTTTCGGAAAAGATCTAGTACATTAATATTTTTTTCCGTTTTGTTATACTTGGGTTTTCGATTTTATTGAAAATATTCCTGATGCCAGCGAGGATGAAATAGACGAGAACAGTGATGAAAATGAGACAATTGTTTCTCCTGAAGAATTAATAGCTGACGATGAAGCAATTGTTGCTTCTGAAGAGATATTGGATGAATACTTGAAACGAAATGGTGTTGAAGAATTGACAATTCAAGTTTCTGATTTAGAACGTAATTTAGATCAGGAACCTTCCATATCTATTGCAATTTCGTCGATAAAACCATCGACTTCAAACAAAACGGCTTCTGAAGCCTCTATGCTAAAAGAGCTTAGACGGAGACGAAAACACATCCAGAACGTGCCCTGTAATTTTTCAGGAATTACAGAATTACCATGATCCGTTAAAGAATTAGAAACTCCATTTCAGTTATTGAAACCTTATTGAGAAAATCATTGAAGAAACGATGAAATACAGTTTTTCTAAGCACAGTGGCAACCCTTTCAATTTGTCAAAAAATGAGCTTTTCAGATATTTAGGCGGTATGTCATCGACAACTATATACTCATTCGAATATGAGAATGTATTGGAATGAAAATGTTGGGATGGACATTATCTGCAATTCGATTAGCCAGAAATCTTTCGAAAAAATACGATCATTTTTACATTTTAATGACAATTTGAAACAGGCTAATGATAAACTTCACAAGTTACGTCCGGTAATAGACGCGCTGTCATCCAAATTTTTACAAATTCCTATGGAGGAAATGCTATCCATCGTTGAGCAAATTTGTGCCACAAAACCTCGACATCATCTAAAGCAATACTTACCGCTAAAGCCACAAAAATGGGGTTAAAAATTGTTTGTTCTCTCAGGAGTTTCTGGATTTTGCTACAAATTTGAAATTTATTCCGGAACTGAAAATGACCCAGCGAAACGCTTTTCACATGAACCAGATTTTGGCGCAAGTAGCACCGTGGTGGTACGACTTGCTAGAGACATCCCAAGAAATTCAAACTACAAAGTTTACTTTGATAATTCTTATACATCCGTCCCAGTTGTAGAATATTTAGCCAAAGAGGGTATTCATTCTCTTGGAACTGTGAGGCGCACTAGAATTCCTTCGTGCAAAATTCCAACAGATACCGAAATGAAGAAATTAACAAAAGGAACCTCCGATGAATATAGTATCTGTAATTTTAAAGGAAGAGAAATATTCAATGTCTATTGGAAGGGCAATAAGGTTGTTACACTACGGTCATCCTTTGTAGGCACCGAAACAATTGATATTACTGATAGATATGATCGTAAGAACAAAGAGAGGATGCAGATTCCTTATCCGGCTATTATAAAGCAATACAACTGACATATGGGAGGGGTTGATTTACTTGATAGCCTCATTGGTCGATACAAAATAAAAATGAGAACGTGCAAATGGTACATGAGTCTCTTTTACCATTAGATGTCACTATTATAAATGCTTAGCTTCTACACCGTAGATCGAATAAGAATTCACCAATGAAACTAGTCGATTTTAGAATCGAATTAGCTCGAACTTTGTTGACAATAGGTGCACCTACCATTGCTAAGCGGGGAAGACCATCCGAAGTACAACGAGAGTATGAAGAAAAATAGAAGAGCTACCAAAGATACTCGATCAGATAGTATAAACAAGTTGTGATGCTCAAACATACGTGGTTTGTGAAAAATGCGACACAGTCTTATGCTTCAACAAAACCAAAAATTGTTTTAAAACATTTCATAAAAATTAATTTTTTGGTACTCTTTTGCGCACTGATTCATATATGCATCGAATTTTCTTTTAAATAAAATACAAAACAAAAAATTTTATTAGTTTTCCAAAGTTTATTTTCCATTTTCCCATACTGAGAAAATTATCTTTTCTGGAAAAAAATTGCACACTGAAGGGTTAAGCTTTTTCCACATATTCCACTTCTAGTGATTTTTAGCAGAAATCGGTCGACCGAAAGTGGCAGTTTCCATTGGAGCTTTTCAGTTTAATGCAAATATTTTGAAAAGTATTACGAGAAAAATGACTAAGAACTAACATATTCTTGCAAAAATACCGATCCATTTCAGTTTTTCAAAATTTAAAAAAAAAACTTATTTTCAACGAAAATTCGGCACATGCATTGCCCAGACGGATTTCTTGGTTGGGAAGAAACTTAAACTTTTTCCATAAATTGGGAGATCTCAGTGATTTTTGGCCGAAAGCGGTCCAACCGGAAAAAATATTGTAAATTAAATTTCAAACAAAATTAGTTGGAAGTGATAGTTACAATGGAAAATTTTTCTTCACAGTAACGATTTAAATAAAGTTAAACATTATATGTTCAACCAACAAGGTTTGGCCTTGTTGCCTTTCTGAAATTTAAGCGCAGTGATAGTGTTTTTTGTCATACGAAACACCTTTTCCGAAAATCTGGTAAGTCTAATTTTTCACTTTAGAAATCAAGAGTGGTATATTCGAAATTTATGCTACATTCGTCGTAAAAGAGAGGCGGGTGTTGATTCAAGATTTACTGATATTATTTTAACTCTTGTCTTGTTTGCGTGTATAAAATTTTAATTCTGATACGTAGATGTACAGCGTGGATCACCTATTAATCCTTTTTTCTTGTAAATAAAAGACACATTTTGGAATGAATAGTCAAAATTTTTTATTGATTGTAAGGTGGTTTCTATGCCATTTATATGAAAAACCATATCTTACATATGCTTACCACAGCTTCGTCTACAGGCCTGCATCCGAATATCAAAATTTTCGATGACTTTTCCAATACAAGCGGATCAATGACCTCAATTTCAGCTCGAATGTTGTTTTTAAGTTGTTGGATTGTTTGTGAATGACTAGCATACATCTTACCTTTTAAATAACCGTACACAAACTAACCAAGTGGTGTTAAATCCGAGCTTCTTGGTGGCCAAGGAACTTCACAATTTCTTCAAATGATTCGGCCACACAAAACCAGGTAACATTTTGCGATAAACAGACCAACAGATGGCTCACCCTGTATAACTGTTTAAATCTCTGAAATTCTTGTAATTTCAGGTAAAGCTCAAATGTTATAAAGGGTTATTCAATTTGGGCGGGTCGATGTTGAAATGGAATAAAACAAGCTGTGTGTGAGGTATTAACGAATTTTGTTTTTAAATGTCCGCCGTGTCTCCTCACGGTGGCACGGATCCGAGTGGTCTAATTTTCAATGACTCTGCCGCATAGATCCAGCTGAATTTGAGTGTTGGTATTGGTCATTTTAACTTTAAGAGCATCGGTCGATTTCGGCTTATTAGCATAGAACTACGACTTGAGGAAACCCTACAAGAAAAAGTCTAGCGGGGTCACATCGCACGATCTTGGTGGCCAATTCACGTCACATCTGCGAGAGATAACCGTCCCCCAAATCGTTCATGTAGAATGTACACCGTTGCGTCTTCTGTGTGGCATATAGTCCCGTTCTACTGGAAACACATATCCTCTACCTCCACATCGTTCAATTTGAGCCAAAAGAAATCGGTTAGCATCGTTCTGTAGCGGTAGCCGTTAATGCGGTGATGGCCTGACCAACGTCATTTTCAAAAAAGTACGAACCAATGACGCCGCCGGCCCAAAATCCGCACCAAACAGTAACTTTTGTGGATATATTGTCACTTGGTGAACCTCGTGTTGGCGTCGTTCCATATAAGGCAATTTTGCTTATTAACATAGGTACTCGTCGCTAAAGATGATTTTTCGGCCAAAACTGGGGTGCTCTTCCAAGCGCTCCGAAGTCCAATCAGCGAACAAACGATGTTGTCTATGGTCATTAACTTTGAGCTCCTGGGTCAGTTGGATCTTGTACGGAAAATATTTCTCCTATTTTTAAATTACATTTAATTTTAAAATTAAAAGATCTAACTTATGACTGGCCCACCACATAAATATATTAGCTTCTAGAAAACATTAAGAATTGTCTAAATAACCTGATTTCACGTACCGTTAATCGTAGATATCTCTATATGAGGCCTTGTCATTGACCATCGAACCACCACTACTATCAGTTTAATTTATCAACGACCGTCGCTTCATCTAATACCATCAAGGCCTTCCTTTCTATCTATTTATCACAACGCCTTCGGAATCTGAGGTAAAACCAGGGATTTCCGCTTAGGCATAATTGACAATGATTTTGATGTGCGAGACCTGGCTTACAATCAATATGTTATCCGAAAAGTACTTTCCGTCATAATATGTCGTTCATAGAAAGGACAGATATGATTTTGAACCAATTGTAGAGGCGGTGGTGTTTCAATTGCTGTAAAAAATGCAGTCTCCAATAATGTGATTGCCTGCCATGCCTGCCTTGATGTCATTGCTGTTCGCATCAGACTAAGTCACAATACCTCGATTGATGCCGTCGCCGTTTATATTCCTAACGGATCCGACCGGGATGTCTACAACACGTTTATCAACTACATCGACTCAGCCGTTATACCTTCAGTTTGTTCTTGTGATCCAATTATCATTGGGGGCGACTTTACCTTACCCGGTATATCTTGGAATGATGTCAACGGTGTGTCCTCTTTATCCCGAACTGATGAGAAAGCATTGACTATCATCGATTACTTTGCTTCCATATCAACAACGCAGCTTAATCGTTTCAGCAACAGTCGAAGGTAATTCCCGAATCTGCTATTTGCCAACGATGTCTTGCCGATGTTGCTCCATGCTTAATTTTAAAGTAGCCTACGCATCCTTGAATGAATTTCTCAGCACTGCCGATTAGGACTTTTTACAGCGCGACGCGGATTTGAATGATACGGTGCACAGATTCAATGAGCTTCTCGGGAGTGCTATCGAGAGACACGTTCCGCGGACTATCAATAATAAATCCGGCTTTCGTAAGCCATGGTATAATACCGAGTTGATGCTATTCGAGAAACGACGCAACAAGTTTCATTCCCTGTACAGGCTTTACTTCGTAGAATACTATTCCGATTTTGTCAACGCCCGCAATGAGGTATAGACCCTTAATTGGTTCCTTTACAATAAAGATGTAGTACAAATCGAGCAAGTATTGACATCTAATTCCAAAAAATTTTGGAACTTCATTAACAGTATGATTATGTCTTTCCAGACCTTTGCCGTCAGTCAGCTATCCGACATTTTCAATTCGTTTGCCAAGTTCTTTGCATCGGTTTACAAGCCGCTTCGGTCGACAGACAACGGGTCTCCTACTACTTCCACCAGGATCTCCTACTACTTCCACTGCATCTCCTACTGCTTGCATTTGTTCATTTTAAATTTACCGAACAGGAGGTTCTGGATCAACTGCTCCTTCTCGGCGTTTGTAAGGGAGCGGGTTATGATGGTCTTCCACCGATCCTATCCAAACGTTGTGCTGTAAGTTTGGCCCCTGCAGTTATCTTCTTGTTTAACGAAAGCATTCGCCGTGTTTTTTCCGGATTCCTGGAAAATCTCAGTTTTTAAGGCGGGTAATAGAAGTGAGGTAAGTAATTATCCTGGGATCGCCTTCTTCTCTGTCTTATCCAAAATGTTTGAGTCCATGGTTCACAGATTATTGCACTTCCATACCAAGAGACTTATTTCTCCTTTTCAGCATGGATTTTATCCCGGTAGGTCTACCATGTTGAACTTGTCCTCTTGATCGGGAGGTACCGGGTTCGAATCCCGATAGGGCAGGATGCAAAGTGAAATTTCATCAACAGATTTCGATCTGTGTTGAAATGTAACGCATGTATGACCCCCTGTCGGTGTGCAAAACCCATAGGCCGACCCATCTTCCATGCCGGTATAGGCTGGCATGGAGCTTGCAATGTGCAGATAGTCTTAAATCGGTCCTATAGCCGTACATCCTCGAGTAGGCTGAGTAAGCGTAAAGTAAGGACGTAAAAAGCGCAACCACGAAAGAGCAGGGTGAGCCTTGAGCCCCAAAACAGATTGCATTGTAAAAAAAAAAAAAAAGCTTAACGTGGTCTACACAGACCTCGCAAACGATTTCTTATTAGCAAGTTGGAGAGTCTCGATTGTCATTTCATTTCCATTGACTGGTTGCATTCTTAATTCGCAGATTGCTGGCAATCCGTTAGGATTCTGGATTATTTCTCCCCATTATTTCGGGCACCATCCTCCGTGCTTCAGGGTAGTCATATCGGCCCACTATTATTTTCATTCAGGAAAATTGGAAAATCTGAGTGGAAAACTCGGAAGCTTGTGGAAAAACCTGAAGAAATAAAAATCACTAGCCACCTTTATGATTGATCTTCACTTGAGAACGGCTCGACCGATTTGGCTGGTTTTTGTTTTGTTGTGTACGTAATTATCAGGGCAAGGTTTGTATTAGAGAAAATTTTGGGAAAATCCACCGGAAAAGTCCGTAATTTGGATAGTATTTTTATATGAAAAAATGGCAAAGATGACATCGGCTATTGATATTTTGTGAAAAATAATTAAATTTAAAGCGATAGTTCAGTGTGTTATCAGTGGTGGTCGAATCTTTGGTCCATTCATAATTTGAATTTATTTAAGTTCGTGGTAATTTGGTGTGTTGCAAACATTGACTTGATTTCTGTAGAATTTTTCAAGCGCGGTCAATTATGACTCTGTAAACGTGACAATTCGAAATGAACTTTTGGCGTTCAGAAATGATCCAACAGTCGATTATGTCGCGGATATATCGGTTGACTTCTGAACAATGAGCACGGTTTGTCAACATTGCAATGTTTTGAGGTTTCAACACGAACCGCCAGGATTATTTTGTGCGAGCGGAAAGGTGAAATTTTCACAATTGACACGCACCGCCACTAGAGCAATTGTCATCATTGCTTTCTGGCCAAGAACATCGGTCAAAGGTTTTTTTCATAGTATACAAAAGCGAAACGGTTCCTTCGAAATGACATCATTTTACAGTGAGATTTTACATAAATGTAGATAGAAATGTAAACAATTTAGGCCGACTTATCAGTTTGCCAGCGACGTATGTTGGAAGCCCGGGGCACATGCACGAATACGCGTAACATGCAACGCTAATACGGTCGACCAAACTTATTCATCACTTTCACTCGTAACCCAAAATGGATCAAAATCACGCAGTTGTTACTACCCGGTCAATCATCCACTGATCGCCACGACATTACTGAGTACTTCAATTCTGTCAAGTCCATATACGTTTGTGAGTACGTCACGAAAGGAAGTGACATAGCTGTATTTGCTACTTCAGCTCCTCATATCAACGATGCGAGGTTTCGCAATATCAAATGGAAAGATATGTCAGCAGCAATGAGACGGTTATGAGAATCTTTACATTCTCAATAGACGAATATCATTCAACTGGGGTCCATTTAGCTGTGCACTTGAAGAATGGACAACAAGCTTATTTGCAAGAAGAGTACTTTACTTGGAGATGCCGAGATATTTCACTTGGAACGCATCATCAAAAAAAATCCAACTTCGGAATCACGGACAGCCTGTTCCTGGATACGTGAATGTATATTCAACCGATGCATTGGGCGCATTTACGCAGTTTATCCGAGCAATGACGAAGTTTTCTACCTGCCTTTGTTATTGGTTAATGTCCGTGCACTGACTTCATTTGACTTTCTACGAAATGTTAATTGTGAGCTGTGCGCAACATATCGAGAAACCTGCCAGTGTTTGCTTTTTCATGTGGTTTTCCGATGAGCAGTTGTACGTGTCGTGCTCGAGAGTAGGTAAACCATCAGCGCTATTCGTTTTCTCTCCGGACAGAAAGGCAAAAAATATCGTTTATCACCAAGCGTTACGATGAACGCATTATTAATTATTGGTTGCCGAGGTCGTGAGATTTGACAACTCTCGATTTCTTTCAGAAGGGTTATTAAAGTCACCGGATTATGCTGATAAACCAACAACAATCGACGCTTTGCGGATTAATTACAGTTTTTGATTTAAAAAATAATAACGTAAATAACATAATCTGGCAAATGAAATGCACTTTAATTTCACATGCTCTTTGGTAATCCTAAATCAAAATAGTTTATAACAAAGTTTGCAGAAAAATCTTCTATGTGTGCACACTGCACTCCCGCGAAGATTTCTGCGTTTGGAAAGTCAAGGCTGGACCCCGGGGTCTAGGGGCTGAAATTTTTCGTAAAATTTAAATTTTAGATATTGTTTCCCTCGGAATGAGTATAGGAAAGGGATTATATGAAATTAGTGACAATTTCGAATCCGAGGGATGTGTCCTCTGAATTATCAAGGGGCTCATTTGTAAGTTTGTTGTAGATAATTAGTATTTGTGGCTTACCACTGGTGAGGGCACACAAATATATTACGAGGTTCTTGTTTTACAACTGGTTTTTTATTATAATTTATACGGTTTTTATACATAAATTTAGTTTACTAAGCATATTATTATGAATGAATACAGCACATACGATGAGCGTATATTAGTTGACCAAGCAAGTTATTATATTTGAAACTAAAGTACATACGATATTATGCACCTTGTTGAGTATCAACATTCTCCCGGGCCTGACTTCCTAACCTGTAGGCTTCGTTTGGTGGAGACCTTCTGTGACTTCGGTATTTGTAGACCGTGAAGACGATTATGCCAAAGGCAATAATCGCATAGAGAACAGAATATTGATGAATGTCATGATGTGATTATGCGATTTCTTCTCTTTGCAAGTGTTGTATGCGCTTGTGCAGCTGTCACGAAGTCCCCATCGCAAACTATGGTAGCTTGCCGTTCTTGTCGGATTGAGAAAATCCACTTATTGCCTTTCAATTTTATCCATGTATCTTGTTTATTTTGTGATACTCCTTTTACAATATGACAGTTGGATGGTTTTTGTGACGCTAATAAATTTAATTCGCATATAGAATTGTTTGCGTATACGGAATAAATAGGATGGATCAATATACAAATATACTCATAGTTGCTATGTTTGCATTGACTAAACTCGTCCTTTGACATCGTGTAGTATTCATCACGATGTATCGAGGAAACTAAATAGTCCATTGGTGATTGAATGATGATGTCCCCGATTGTAGGAAGTGGTATTGGTTTAAATATTTGATACCTCGCTGTGTTCATCAATGGAATCTTCAACTCAAAGATCATATATTGACCACTTATTTTTCCTCTGCATGACATTATTTGATACAAGCTCATTAATTCATAGTTTTCGTTTTGCGAGGGCAGCAGTACGTCAGGAGGCATATGATGTTTTATATCTTCCAGAGCCTTGCTGAGTTGATTTGGAGGTAATATTGATGTGCTCACTGCCTTATTGTGTGTGTTTAAAAGGACATCAATTAGTTTTTGTTGAGTGTCTTTGAAGTCGAGCATTAGAAGAAGTGCATGCAGGGTTAAAGATGTCAACCTTTTCGGTATTGTTAATGTCATTTAACGTAGCGCCTATTTGTTTATTAATAGCTTGCCAATGACGTCTATTGTCTTCATCAGCATTCATCTATCATTAAAAGGTGTTGTTGATTTTGTTTAATTTTTTGTATTTCCTCTTCATAGTGCTTCGCATCACGGTCGTCAATAACTCAAAATAAGTCGCTTGCCAAGTTGCCCACAATATTTAGGATTCCTCGTTTTCTTCTCCTTTCTCTGTATAGTGAAGTATGTATTGCGTTCTGGTCCTCGATTTCAGTTAGAATGTGCATAAGCTGATTGTTAATTGCAGAGCATAGCTGATGATTATCTTCAGCTGTTTCCGTACATAGTTGATCCATGTTCCTTGCCAGACTTCTGTATGACGCCAAATCTGAATAATAGGATGTGAGGTTAAAATAAATTTTCCTCACTAACTCACTCGCTGACTCATTTTGCGTCTTCTCGGTGTCGAGAGGTAAGACACTTATTTTGGTGATGGGTCTTTTGAACACAGAACCGTTACCAGCTTTTACGTGACTACCCTTGTCAAACCATCGCTGCCGGGATGTAAGTCGACGATCCTTCCCAAGGGCCAGTTTGTTGGCGGTAAGTTGTTGTCCTTTATTAAAACAATGTCGTCTACTTTGACCATTGGTTGTTTTCCCGTCCACTTAGTTCTTTGTTATAATTCGGTGATGTAATGATTTGACCAATGTTTCCAAAAATCTTGAACCAGTTTTTATAGTAATCTACAACGATTACTGACGGAAATGTTTTCATCCAACAAGTTCGATTCTGGAATAGTAATTAACGAATCACCAACTAAAAAATGTGCCGGTATTAATATCAATGCAGTTGGGTCGGATGATACTGTTGTAAGCGGCCTTGAATTGAGACATGCTTCGATCTGCGATGTGACAGTTGCTAATTCTTCATATGTGAGCGTTGTATTTCCAATTACCCGTTTTAGGAGGAATTTTAAAGACGTCACCGCCGCTTCCCAAAGTCCCCCAAAGTGCGGAGCAGATGGTGGTATGAATTGCCATTGAATCCCAATGTCAGCTAGCATTCGTTGGATCTCATGATTTGCTTGTTGTAGAGCTTGCTCCAATAAAGTTGGTTCCATTATCACAGTAAATCCGTTGGCAAAGGCCTCTTCGAGAGATGAACCTCTTAAGGGCCGCGATAAAGGCTGGTGACAACCTCTATGTGTACAGCTTTAGTAGCAAGGCATACGAATAATGCGATGTATCCTTTGTATGACTTATTCCCACGTCCTTTCGAAACTCTTACTGATATAGGTCCAGCGTAGTCAACTCCTGTGTTGGTAAACGGACGTGATGGCGTAACTCGTTCTTTGGGTAAGCTGGCCATTATCTGGTGTTTTGTTGAAGCGTTGAATCGAAAACACGTGATGCATTTTGCTATTTCAGAACGTATGTTGCTTCTGCCGTTGGTAATCCAATATTTTTTCTAAGATGTGACAAAGTTAGCTGGATTCCCTCATGCAAAGTTTTCGTATGAGCATCTTTGATTAACAGCTTAGTGAATCTATGTTTTGGTGGCAATATTTTTGGAGGTCGGGTATCATAGCTCAGGTTGCAATTAGTTATTTTTCCTCCTACTCTCAACATGTTATGTTAATCGATAAATGGATTGAGGGGAAGGAGGTTGCTTTTTGTTGATACTGAGCCTGCTTTGATCTGCATGATTTCTTTCTGGAACTCCGCGTGTTGAATCATTCTAATCAGCTCATTACCGGCATCATTAAGTTCTTCGGCAGATAATAAAATTGAACACCCAATATCCTGTTTTTTTAAACATTTGTTTAACAACAACACGGATTATTTTGTTCACGTTTGAAAATCGATCTATAATCTCCATAAACGGATTAACTATTGCTGATGTTGTCACTGTTACTATCTTGTTTTCTTTAGTTTCTACGTTAGGTTCACTTAGAGTAGCAGTTTGTTGTGGCCAATGTTCGGCTACAAATAGCAACCAATTTAGACCTGTCCACCAGAACTGGTTATTTTTTAATTCCCTTGGACTGGTGCCTCTTTATGCGCAGTCCGTTGGATTATCTGTTGACTTTACATGATGACATTGACCTGGACTTGAGTATGCTTGAATTTCTGATATTCGATTGGCCACGAATGTTTTATATTTATGAGGGCGTCCTCGAATCCAACACAGCGTGATCATTGAGTCGGTTTTTAATTGGAGCAACTTTTGTTTTTGATGTAAGAAGTCTTACATTACTAATGCCAACTGAGTTTGTACATTTAATTTAAATGACGGCAGCATAGACCTTTTCCGAGGCATTACAGAAACCGTGCAATTCTGTTTTATCGTTCTTTTCAAATTGGATCCAGCGTGGAATAACTATTTCTTCCAGAAGCGGCAATGAGTTTTTAAATTCCTCCCATCTTGTTGACATGTGTGAGGGAAGTTGTTCATCCCAAGAGAGGCCAGCTAGCCAAATTTCTTGCATCATAAGCTTGGCTACAATTGTTATTGGTGCCAGCCAGTCTAATGGATCAAACAGTTTAGCACTATCCGAAAGCAGGTTTCGTTTAGTAAACTTGCCGACGTAGATCAGATGACAATAAAGCCGTATGTGTCTGTTGCTGGATTCCAGTGTAGTCCAAGTGTTTTAATTGCATTGTCAAGCTTAAATTCCAAACGATTTTGATTTCTTAGATGTCTGGTATGGATTCCGAAAGGACAGCGTTGTTTGTTGCCCATTTTCTTAAGGTAAATCCTCCGCTATTTAGTAAGCCAATGATTTGTTTTTGGATGAGTGAGGCTTCTTCCAATGTGTTTTGTCCAGAAATCAGGTCATCGACGTAGAAATCATTTAAAACTATGTTGGATGCAAGAGGATATTTCTTTTGTTCATCGATGGTAAGCTGACGTAGTGACTTGACTGCTAAATAAGTAGCTGCTGCTGTACCATACGTAACGGCGGTTAACTTATACTCCCGAATCTCTTGATTCGGGGATTGTCTCCATAATATACGTTGATAGTTCTGATCATCTTCATCAATGATTATTTGTCTAAACATTTTTTCAATGTCAGCGGTATGGACGTACTTGTGCTTCCGCCACCTTAATAATATGAATGATAGATCCTGTTGTAGAGTAGGACCCGTTAACATTACATCATTTAATGATATCCCGTTGATGTTTTGGCTGACCCATCGAAAACTACCCTAAGTTTTGTAGTTGTATACTCGAAGATTTTAGAACTGCATGATGCGGTAGGAAATAGTAACCAGATTCATTGATTGTATCAGCAAGCTCCATATATCCCAAGGCGATATATTCATCCATGAAGTTTCTGTACTGCGTTGCTAGTTGTGGATTTTTAGCAAGGCGTTTGTCTACCTGAAGTAAGCGTGCCATTGCTAATTTGCGCGAGCAGCCCAAAGACTTGGTATAAAACAGCTCGGAGTTAAACGGTATTTTTTATGTAGCGGCCAGCATTGTTACGTTGATGGCTGATTTCATATAACTTTTCACATTCTAATTCTTCTTTAGTGAATGCTCGCTTGCACGGGATTTCTCCTATTTCCTAAAATGTTTTAAGTTGTATATCGATATCCACTGCCTCCACTATCAATGTCTGGTCGTCCCATAAATATCCAGCCTAATTTTGTATGTTGTGCAATCGGTTCTTCGGATGATGGTTTTAAAATATCATTCAACAGAATGTCTCAATAATAATCGGCACCAAGTAAAATGTCGATTGGACCAGGGGTGTGGAATGTAGGATCAGCCCACAAAATGTTTTTGGTGTGTTTCCATTTCCATGGATCTAGATGCTGCTCTGGCATGTCCCGGGTCAAAGTTTTGATAACTAGCGCTTTGATTTTTATATTGAAATTGGATGTGAATCTGGGACTTATTTGTAAGCTCAACTTCCAATGATATCTGCGTGCGCATTGAACTTGTTAGTTTTAGCTTGTCGCAAGCCTCTTCTGCTATGAACGTAGCCTGTGATCCAGGGTCAACTAAAACGCGAAGAAGCTCTTCGGAATTGTTAGAAGATGCTTTTACCACAACAATATGCAATTACGGTTCCACGTATGTCCTGACTGTATAGTCGGTTGTGTTGGTGGTTGAGATTTACCGACTCCCTTTGGATTGTCGTTACAATGAAGCAGGCTGTGATGAGCACCCTTACAAAAATCACAGCTTTTGAAACATGGATTTTTGTGCTTGGAAGCAGGCAGCGCCGACATAATGGTTGATAATAAATTGCCTTGGATCTCTCGGTGTGTGGCAAGTTTTGAAATTTCTTGCATTCGGGTAGATTGTGTTCTTCATAGCAATAACTGCATTTCGCTTGTTTTTTGGCCACTATGACATTTCCTTCCTTCCGAACTGGAGTAGATTGCTGATCTCTGGATAGTACTCCAAGTGATTGGAAGCTTAATTGAAGAAAGTTCAGGAAGTCTTTCACTGTTTGAATATCCTTTGGATTTTTAAGTGATGTTTCAGACAGCCGATGTGTCTCTCTATCCAACTTCCGTGTCAAAATGTTTATGAGTATAGCATCCCAAGAATCTGTGTTTATTCCTTGATTCCTTGATTTGCAGATTCTATCTGAATGACAGGTAATTCCATAATCGTATCAATAAAGGTGTTTGTTATAAGTCTTTTATCCTCGTATCTAGAGAATAAAATGTTCCAAGCGGTAGAGTAATTTTCTTTTGATACGGTGAGGTGACTTATGAGTTTGGATGCATCACCTCGGATTACTGAGAGTAAGTAATGCATTTTCTCCTTACTGGATAACTGCTTGTTGCAGTGATTCATTTTAGTGAATAAGTTTTGAAAGCTTGGCCATTGCATACAGTTCCCATAGAAATGCGCTATATCTATCCGAGAGAGTTTTATCCTGGATTGTGTATTATCAGTTCCTTCCTTGCTGATACTTTCCAGTTGATCTTGAAGATGAATGTTCGCGAATTCATAATCTTGTTGAAGTGTCTCGTAAGTTTTCTCACCAAAATATTGATTGCCGAGTTCTTCTTCGGTTGCGTTGCTCAATATTTCTTCGTGGTTGTTTGTGAAGGTAATCCACGAGGTATTTAATAATTTCATTTTCATCTAGCAAAATGATTTGCTCCGTGGTTCAGTGCTAATAATGAATTCCATTATGCCATTTATGTTGGTGCGTAGCATATTTGCTTTTATTATTTTTTTTTTTTTTTTGGATCTTGTATCGCTTTCGTTGTTCTTGGTCGGCAACGTCAATTTTCGGGAACACCTCAGTATCATCCTCATCGTTGTCTTCTAGAACGTATGAAGAAGTATCTGCCGCCTTTTTGTTCATCTCATCATTTGTGTCAGGTGAATTGGCTGGCATAGCCTTGTCTCGGGCATCTTTGAGGGTTGTTTTAGTTTCTTCATATGCAGTTTTGACTTGATCGAAGAATTTTTCGACTACATACGGATGATTTTTGTCAAGTGTATGTACCAAAGCAACATCCACAGTTGAAAATTTGTCAAAGAGCAGCTGTAAATTTGTGAGTCTTTCATCACAATATTTAACAGTTTTTCTAACAACTGAATCTTTTTTAACGTTTGTTCTTATTTTGTTTATTAATTTTCCAGTTTGTATTTGCTCACACAAAGCTTTGACTATATCAGTGCACCTAGAATACTACAGGCCACACTGCTTTAAAAATTTTGCTATATGACGTCAATTTATGTCGACTTCTCTCATAAGTTCTCTCTTTGGCTATTATAGGCAGCACTAAAATTAAAAAGATTGTTTTAATTTTGTTTTTGTGTTTGCTGTCATATTGATAAGCAAAAATTGTAAACAAACAAAAAGAAAAATATTTTAATAATATATTTTAAAATTCAATAAAAAGCTATTGGTAAAAGTAATAATTCATAATATTATTATAAAATTATGCATTCTAAATTGTGTAAAATATGTAAACGCGTATAAAATGTGTACACATTTCGTATAATTTACGAGAAGACATAACCTTACTTTTAGCACTCGTATAAATTTTTTTTTTTTTTGTGTTTGTTTTCGTTTTTTCTTTTTATGAACATGACTGCCGTCTACAGTTCAAAGAATAAACTGTAGACATAAATTTAATGACATCGCAAGCAGTGTGGCCTGTAGTATTCTAGGTGCACTATGACTATATCCATCTTCGATGTTATGTTGGTTTTGAAATTTTTAGAAATCTATCTCTAACTCGAAGGAACAAATGTAAGTTTGTTGTAGATAATTAGTATTTGTGGCTTACCACTGGTGAGGGCACACAAATATATTACGAGGTTCTTGTTTTACAACTGGTTTTTTATTATAATTTCTATGGTTTTTATACATAAATTTAGTTTACTTAGCATATTATTATGAATGAATATAATACAGCACATACGATGAGTGTATATTAGTTGACCAAGCAAATTATTATACTTGAACCCTAGCTCCGGGGTCTAGGGGCTCATATTTTTCGTAAAATTTCAATTTTGGATATTTTTGCCCTGGAAATGAGTTTAGAAAAGGGATTATATGAAGTTAGTGACAATTTCGAATCCGAGGGATGCGTCCTCTGAATTATCAAAGGGCCCATTCTTTTGCGTTTTTGTACCATTCACATGATTGCGATGAAACGTTGATGATGGGTTGCGTGCATGCTCGCGAAGGTTTCTGAGTTGGTAAATTTAGGGCTGGGACCCTGGGTCTAGGGGTATCCGTAAAATGTTATTCTAAAATTACAATTTTTGATGCTTCCGGTGATGCTTCCGATACTGAATTCAGTGCTTTATGAATTCCTGACATTTACGATTGCAACTACAGTGACGTCGAGAAATTGCCTGCAAAATATCCGTAATTAAAGTAATTTTAATTTCTCCCGTGCAACGCCGAGTAATTCAGCTAGTAAAAAAATAAAAATGAGTTTATACTTCTAGCTCGACTGCGCCGATTAGGCAGATTTCCAAATTACCCAAACAACAGTACCAAACAAATCATTTGGTGCGAGTAAAATATCTCGGGAAAAATATTAAAATTTATCATGCATTGTTAGTTTTATGCCAACATCATGATTTATTTAAATCCATTACTATTTATTTTGTTCAACTTAATTTAAAACTAATTTGTTAAAGTTTGTTTGCTCGTTTAATTTACAATAAAATAACTTTATCCATTTTTTTGCAAACATCATATTATAGTTTTGTATTATTAAAATTAAAAATGGGAAAAACGAGAAAAATAAAATATTTTCCAACAAAACAATAGAAGTCATATTATGAAATGATAAGGGAAAAACAGTTTTTCGTACAAAAAATATGTTTTTGTACCCGGTCTACCCACCCTCCCGTGTCTGAACAAATTATATATTTTATTTTCGTGTGTGTGTGTGTGTGTGTATATGAAATGTATATTTTATATAAATTAAATCGAAATTTAATGAATTTTAATTGCTTTACATATTTTATCCTCTATTCAGCATTCATTGTTCGCTATATTTTGGTCTTGCAACATTTCTGCTATATAAATTACCAATGAAACCTTAAAAATTTCGTTTATTCGAAATTCCCAGCCTTGGTTACACCGCACTAAAATTTATGTTTGGTTGTTCCGAATAAAAAATTCTTACTATCAAACTCCCTTCTTCACACTAAAGCCACACTTTTAAAATATTTAAAGCACCCACAATGTGGTTTTGTTTATTTTTTGGTTGTGTACATCATAAACACACTTGAACTACTATATGTTTGTAGTAATAATAAGGATGTGTGCAGAAGATGCTGTGCTCTATAATAATGATGATTGATTGGGGTGCGGATTATCTGCCAAACATTATAACGTGCGGTGGCTGCAAAAGCTACATAAAATACGTATATACATAATCGGTCTTATCGTTTACACAAGTTAAGAAAGTAGATAAGTACAATAGATACACATATGTGACACCACCCACATTTTATATGTGTGCACTTGATTTATAAACTTGCGCGTCCATCATTTTTCTTTATATAAATCCTTTGCATGCTTACATGAAAGGTTGATTTATTCTTAAATACTTTTCTTTGCAGTGCTCACATATAGATGAAAATTGATTTTCAATGTTCATATTTCATTGAAATTTTAGAATTTACATAATTTTTTTTTTGTTCGGTGCTCGTCTAGTTATCTACCCTTATCAAAATATTTTGTATATAGGCATAGAGTTTATCTTATAGATGGATGACAGAGCTAGGTGGCTGAATGAGTTTTTTCGATCCATTATTCAAGAGAATTTATTGTTATTCGATTTCTGAGAATTTTTTTATTATTGATTAAATTCACAGAAAATATGTTATTGTTGTTGTTGGCATGAAAAGCCCTAGATTTTGGGGTGGGATACACGTTTTATGGGAAATCATTGACTTATTTGCGTTTTAAATTTATTGATAAAGTGTTTTGCTATATGATACGGTATTAAGAGTGTTCGACGCAGCAGAATATAAATGAAGAGATCAAAATGTCCTTTTATAAAATTGTTTTGGTATATCAAGTGACTAGGACTACATAAATATATATTTTATGAATAGTTACTGCAAATAACATTCCACACAGATCCTAAATCGTTTATCAATTTAAATTTTTATTGAAATAGCGCCATTAAATTTGCACCAGCATCATGGTAACGTTCCAACGAAATTTAAACAGGACGATCGGTGCTTTGTTTGATGGTGCGTAAAATTACGTTAACTTCCACAATCACACAAAGATCCGTACTCACATTCGCGTTAAAATATCTGGATATAAAATATTTGAATATTGGCAGGTCTAGTCGAGGCCAGATCTGCCTTTAGTTATTATACATCTCTTTGTACCCAATTTTAGATATTGTATTGCAATCGAACCAATCTCCGGGGATTCTTATCGCAGTTAATTAAGTTGGGAACACGATGTAGTGGTCGGGGAGACAAAAAGAAAAATGTATTCCATCTTTTTCCTATGACACTTTTACTAAAGTAAAGTATAATAGATGCTTTCTTTACTCTTTACTCTTACACGTTATTTAAAGTGAGACCAAGCCAAGATAGGGGCAATCTGAGCAAGTTTCTACTTACTAGAGAAAGGACCAACTGTGACAATAACAAAAGGAAGATAACATCCCATCTTGCGGTGTGTCTTTATACACAACTCGGATAATGGAAGATGCACACGGACCAGCCATTATTATCCTGATTTTCAGCATCCAGCATATGAGTGACTCGCTGACTGACATGTGACATGTGACTGCTCGAATTATCACCATTGGTTTGTTGTTCTTAAAGGCTTCTTCTATGTATATCCAGATAAGTTATCCTTTAGAATTCTCTATACCCTATACTCAAGAGATTTCTTCGTGACTTTTAGGATTGCAGTGGAGTTTCTTTCCACTTTTGGTGAAATATAACACTTTTATTTCAGTTAATTTTCTAGAAATTGGACAATATTCCAAACTAGCCTTGAATTTATAGTTTCAAGCCATGGTAACGCTAATTCAGTGGTTCGTTAAAATCCACAGAGATGATACCATCAGGTCTTGCTGGCTTAAACGGCTTAAAGTGGTTTATTTATCTTATTTGATTTTTCACTATGAAGATGGTAAGACTGGTCTCTAGTACTTTACGTAGCCTAGATACCTCGCAAGCCTATGGTACTTTATGACAGGTGCTTTACCTTTTTGACAGGTACTTTGGATTTCTTTCGACCACCAGGTGGCCGAAATTCAATCAAAGCTTTAGTAACACTTTATTATAAGCATAAGGCAGCTTGTCCACTATGTCCTCAAGCCTCAGTATAGATTCAGAGGGATGTATAAAGGTCCATATAATAATTCTAAAGGAACCCCAGTTCCTTCCACCCCTAAAGGTAGAATAGACGGGTTTTGTATCCACTTCATATTGGAGAAGTCATTCACCTAACCTAACGCAGTTATATCAGACTCTTCGATAGTGAGTCTTCCCAAACAATAGTCTGTTAAGTGACCCCATTACCCGCGATAACGGTCGAGAGTGTTACCATTCGGTTTTCGGTTGCTAATCTCCAACTGAAGGATCATTCTGAGGTCGAGTCATCATCAAAGAGCGGAGGGATACTACTCGATATGCCGTCTCAACCTCTAGTATCTTCTAGGATGGCTAGATTTCTTTGAGATCCGTGTCCGTGCCCTATATCGGCAGTGAAATTCGTTTCTAGCAACAATTTCCAGAGCGACAGCGACGTTTGGTTTCATACGCCTTACCTTTACTTGGTTTCAATATGATCTTGCACTTCGGCAGAATGGTTCCTTGTCCAAAATCTTCCATCATGATTTTCAATTAAGTAGCGTTTACCTTATTTTCCCCTAGATTTACGTGCACTATACTACCACCTTTTGCTTCCGTAGGTAGACTATCGTGAAATCTCTGTCTTTTAGAGCAGCAGACCACCACCAGTATGAAACATCAGACGCCTTGTATAAGTTCTGCGATCTTTTATGGTCCAATCGATCGTTTCGTCATAGAACTCTCCCGACCCACCTCCCTGGTTTGGCAGTTGGACGTATGAGGACCAGCTCTCATCCTGCTATTGTTCGTAGAAGTTGTTTTTAAAGCAGCTGCTTATGTTACGGTTTTCCTTATTTTTCTCGCCATGAAAAATGAGTAAACATTATTCATACCAACGAATTAGAATAATGCAAATCTAGCATTGTTGGTTTTTAATTAATTAATATAGCGTCATTCAGGCGCTGCTGAGAGACTAGAGACGTCTTGAGACTAGAATGATCAGATCGTTCAGCTTCATAGACGCTTCAATCTATTTTATAAAATAGTCCATAATTATTCAGGTATGGCGGTTGCCTCTATAATTAAGAAAGGACCTTTAGTATTGTACGCGATCCTTTCAAATGGAGTACCAACCATATTACGCTGTAATCTTCTACACGTTCGGAATCGGGTAAATGCTAGTAATACTTATCTTGGATTCGATATATGGTTCTCGTTTTAACAACAAAATTTGGAGGAGAACGGAACTTCAATCGGCCGACTCTAATTTTCGTTTTTATAGCCCCTTTTACAGCACTGTTGAATCCTACTGGACTTAATATGTTTTATACGCGGCACGTCTGTGTACTACAAATTGTTGGCCATATAGTTAATAGTAGACATGTTGAAATATGTTTACGACTGCTAGATCTCCCAACGCTCGTAAATCAATAGTTACGTGCGATGTTTCTCAGGGTATATTGGGTATCTTTTCTTTTTTATCTTCATAATATTTTTAATTAGCGATTTATAAAATCGGAACTATTTTCTCAGTTTAGAACTAAATGTCAAGCACATTTTGGTATGTAGACATTAGCGACATCTATTAATAACTGGTATGAACTAACCACCAATTTAGGTAATCGAAAATTTATAAATAAATTGGTGTCAGGCACACTGTAACAGTGTAAGTCATAAAATTATGTTTAATACTGTGTGCCTCACGCCGATTTATATCCGACTTACTAAATTGATGGTTAGTTCATACCAGTTATTGAGAATTTAGAAATTTTGATTAAACATCAGACGGAGTGTGTTTTGTGCCATCTATGAACAAATGGTATGAACTAACTATCAATTTAATTAGTCGGAAATTTAGATAAAATAATCAACATCAGGTACATGGTATAAAAACTCTAATGCTGTGTGCTTGAACTATTTGGTCGGCTAAATTACAGACCAAACTAATTTAAAGCTAGTTTTAATCTAATCCGCAAATTTAATTTGACGTTTAATAAGTGCCGAAATCTTTATTATTGTTGGTGGTAAATTAACAATTTAGTACGCAATGGTTTGTTAGATAAAAGTTGTTATCAGCCATCTTAATCGGAAATTCGCCTTTTATTATCTTTTCATAATGAAATTCAGTTTAAAGGGTGGCATTAGAATTCTAAACCGAATTTTGGTTAGTTTTCTAAAATATCCTCATCTGATAACCTAATCTGATGGAATTGAAATTTTACAGTTGAAGTTGTGATTACCGTAGGTCATTTCAAAATGGACCAATTCAAAAACGAATTTTGGCGAATGTATTGGAGTATATCCTTCAAAGAGCTATCGTATTTGTAACTCATCGTGCGGGATTAAGTCAGGAGTATTGAATAGAATTCATAGATAGAATTCAATTCATACGATGAAGTACAAGGTTTTTTATAATTCTTCATCTTTTGGCCATTGTTTTTGATTTTTCGGTTACGTACGCCGCTTTTTGCTTGACTTTGTGGCGACGAGTTCAAACTATTGATCAAAACTTTTTTGATATTCTTGGACTGTTGTGCAGTCTATGCGTATTTTAGAATTACCGTTATATTGATGTCGGAAATAGCGTAGAAAATGTAGAAAATTCGTAGAGTATGTAGGGAAATACCAGGAAATACCGGAATAGTGCCACTGAGGTTGAGTCTAAATATAAACTGATTGAAAACTGTTTTAGAACATACTCGATTAAATTTATTAAAATTAGCCTTAGTGGATGTGGGGTAGTGCATAGATGCCGTTTCTCTAATATTTTCAGAGCAGTTAGTAACCTGCACGAAGATTTACGAAATTAAATTCAAATGAACATCGCTGATGTGATTACAATGATATCCAGCTAGATATCATCAAATGGAACTAATTCTCGTTTATTACACGTCTGAGATGAATCGTTTACGACATGACTGAGATGAGTCGCATGTGAGAAGTCATAGATGAAGCGTATGTAACATGTCTGAGATGAATTGTTTCTGATCTATCTGAAATGGATCGTATATGATATGTCTGAAGTAATGTGATGTATTCACTAAGGACGTTGTCACAAAGAAGAACTTGAAATGACATATAAATTATTTCAATCCTCATGTAAAAAGAAATGCATATGACATGTCTCACAATTGTTATCGAACGAGAACTTCAATTAGGCAAGTTATTTGAGAAACTAATATGATTGGTCATTAATTAACCATTTAGTCAACATACCAGTAAAAATCGAACATAAAGTATTTTTGTATTTTTTATACGCATTTCTGAAAAAAATGTTAAAAAAAGGAAACGCTTGTCTCGTAAAAAATTATTCTCACGCATGTTTAAAAATCTCCAAATTAGTAAACAATATTAATCATTGGTGAAGTCACGTCTACCGTCTCGACGAGTATTTTGGTTGACCGATCCTTTTAATATTGGGACGATCTATCCGCCAATAACATTAATTATATAACCATCAAAGGTTTGTATTATTAATCATTTGGATTAATATAATTTTTGCATAAATGTTTGAATTGGTTCGAAAATTATTTTGAAGCAGCTCGCTTAATTTGCATATCAGTAATTAAGCATACACCGGTACCTCGCTTAAAATTAATTTCAGGTGTTTTTTAACACCGTCCTGTAACATTTCTTGAAACATAATTTGTTGCAATCCACTTTGAGTAATTAGTAAAGGAATTCGTAAAATAGGGACATTTTGAAACATTTTTTCTGCATCCAGCACTCCTTTAAAAAAAATTAAAAAATTCGGTTATAGTCGGAATCGACTTTAGGATTCTTTCTAATCATAACGTCGTACGACGTTATGTTCACGGCTGTTCACGGCGACCACATGAAAATGGTTTGTGTGCACAATGGAATTTGTTGACTGCTGGATTTGCAAGTTTTACATAAATATTGAGGTATTTGAGAGGTTTTATAAAAATTTTATTATGTGATAGCTGTCGTTATTAATTCTTCCATGAACTGGACTACTCAAAGTAGTTTATTTTACCAGCTCCGTATTTCGCTTAAAAATTTAACTCTGTATAAAGTTTTACTTTACAACATAGGTTTCGACAAACGTTAGATTATAATTTTTTAATTTTAAAACTAAGGAAGAATACACGTGCCAATTTTATCTTGTCCTTACGAGTGTATAGTTTAAAATCGCATATGAACAAAATCGACCTTGTACTGATTTATGAACTAGACATTTTTGTTTTATAAACTTATTCTTAGTCGAATACTGTCGATGACGTAAAACTAGTTCTAGCTATAAATAAATAATTTGTTTTATTTATTTATTCTTGAACCGATTGGTTTTGATACCGAAAAAAACTGACAATGATAAAATTTCATAAAAGGGGCCCAATTTAGAACTAGTCAGGTATTTATGAAGCAAGAATATTATTAAATTATAGGAGCCTATTATATTGTAAAATATTATTTCGTTAAACAAATAGCTTCAGATAATTATTTTTATTAAAGCGATGTCCGATAGGAACTAGAAGAAACTCGTGTTTATAGTTGATAAATTTGAATTTGGTTTGATTTCTCTGTGTTACTGCATTTACTGTAATTCCAAAAACTCGAAAGCACCATTATGATTATTTCTACCACGTCTGGTCCCACAAAAAGTCATGAAAATCCTTTGCAAGCTTCTTAAAAAATATTAATTGGAATTAAAATTAAAATTAGACAAAACAAAAATATCGTACTAAACAAAATTTTACGTTGGAAACTAGAAATCTAGTTTAAAAAGGGTGACGACTATGTTTCCTCTACATTCATTTTTGCATTATAAATACACATATTACGTTTCGATAAGCACTTCTTGACAGTTAATATAAAAGAAAAATATACAGCTGCTGGCTATTTTTACAGTTCATATAATATGCAATTACGATAAATAAAACAAATATAATTTGTTTAAACAAAATGTTAGTTCAATCACGTTGACTACTCGATCATTAACGATTAATATATACCTATGTATATACGAGTATTCACCCAGTTCCGCAATAGATGGCCTTACTCCAGAACTTCTTCCAAAAATCATTTAAAAATCCAATTTCCATCCAACATACCCAATCCTATCATAATCGGTTAAGAAATTGCATAGTTTTGTCCCAGATGGCAATATTCCAGAATTTGTTCCAAAAATAATTTAAGAATCCCATTTCCATCCAACATACCCAATCCCATCATAATCGGTTAAGAAATTACGGAGTTCCATCCCAGGTGCCCTTATTCCAGAACTTGTTCCAAAAATCATTTATGAATCTCATTTCCGACCAAAATATCCAATCCCATCATAAGAAGTTACCAAGTTCCGCCTCCACATAGTCATATTCCAGAACTTATTCCAAAAATCACTTAAAATCCGATTTCCATCCAACATGCAAAATCCCATCATAATCGGTTAAGAAATTACCGAGTTTCGCTCCCAGATAGTCATATTCCATAACCTCTTCCAAAAATCATTTAAGAATCCCATTTCCATCCAACATCCCAATCCCATCATAATCGATTAAGAAATGGCCTAGTTCCGCTATAGATGGCCTTACTCCAGAATTTATTCCAAAAACAATTTAAAAATCCCATTTCCATCCAACATACCCAATCCCATCATAATCGGTTAAGAATTTGCAAAGTTCCGCCCCAGATGGCCATATTCCAGACCTTATCCCAAAAATAATCTAAGAATCCAATTTCCATCCAACATACCCAATTGCATCATAATCGGTTAATAATTGGCCGAGTTCCGTCCCAGGTGCCTTCATTCCAGAACTTCTTCCAAAAATCATTTTTGAATCTTATTTCCGACCAACATATCCAATCCCATCATAATCGATTAAAAAATTACCGAACAACAGTGTTTACGTGAAGGGGAAGGAACGAGGAAAGAATCACGACAAAAGAATCAAAGTGTGGAACGGCGAAGGGTTTTTTTCCATGAAATTTTAGCACGGCATACTTTTTGAAAATCAAAATTAACAAACAAAAATATGCTCTACAAGTTTAAATTTTTTATTGCTGTCAGATCCACTTAAGGACTAGACACACCAAGCGTCGACGGCGAGCGATGAATTTAAATAGCCACTAATTTATTTATTTATTATATAGAAACGATAGTATAAAAATATATTCCAATTACATATTTATAAAAAAGATTACAATAAGAAAATGAAAAATGACGCCATGTGTAGTTTAGTGCGAATATTAAAAATATTGTCTCGTTCGACCATATTCAAATATTCACATTCCTTATACAACAATATCTAATGTTTATTCACAATATAATAGAAAAATATAGGTATATAATAAAATAACTTTAAGACAAAACGATTTACCAAGTAGGTAAATGCATCCTTGTAAATAATAACTCACAATCACAACTAAAACTACTTCCACTTCACTTATGTATTTTTATTAATATGTAATTAATTACACAAATACAAAATTCAAATAAATTGAATTAAATTTAAAAATAATAAATAATAAAAAAATAAAATTTTTATTTAATTTAATTTGATAGTCGACTGTTCTCGTCGACGGTCAAACACCAACTGCAAAAATATGACAGCGTGTCGTTAAAGTTTATGACAAAATAATACGCCCTACACATTACACACGATATGATTTGGTTAGGCCGTCGGGCTTATTAGATCAGATCAGATATAAAATCAGGTCGAGTGTAGGTTTGTCGTATGACAATTTTTCTGTCGGGTGATGTCAGGTGGAAAATCAAACCAACCGTCATCCAACCATGAAACCGCCTGACCAAATCAGGTCATGTGTAGCATGTAGGGCGTATTGTTTTGTCATAAACTTTAACTTCACGCTGCCATATTTTTGCAGTTGGTGTTTGACCATCGACGAGAACAGTCGACTATCAAATTAAATCAAATAAAAAAAAAAAAAAATTTTATTATTTATTATTTTTAAATTTAATTCAATTTATTTGAATTTTGTATTTGTGTAATTAATTACATATTAATAAAAATAATAATAAGGAATGTGAATATTTAAATATATTGGTCGAAAATGAGATTCATAAATGATTTTTGGAAGAAGTTTCGGAATAAGGGCACTTGGGATGGAACTCGGCCATTTCTTAACCAATTATGATGGAAATGGATATGTTGGATGGAAATGGGATTCCTAAATTATTTTTGGAACAGGTTCTGGAATTTGGCCATCTGGGGCGGAACTCTGCAATATCTTAATCGATTATGATGGGATTGGGTATGTTGGATGAAAATGGGATTTTTAAATGTTTTTAGGAAGAAGTTCTGGAGTAAGGCCATCTGGAGCGGAACTCGGTAAATTCTTAACCGATTATGATGGGATTGGATATGTTGATTGGAAATAAGATTCATAAATATACGGCCATCTGTGGCGAAACTCTGCAATTTCTTAACCGATTATGATGGGATCTGGTATGTTGGATGGAAATTGGATTTTTAAATGATTTTTGGAAGAATTTCTGGAGTAAGGCTATTTATAGCGGAACACGGCCATTTCTTCATCGATTATGATGGGATTGGATATGTTGGATGAAAATCAGATTCTTAAACTATTTTTGGAAGAATTTCTGGACATCTGGGAGTTATGGCCATCTGGGGCGAAACTCTGCAATTTCTTATCCGGTTATGATGGGATTGGGTATGTTGGATGGAAATGGGATTTTTAAATTGTTTTTGGAATAAATTCTGGAGTAAGGCCATCTATAGCGGAACTAGGCCATTTCTTAATCGATTATGATGGGATTGGGATGTTGGATGGAAATGGGATTCTTAAACGATTTTTGGAAGAGGTTATGGAATATGACTATCTGGGAGCGAAACTCGGTAATTTCTTAACCGATTATGATGGGATTTTGCATGTTGGATGGAAATCGGATTTTAAATGATTTTTGGAACAAGTTCTGGAATAAGGGCACCTGGGATGGAACTCCCTAATTTCTTAACCGATTATGATGGGATTGGGTATGTTGGATGGAAATGGGATTCTTAAACTATTTTTGGAACAAATTCTGGAATATTGCCATCTGTGGCGAAACTCTGCAATTTCTTAACCGATTATGATGGGATCTGGTATGTTGGATGGAAATGGGATTTTTAAATGATTTTTGGAAGAAGTACTGGAGTAAGGCCATCTATTGCGGAACTGGGTGAATACTCGTATATACATAGGTATATATTAATCGTTAATGATCGAATAGTCAACGTGATTGAACTAACATTTTGTTTAAACAAATTATATTTGTTTTATTTATCGTAATTGCATATTATATGAACTGTAAAAATAGCCAGCAGCTTTATATTTTTTTTTTATATTAACAGTCAAGAAATGCTTATCGAAACGTAATATGTGTATTTATAATGCAAAAATGAATGTAGAGGAAACATAGGCGTCACCCTTTTTAAACTAGATTTCTAGTTTCCAACGTAAAATTTTGTTTAGTACGATATTTTTGTTTTGTCCAATTTTAATTTTAATTCCAATTAATATTTTTTAAGAAGCTTGCAAATGATTTTCATGACTTTTTGTGGGACCAGACGTGGTAGAAATAATCATAATGTTGCTTTCGAGTTTTCTAATAAATTTGATATTTCAGCGGATAATTGAACTTTTTGGAATTACAGTAAATGCAATAGCACAGGGAAATCAAACTAAATTCAAATTTATCAACTATAAACACGAGTTTCTTCTAGTTCCTAGCGAACATCGCTTTAATAAAAATAATTATCTGAAGCTATTTGTTTAACGAAATAATATTTTACAATATAATAGGCTCCTATAATTTAATAATATTCTTGCTTCCTAAATACTTGACTAGTTCTAAATTGGGTCCCTTTTATGAAATTTTATCATTGTCAAATTTTTTCGGTATCAAAACCAATCGGTCCAAGAATAAATAAATAAAACAAATTATTTATTTATAGCTAGAACTAGTTTTACGTCATCGACAGTATTCGACTAAGAATAAGTTTATAAAACAAAAATGTCTAGTTCATAAACCAGTTCAAGGTCGATTTTGTTCATATGCGATTTTAAAATACACACTCGTAAGGACAAGGCAATTGGCACGTGTATTCTTCATTAGTTTTAAAATTAAAAAATTATAATCTACATATTTATTATCCCTACTATCAATATCGACGGATTAACAAATTATCGCATAATAATACGAATAACAATGTTGTATGTATACAACTTAAAAACAATTACAGGAAACCCTCCAATAACACCATCAATTCGTTCCATGTCCTTTAAAACCTTGTTGTTCGAGACTACAAAAAAGAAAATAAAAAAAACGTTACGTTTTATTTTTTATTTTTTGTTATGATAACTAACAAAAAACGTGTTGTTTGAAACCGTGTAATTTAAGGAAATGGGTATCCGTGTTCCTCGAAACCATGTTCTTAGTATACCGCGTTCTTGGAAGGTTACCTGTATTTTGATTAAATTTATATAACAATGATAATAAGTCTTATTTACAATACCTTCTTTAATGCAGTCAAACGTATCATAAAATATTTTCACAGCTCATCATTCATTAGGTAACAAAGGACACAAAACAATTTTGTTTTAAAAGGACACAAAACAAAACAAAATTATATTTTACGAAAAGTAAAAACCATTGATAAAATTCAAAGTTTATCTTGCTTCTTGTTTACGTTTTTATTCAACAAGTATGTATTACTGTACATACTTCAAAATGTGAATCCAGCATGGTGCAAATTGTCGAAAATAAAGATCGATAAAAAAATTTAGGCTTCGTATACTTTTATTCATGAAACGTATAGATGTCGCGCAAAATTGTTGTCTTAGCTAAACTTTTTTAATGAAAAAAGTTTCCGTATGGTGTGGTTACTGAGCATTCATCCGCTCTTTTAAAATCAAATTTATCGAAAAAATTTATATGATATCGACAATATTATATTTGGTAATATCTATTTTCCTATCATTCCGTTTTTAGAGCAAAGCAATACATATATGAGTACGTCATTTTCATATAAAACTTTGGTTAAAATTTTTACAATATGGTATAGGAAAAAAACTATAATGAAAGAAAATAATTTTCGACATTGTCGGCGTCAAATTTTTAATATAAATTGATGTCGAGACAATACGGCGCAACACATGACCTGGCAGTAGAAATTTCCGCAAAATTTTGCTGTATAGTAAATTCTAACATGAATAGTGAACACCTACAATTGGCTCAGTTGGTAATATCTTTTTACCATACCTCAACGTCAATGTATAAATTCAAGAATAATAATAATTCAAAAATTTTAAAATACACTTAAAAAGCTTATAATTCATTAAAATATTTTAAAAATTTCAAACATTTTCAACTTCATCCGGGCGTGTCTGTTTACAAATTTGTATACGTTCAAGTGGATTTATAAACCAAAAGCGAAATTGCTAAACTTTTAAAAAGCATATTATTATAAAACTTGAACACTTAAACAAAGTTGAAAGCTTATTTATCATGTTAACGATCATAAACGTAAAGTATATTCGTCTACAAGTACATAGTTTAGACGAGAACGTAAAATTAGATAGCTCGTAAAATTAGTGCTCCACAAATTACCACACTAACTTTAATGAAATCTCTCCTTTATTGCATAATTAGATAAATATTTTAATTAAATTTATTATATTTGTGTTTTTCTTATTAATTCATTTCACATGATGTACTTGTCATTGTTATAAAAATCATTAATCTGCAACCGCCGTACCAAAAATAAATTTACATAAGAATTACATATTTACGTATATCGGATGTTTTATTAACGTGTATGAATGTGAATTATAATTAAAATATTTCAATTGTACTAGACAAAATTCCCCCCAAATATGTGAAATATTTTTTTACAAATAATTAATTTTCAATTGAAATTGTTTTATTTAATTTCGTTTAAATAATTTTGTTTTATTTTTAAGGTAAATGTTAAGTCAACATAAAGCATTAAAATTTATTAGTTTATGTTGAGGTTTGTGTTTTATAAATATTATACTATAAATCATTTATCACCTTCTCCTTCCATAGTCTCTATGTCTTTTCTAGGATAAATAAATACCAAAGGTTTATAAACTTTTGGTGACAAATGAATAAGAAATCGGTACATTTCGTAAATTTCAATACCCCTCCTATAGCGATTTAGCCATAACAGTATCATGTCTACCTTTACCTCGCAAAGCTCAAGCCACAGAATAACAATAGAAACATCAGAAAGTTGTGTAAAATAATATCAACAAATTTGTTGACCTTGGTTTGCCAAAAGGTAGGAAAAATTTGTTCAAAGTTTGAAATTCAAATCAAAATGGGTATGGGTGAGTGAATATGTTGTATCCAACATTCGATTTTCTTGACCACACTTGATTTCTAAAGCTAAAAATTAAACTTACCGAGCTTTTGTTAAAATTATCTTGCGTACCAAACGGCACAGTGGTTAAAGCTTTGGCGTTTTAATCGGAAGGCACCGAATCCCGATAGGAGCAGGATGCAATAGGGATTTTTCATCATCAGATAATGATCCGTGATGAAAATGAACACAACTATGACCCCTGTCGGAGTGCAGAAGTCATGGGCCAACCCATGTTTCATGCCAGTATAGGCTATGCAATGCACAGATGGTTCTACCAAAATCGGACGTAAAGCCGAACGTCCTCGAATTGGCTGGGAAATGGCGAACAAGTAAGGATGGGAAAAGCGAACCGCGAAACCGTTGGAAGTGCCTAGGCCCCAGAACAGATTAAAGATAAACAAAAAAAGAAGTATCTTATATAATCAAAACACACCCTGCTTAAATTTCTGAAAACCAAAAAGGTCAACCCTATTTAAATCGTTTAATTCTTTGTCGTGTTTTGGAAATGCTAAGCTTTTCAACATCATTGCAAAAATTGAAAGAGCTCTCATTGAAGCTGCTACTTCCGTACACAGATTTCCAAATAATTTCAACTAATTTTCTTTCAAAAAATGTAATTTACAATTTTTTTTTTTTTTTTTTTTGTTTTAGTCAGTTTTATCATAAATGCTACATACTTCTCAAAATATTTACTTTTTTGCAAATATTCCAGTCAGAAATTGTCAATCACCTTAAGGCATACGAATTTATTCGACAATATCAACCGTTTACCCTTCAGGTCAAACATCAGGATGTCCATCGTAAAAAATTTGTAAACACGATTGATGACCAAGTATGGACCCTCGTATAATGGCTGCAATGATATTTAAACCACAACTGTCTGATGTGAGAACATGGGTTTATCTCTTTAGAGATGAATAATTTGTTCTAGCTATTCTATTGCTAGATGGTGGAGATTGTGCAAAATTTCCTAGGACTAAGAGTAAGCATTGAATTTGCACATCGATGAATAAGTGAATACTAGAGATAGTTGTGATTTTCATTGTTTTTCATACTCGGCGCATCGAGCGGTTGCGTATCGAAAAGGGGTCCGTTTCGAATCACATCGTATGTCAAAGCCATTATATGTGCACTGCCGACGGTTAACAGCGCCCGTTTAAAAATAAATTTATTTTTAATGTCGTTTGTATAGAAAATTATTTTGATAATTTATCCACTTGGGATCCAAATTGAAAAACGATTAAAAGTCAGGCCAAGATTTGTACGAACTGACTGTCCGAATTTGCTCCGAAGAACAAATTATTCCATTAGTCGGTTTCATTCGGTTGATAGATACTGATTGTTCTTTGTTTTTAACCGATATGCCAAAGTATCTATACGAAACTGGCGAATAACTTTATATGAACCTTCGTATGAGGGTTGTAATCCAGTACGAATCTTACCAAATCTTACAAATACAAAATCATACTTATCGATCGATTTTGAAACAAAAATGTCGTTTTGTATTCGCGAAATGTATTTTTGCTTGGTGGTGAGTAGTTGATCGATAACTGTGTTGAGTGATGGTTCAGGTGAAACATAATTTCCGATAAAGAACTCGAGTGTTTGGCTATAGACTCGGCTGGTGAGCACTTAAGATCTTATTTTACTGTGGCTCGAATTCTTAGTAAAACGATTGAAATTTCAGAGCACCAATGTATGCTGCGCAGCTTTAAGCTGTCGATGAAATCGTTTGATCATGCCACTCGGTTGTATGTTGTCGTGTGTATCCCATGTGAGCCAAGAAGCTTTGGACTCAAACTGCATTTTTCAACCGGTTGTAATATGTAGTGGAACGCGGAATCGTGATACGTAATTGTTAACGAATGTTGTGGCAATGGTTTGTGTGAACTTATCAGTCGTGCAGCAAGCTTCGGGCCTTCGAGTGAATCGATCCACACTGGTTAATAAGTAAACACATCCATTGGGCGGTGGAAGTGCAATTTCGAAACGTCCAATCGGTGGCTTTGTATGCCGTTGGTTTTTCGATTACTGGCAAGATAAACAAGATTGTACCCATTGATCAAATGGCACAGGGGATAAATTTTGGCGTTTGATACAGATTACGATCGGTGATGGAAACTATGACCCCCATATCGAAGTGCAGAACTCATGGGCCGACCCACCTTCCAATAATATAGGCTGGCATGGAGCTTTGCAAAGTACATATCTCTAAGATTCTAAGCGAGCCACGAAATGAGTTGGCAGGTGGTTTATACTTGGTCAGAAATAGCGAGCATCAATAAACTTACGAGTAGCACAACCTTCGAAAATGATACGTTTTAACAGCTCTGCAATGAATGGGCGATTCGCGCCTGTCAATGCTTCACCGTAAATTCCGATGCCTGGCAGCTTAAAAACGCGACATTCGCGACATACGCGACATTCTCAACTAGAAAATTAATTCTGAAATTCTAGGTCCCTTTTTTTGTGACTGTTTAATTCTGTGATGGTCGAAATTAGCTTAGACTGATTCGTATTCGCAACAACATAGTCTTTACCGTTCACATATGGAATATCTGCGTGGTAAATTGGCTGATGTAATCCAAATGCCTTGTTTGTCGTGGATTGCGTTTAGTTTTGGAGTGATTTGCTCTAGTCAAAGGTCGGTTAAATGGTGAAGTACCGACCTTCGACAAAATATCTAAAAATTTTCACAAATACATAAATTGCAAGTAATTCCCTGGCGAATGCGGAATACTATATTTTTCGGAGAATAATTCCAAAGGCTCCCAACAGTTATTTTTGTACTGTTGTAACACAGCTCCGGGTATTTGATGCGTCTGGTGTGATACTGAACTTAGCGTTATTGAGGGGATTTGACAAATAACGCAATTGTCCCAAATTTATTGAATTTGCTTGGTTTAGCAAATTTTAAAAGCATGTTCAAAATTTATAATAGAACAACAATTCCATCGTGCAAATTAAGTTTGAACATAATTTTTACTGCAAAACCAGAAGTACGAAAATACAGGCTTTTTTCAAAATTATTTACTGATGACTACCTAAAAATTTAAAAACAAACATTTGTTCTCTTTTTACATTGATATCAGGAATTTTTTCTTGATCCGGGATTTTGACTTCTGAAATGTTGATTTTCGGGATTTTGAAGTCCGGGAGTTCGTGAGTTACTTACTTTCCTCCATGGTTATAATCAACAGATTTCGTTTTTTATTAATTGCAACACGTAATTGCATCTCTAACTCAGCTGAAACCATGTGTATATCTGTTGGCTAGTCGCCCAATTTTCAGATTACATTCAAAGTAGACACCCAAGATTATCGCACATAGAACCGGAAAAGTAAATATGTTGGTGTTTCAATCTGCATACAGTTATACAAATAAATAGCCACCCTTCTCAAAAATAACATTCACATTTCATTTAAAATCATCACCACACCATCAGGCAGGCACCCTTCTACAATTAAATAGTTATTTGTGTATTATACATTACGGGAACCATCCTTTTACTTATTTTAATTCATAAAAAAAACAAATAAAAACATTTTATTTATGGAATTTTAAATATTTCATAACTCAATTTTTATTTTTAATAAAACAAAATGTATAATTTTTAATTTTAAAAGAATTTAAACTTTAAATAAAACTTAATAATTTTATCCGAAAAATTATTTGTTTTTAAATCTCAAGTGAAAACGACTGGCAACATTTTTTTTTTTTTTTGTAACTTTTGGAAAGAAAACTTTCCACTTTACATCTGCAGTCAGATAATTCTTTCGATATGGATGTAATGCTAACTATGAAACGAGTACATAAGTTTTCCCAACGGAGTTTAGGGTACTTTATATATTTGTTGTTTTTAATTATTAAACTAATTATTACTTATTTTTAATAAAAAAAAAAATTCTTAAAATTATATTGGTTTACGATTTTTTAAATTTAAATCCCCTAATAAAATTTGTATCAATCTGTACATAAACCCTAAAATAAGTAGCTGCCGCATGTTAGTATAGGTAACAACACGATGCATGTAAATAAACTCTTTACACACGAGAGATTTAATTTAGCTTATTTTAAAAGAGATTCAACTTATGCGATACTCGTGTATAAGGGGTTCGTTCTATACTCGAGGAAAAAACTGATGACTGGACTTCTCTACGTGATAAATTTTTCGGATATACAAATTTCAATTTTCTATTGTTACGTGAATTTCAATAAAGTAGAGATGGGGTTATTTACACGACGTAAATTCAACCCTTGAAAATTCAATTTATCCTTTTTACACACCTATACTCACATCAATGAACAAGGTGAGTATATAAAATGATATTGTTATCATTTAGAAAATATTATTAATTAAATTGTATTTTCAAAATAGTAATACACAATCATAATATTATAATGGGTTTATTATCAATTGTTGATTTATTTCGTTTTTGGGTGCATACAAATCGCTAGATTTTGCATAAATTTGTGAAATTTTGATTTTTATGCATTAGTAATTTGCATAATTTTAATTTCCGCACTGATCTGATGCAGTGATTTATGTTGCTTCGAGGGTAATTCTTTTGTATGTGGAATAACACAGAAAAGTGGTTCGGATTTTCGTGTGACAAAGACAATTTTTAATTAAGAATCATCTGTGAAATTTAAATTCTAAACGATTTAGTAAAAGTAATTAATTCGTGTGGATTAGATATTTGTTCGAACATAAAAATAGTATATTGTATAATTTACTGCATTCCCGGACGATAGTGGAAATCGGCAACCACGGAAGTCCGGGAATGCACTTTTTCTCCGAATTGTACATACTATTTTTCTCCGATCGGACTTTAAAACGAGTATAAACCCAAAACAACTTTTAGTATTATTCATTCACTGTGCTAGTTGAAAAATGTGACAAGCTGGGCACCCGGGGGGTAAACCTAATTCGACTATGCTGAATTCATTGGTGCTAGTCCCATTTCAAAGTTAGTCCCCATTTTTGAGATATCGCTTTTGACATATTTTGCCTCTGAGACAAATATTTGTCAAAATATACACTCATATTCACGTTGATAGCTCCTGAACCATTAAGATTTTTGTTATGCTTTCTTCAGCAAAGTTGTTGCGCAAGCCAAGGCCAACAACTTTGCTGAACATATCAAGGCCGAAAAACGACATCTACAATCACATTTTTGTGTTATTTTATTTTTTGAAACACAACAAATAAAATAACACAAAAATGTGATTGTAGATGTCGTTTTTCGGTCTTGATATGTTCAGCAAAGTTGTTGGTCTTGGCTTGCGCAACAACTTTGCTGAAGAAAGCATAACGAAAATCTTAATGGTTCAGGAGCTATCAACGTGAATATGAGTGTATATTTTGACAAATATTTGTCTCGACGAAAAACATGTTTTTTATCATTTTTTGTCCATTTATTGAATTTAAATTGACCGAATAAACACCTCATCGACAAATATAGATACAATAGAAACTATTTAACAGAAAATTAGATTGATTCAGTTGATTTTATTGTGATTTTTCTCAATTTTCTCATAAATAATTTACATTTTTCTTAACTTTTAATTTTAATTTTCTGATTTGTTCGTGTCGTCTTCGGGTTCTTCTTCCTCTTGCAAATTCCAACAAATGTCACCCAAGAGTGCATCTAGCTTTTTGCCGCTGTACCAATGTTCGAGCCTTGCCGTCACTTGGTGAAAACGCTCGCCGTGCTCATCGGGTTCGGCTGGTGATTGTTCGGCGAACTTTTCCACATGGCAATGCAAAAAATGTATTTTCAGTGACATTCTAACGTTTATATTATGAAAATCTGTCAGCATATTTTCAATATATCTGCGCCAATCATCGGCTCGGTTAATTCCGAGAACATTCTTAATAACTTCTTTTACACATTTCCATGCCACAACCTCTCGTTCACTAAGAGCATTTTCAAATGCATCATCTTTCATCAGACGACGAATATCTGGTCCATTAAGTATTCCTGTAATAAAAAACAAGATGTGAGATGAAATTTCGTTTGATCAAAACTTAGATTCGGGTAGATTTAAACACCAACCTTCTTTTATTTTCATTCCACTTAACCGTGGAAAAATGCGACGCAATTCGACGAACGCATTTCCATCTGGATTCAGCGCTTTTATAAAATTTTTAACTACTCCAAGCTTGATATGAAGTGGTGGTAGCAATATTTTTTTAATTGGCACAAGTGGACCCTCAACGATGCTGTCGTATCGCAATCTAATGTTCTCACGTAAAGCCCAGTTCCGTTCGTTGTATTGGTCGCCCTTTAAACGTGTATCCCATAAGCACATAAAACACATGTTTTTAGTGTAACCCAATTGCATGCCACTTAAAAGAGCTATCACTTTTAAATCTGCACAAACTTTCCATTGATGGTCATTGTATTTAATGAAATCGATGATTTTTTTCATTGATGCATTGGTTTCCTTTGTGTTTGTGCTGAGTGCAATTGGAATGGAATTCTTTGAGTTGGTAACGTGAAGGAGAACTGCCTTCAAGCTGCTTTTAGAGGAATCGATGAACAATCGCCAATCTTCAGGATTATATGCATTGTGCATTGTGGATACCAAACCTCGGATATCAGTGCAAAAAGTGAGTGAATTATTCTCAGTTGAATTGAAAAAAAATCGTAAAATGACGATGACGATTTATTGCTTCATATATCCGAACATTTGGAGCCAAAATGTTCACTTATTTTAAATCCTTTGACAAAAGAATGGCTTGCCGCTGAAATAGTTTCAGGCGTCGTACCATAATATCCAAACGACTTTGCGAGATTTCAATGTGATTGCATGGCGCAGTGACATTTGATGGTTGATATATTGATGCAGATGTTTCTCCGGTTTCACCTGATTCAAAAGTTGTTGGTAAATAATCCTCGGTTGGGTTTGATCTTTCCGGAACAGGCATTTCATCTGAATGCGGCAGCGGTAGATGTGTATTTCTCGTTGCAGTGTATGTCAAAGAACCACTTTTGTTTCTGTTTGTACCGAGAATATAATTCATGCACCCATAACATTGAACTGCATCATGTCCTTGTGGATCGACCCATATCATCGGGACACCAAATGGTATTGCGGCTCCAGTGTTTTGCCATCTATGCAGATGGAAAATGTATGTTGTACAAACAAAAGACGGCGTCCAATTTACACCACTAATAACAGTTTGTGAAAAGTATAATCGATATAAATCAGCGGTTTCATCACTTATTTTGCGGCGATTGCTTATAATTGTAAATTTTCCACACACATAACAAAAGCACTTGAGTTTATAACACCTATCCATATTATTTATTTCACCAGATTCACAAGACGATTTTCACTTTATTTTTTGTATTCTTTTGTCACTTTATATATTTAGATGAATAACTTTTATTTTTAATTTTATATTACAGTTTTTAGTTCTTACTTCTTGTGCTAATTTTTAAACTTTTTTAGAAATATCAATTTCGAGAATAATCTCTTCTTCGGTTTATTTTCTGCTACTGTTACATAATCTATTTTGAAGCTCTTTATATACTGTAGCTAGGCGCTGCTGTTTGGTACCTGCTTTGTTTTTAAGTTATGGAGGTCGTAAATTTGATTGGGGTTTTGTGTTGATTTTGTCGCGAAGTAAATTGTGGGTGTTTTTGTTTTTGTATATTTTCAGGGTGTGAATTTTGGCCGTAATTCGTATACGTGCAGAATACAAATGTCTCATGACTCATGAGTTAAATTGGGACACCTGTCTAATTTCAGTCCTTTTTTGATTCTGTGCAAAATGGTTAAATTTTTATTGAATTTAGTGTATGGTTTTCAGTTTTTATGTGTTGTACGAAACTTGATTTTATGTACTTGTGATGTGTTCTTTGTATCTTATCTGAGATGAGTGTCTTGTTTGGCCTAAGTATGCCGAATTCCAGTTGTATTTAGCCTTACCTGTGCACTTATGTTTCTCGAAACGGCAAGGTGGAGCCGGAGTCTTCTGTGAGAAGATTTGCCAAAACTGACAAGACCCTGCCCTTTTGGGGAACACGCGGGAAGGCTGGGTCTACAGACGAATGATTTGGTAGAAATTGCATGGACGAAAAGGAAGAAGAGACTTTAGATAACTTCCTATGCTCGTGTCCGGCACTATCATACAGAAGGCATAAGTATTTAGGCGTGTCCAGTGTGACCAGCCTTTCAGATCTCGCTGAATGTGGAGTGCGAGATATTTTGCGGTACGTACGTAGCTCCGAATGATTTTGAACAGGGGTAAAGGGGAAATAGGTTCCTGTGGTATCACAACGGGGCACTCCTGGTCTAATTGTGCGGAAGTGCCACTCCAAGCTCACCTTGGCCTAAGTAAAACACACATATATGGAAAAATAACACAAAAATGTGAATGTAGATATCGTTTTTCGGTCTTGATATGTTCAGCAAAGTTGTTGGTCTTGGCTTGCGCAACAACTTTGCTGAACATATCAAGGCCGAAAAACGACATCTACAATCACATTTTTGTGTTATTTTATTTTTTTGCGTTTCAAAAAATAAAATAACACAAAAATGTGATTGTAGATGTCGTTTTTCGGCCTTGATATGTTCAGCAAAGTTGTTGGTCTTGGCTTGCGCAACAACTTTGCTGAAGAAAGCATAACAAAAATCTTAATGGTTCAGGAGCTATCAACGTGAATATGAGTGTATATTTTGACAAATATTTGTCTCAGAGGCAAAATATGAAAGCGATATCTCAAAAATGGGGACTAACTTTGAAATGGGACTAGCACCAACGAATTCAGCATAGTCGAATTATGTTTACCCCCCGGGTGCCCAGCTTGTCACGCAAAAAAAGTTTGAAATTCAAGCACAGTGTATCATACCCTTATGTGAGTGACGGAGTACCCGGGTACCTTTTGCACTTTTAAACGTTTAGCTTTGTATGTTCCAGTCATAATAAAAAGTTTTAATTTTATGAGGACTTCTAGTTCAATTGATAGATTACGATCACACTTAAAAATGAGAAATTTTACAACTTGGACGCGTGTGAGAGCAAAAAGTAGTTCAGTTGTACGAATTAGTGTCGCAATTGTACCCTTTACATATTTACCTTTATATATTTTACACTATATTTGAAAGAAATAGTATGCAAATATTTTAAAGTTTTGTGTTATATGTCGTTGTTTATATTTCTGTTTATTTATTTCATTTAATTTATGTTTATATTTTTATTTATTTCAAAAAAACTAACCAACAATTTTTTATTAATATCGACCATTTTTTTCCCTGGTGTGACATGTTGGATTATTTACGTTTTTTTACATTTTTTCTTCGAAAACTGACAAGGTTCACCTAATGCAAAATTGTTTTTAATTTATGTAATGTTAGCAATATCCGCTATACATTTCATAATTGCAACAAAAACAAATGTAAAAAAATTAGTTTCCAGAAAAATTGCATGTAGGGTACCCGGGTACCTTAGTCACTCAAATTAGGATATTTTTTCTTCGCTCACTTGAGGGTTAAGAAATCAAAACTCATGAAAAATCGAAAAACATAAAATTATTGCTTAGTTAGCCACGACATCATAAGACATAAATACATTTTGTTTTTTTTTCAAAAGTTGTCAAGTTTGTGTACCTATTTGATTTATAAAAAACGTGTGAACGAAATTTAAGGGATATGGACAGTGAAAGCGAATTATCCTTATCTTGTACCCCGCCGGATATATTGGAAGCAGCTAATTTAGCTACATGTGATTTACTCCCGCAAAAATCGAAGGAAAAATACGAAAATGTTATAAACGCTTTATGGATTATCGTCAATCTAAACACATCAAATCATTTTCGGAAAACGTCATTCTGGCGTATTTCGCTGATTTATCTACAAAATTGAAATCATTATGGTCAAACTACTCAATGATCAGGTCGATGCTAGTGGTTAAAAAAAATGTGAATATTACAAAATACCAAAAATTACGTGTCTCCTTGAAACGCAAATCCGACGGATATACAGCGAAGAAATCTAAAATATTAACTATGGAATATGTTCAACAATTCATTTTGGAAGCTTCAGATGATTCGTTCCTAGTTACTAAAGTAAGCATGTAGGTATTTAAAACGATTATTATTTGTATTTACACATTAAATTCAAATATTTTTTCGGATAAAATACAATTCACACTGCAATATTTTTTTGTATGTAATATTATGATTGTTTTTTGTAGGTTGCATTAATTTTTGGAAACGCTGGTGCTTATCGGCGGGATGAACTAGCCCGCATGGAAATTACTGACATTAGTAATTTGGGATCTAAACTTTAAGTTAAAATCCCGAATAAGAAGACAAATAAACCACGATCATTTATCGTAAACGAAACTTATTTAGAATATTACAGAAAATATATAGCTTCGCATCCAAAAGATTTAAATTCTTTGCGTTTATTTTTTAAATACACAAATGGTAAAGGTTTCAAACTAGTAGTTGGCATACATCAGTTTGGTAAAATGCCATGAATTGTTGCTACTTTTTTAAAATTGCCAGACGCAAAACAATACACAGGGCACTGTTTTCGCCGTTCATCTGCGACAATTTTAGTTGATAATGGCGCAGATTTAACATGCTTAAAAAGATTTGGAGGATGGAAGTCATCGACTGTTGCTGAAGGGTATATCGATGAATCCATTATCAATAAAATTGAAGTTGCTCATAAGATTTTCGATACAACGGATAATGAAACAGCCGATGCAAATAATGTTATTGATTTTAATAGCAATATATCAACAACAATGCTAGGATGCGATACTACTAATCCACCAATGTTCAATAATTGTACTAATTGTACGGTAACCGTTAGTATTACAAATAAGTAAAATTAAACTCCTATACCTAACACATAATTAGTTTGGCATAGATTTATCAAATAAAAATTGATTATTATGTATACTGTTTAATTAAAATAAATAAATGCGTTTGACCTTATAACTACTTTTATTTCTTCTAAACAATTAAAAATCCATACGGGAATATATTCCCGGCCTACGCCAGAAAAAATATTCTCGTACTATTATTACTTGTTGCTTACCCGGGGTCTTCACTATGCAAAATCGCTGAGATTTTCTATCATGAGACTAAATTTATGAATGTATGTGTAAGTATGTTATACAAATTTTGAAACTCTCAGCAAATTATCAGGAGGCTAATTCACGAAAAAATTATCATGAAATTTTTACGAAATGTCAATGCTATACTATATTTTAACATAAAAATCTATTAAATTGGTTAACAATATTTCCGGATTTTTTGACATTTTAAGAAATTATTATAAGACTAAAATGCCCAGTTATGATATTTGTTTGATAATTATTCATCAATACATTGAAAAAAACATACACATTCATAAAATATCATGAGAGAAAGTCTCAGCGATTTTGCATAGTGAAGACCCCGTGTTAGCAACAAATACAACATACTGGAATCATGAGCTTTTCGTTTCGAAAAAAACAACGGCAAGATTTAGTTTTTCCTACGATCGGAGAAGAAAGATTTTTATTTAAATTAAATTGTATTGTACTCTTTTTGCCCTTACATTCTCTACTAATTTAAAATCTTAACTAATTGAAAAAAATGATTTTGATTTATTTATTTATAATCTAAAGAATATTTAGCCAAGCTTACCGGACAAGTGGTGCAGTGGTTAAAGCTTCGGCACTTGGACCGGGAGGTACTGGGTTCGAATCCCATCAGAGGCTAGATGCAAATCGAATTTTCATCATCGATTACGATCGGTGATGTTAATAAACACAACTAAGACCCTCTGATGGAGTGCAGAATTCAGCGCCGACCCACCGTCGATGTCAATGTACAGGTTGACATGGAGCTTGCAATGTGCAGGTGGTAATACTGTAGTTATGTGAGTAGGTGAATAGGTGAATAGGTGAATGGGTTAATGATGTAGCGTGAATGCGTAGTATCACAATGGGCCAAAAAATGGCCTAAGTGTCAACCACTGAAACCTAAAACCGTAGCCAAGCTTATATAATTATTTCCCCCCTAAAAGTAAGAATTGTATAATGAGTAATACTCATCGTTCCATAGGACTTTCGTTACATTCCGCTGTTGTAATGTTTGCTGTTTTGCATCGTCCACATTTATGTGTTGGACCTTGTACTACTTGTTAGCTGGAACACTATTTTTTTATATTATCTCTGCAGTGTATTCTACGGCCAAGGCTCTCTCAACTATGTCGCGGTTTGCTTTTTCCGTTCCTACTTTTACGCTGTTGCCTGCCAATTCGAGGAAGTACGGCTATAGGTTTTATCACCATCTGCACATTGCGTGGCTCTATGCTACGCTATACTGGCATGGAAGATGGGTCGGCCCATGAGTTATGCACTCCAACAGGGGTCATAGATGTGTTCCATTTCATCACAGGTCGTAATATGTTGATAAAAATTCCCTTTGCATCCTGTCCTTATCGGGATTCGAACCCGGTACATCCCGATCCAAACGCCAAAGCTTTAACCACCAACCATTTGATCGGTAGTTGGAACAATTTATGATAACATAGCTCCTCCGGGGTTGGAGAAAGAACGTCCGCGTTCTTTGATTCTATTTCTAGATTTGATAATGACGATGGAAACTCGATTGAATCGTAGCCGTTTTATGTTGTTGACCCTCCTGATAACGTCCTTATCCAATATTGATGGCCTGTTTATCTGAGATATACCTGTGATACCTTCTTGCCATTTTTGGATGTTTTGTTGTTCGATTGTTTCGATGTTAATTTCCTATACTAGTTGTCAGCTTATCTGTAGGTTACGTAGCCGACCTTTTCTTGATTCTCACTTTTATTTTAAATGATTGGAATTTTTTTTACTGTCGGTTGTTAATGTACAATTCCCCAACGTTATTAAACAATATGCCTAATAATTTATCATCGGTAATGTATTGGCTCTTGGTTCTCATTATTAATGGCCTGATTTCTGCATGTCTGAACAAAGTGTTCAATGATGAAAATAACTTTATATTCCGACATGATGAGATGCTGTGAATAGTTTTTGATAATCTTGTCATTGATTGTCAATGGAGTATTCATTAATACAGCTGATTTTTCTCTTGCAGTTTCAGCACGTCTAAATAGGTATGTTCATTATGTAAGATAAGAATTTTAATTCGGAGCGATTAAAAAAATGAAATTTATTTTAATCTTTATTGATACAATTCCAAACTAAAACCAAACTCTTAAATCTAACAAACAAGTGGCAAGTGGCACGTTGCAAATCTAAAGGCACGTTGTAAAGAATCTGCATTTTTATAACTAAGCCGAGTACTCCTGGTTGTTAACTCTTCCCCCTTTAAAGATCCACGACCCGTGGGTCAGAATTCCAAGTTAATTGGTTGAATCCCGAGTTATTTGATAATCTCTGGATGATGAGTTGATCTGAGTCTCCTTATTTTATAATGATGAATGGTCTTTTTGATTTAGTCCATAAGTCCTGATACTTTATGGTTTGCGAATAAATTTTGAAGGTTTTTTACGTTGTCTAAGTGTAAATCGTTTTTTATTCTGGGTCGATCTTGATGCCTTTTTCCGTTATATTGGGCTGGTGTACTGATGGTAGTAGGACTAAAGGTTCTAATCTCTCGGTTGCTGAATGTTGTGTAGGTTGAAGTTTAACCTTTTCCGGGTGGCGATCGTATTTATTTGTTTGGCAAATTTCACAATTTTGTGTGTACTTTTTATCAAGTTTTTCAAGTGTGGGAAGTAATATTTTTCCAGAATTTGTTCTTTATTCTCCTTCCAGTTATGGTGCGTTCTTTTATGTTCTTCCTGAATAATCCTGAATTTATTCTCCTCATTCCTGATGTCTTATACGACTGTTTGAGTTGAATCCAGCGAAATATTCTGTATATAGTTCTTGCAAAATTTGGATGCATTGTTCCGGAATCTTCGCGCCACTAATTGTTGTAGGGTTCCTCTTTTCTTTAAATGTGTTCATCAGGGCTTCATTAGTTATATCCCGTAAACTGATGAAATGGCTCTGGTAATTCCGTTGCGGTTCTTCATAGGCGTAAACATTCTTATTCTCCGTAAAAATAAGTTGGTTCCTAGAAACGTTTATCGGTGCATCGCAGTCCGGAATCAAATCTGAACTATCCTGATTCGCGCTATGAATTATACCATCTGTTGATAGAGTATTGGCCTCTATCTCTAGTCGAGACAGGACATCTGCAATTTTGTTGGTTTAACCCGGTTTATAAATTAACTCGTAGTTATATATTCTTCAAGTTTTGACTTCCATCTTTTTAGTTCGGCGATATGGTTTTTTCGACTTAGGGAGAATGTCAAAGGTTGATGACCTGTGACAAACTTAATTTTTTTCGCACCATATAAGTAATTCCGTAAGCTGTCCTAAGCCCAAATAATGGCAAGCATCTCCTTTTCATTAACGACATAGTTTTATTGTCTTATTCACCGACCTGGAGGTGAACGTGATTGGTCTGTCTTTCCCAAGTTTGCCCTGAGACAGTACGGCACCAAATGCTGTATTTGAAACATCAAGATGTCAAGATGAACGGATTTTCGAAGTTGGGAAAGATCAGTATTTTTGTAGATGACAATAAATCCTTAATTTGTAGAAATGCGCGATGTTCTTTCTCGGTGAGAGTGATTTTCACCTTTTTTGCTTTATTATTGGCCGCAATTTGCGTGTTTTCCCCTCTGGTGATATTTTTCATCGGTTTGGCGATTTTACCGTAATAAGAAGTGAGTCCCAGAAATGATTTTAGGGCTTTTAAGTTTTCTGGGCTTTTAATTTTCCGAATGGCAAGAACTTTTTTTCATCGGGTCTAATGCCTTGGTTTATTATAACGTAGCCAAGGAATTCCGTTTCATGTTTTATAGGAATTCTGTCTTATCGAGATTAGGTGTTTATCCTCGGTATTTCCTCCGAATATGATAATGTCGTCTATATAGACGTAACATATTTTCCCTATAAACTCCTTTAGAACGTTGTCGGTCATTCATTGAAAAATGGTTGGAGCATTCTTCAATCCAAAGGGATGTCTTAAACATTCATAGTTACCGTTCATAGGATCTTTTGAAGGTTTTGTTTTGATTTGTGTGACAGGTGGTCGTCTCGTATTTCCAGATTATTTACTTGAGCTGATATTTTGTCTTTTAGTGGTATCTTTATATTCGGCGTTAAGAGTAAGACGTTTTTTTTCTATCGGTGATGGGTCCCAGTTCCTTTAAAGTGTCGTCCCCGAATATTCCATTAAATGATTTGAGTCTGGGCAGTACGAAAAATTCTATACTTTTGTTAATTCCAACACTTTTAAAAAATTGGCCCATAATCTTCTCTTTTATTAAGAGCGTCCCACAAACGGACCTGATGATTGCACCTCTGGGGGTATCGAATTTACAGCTAATTCTGGTTTTACGAAGTTTTTATTGGCTCCTGTGTCTATGAGAAACTTGAGAGTGTCGTTATCTCTCGTTTTGTACTCTACGTTTCGTACGCTAGAGGCTGTTATCATAAAATTTGCTTCGGAGTTGTCTTCTTCTTCCTGTTCCTTTTCGGATACATTTTCAAAGTGATAAACAGCGTTTACTGGACGATTTTAGTAGTTAGACTGATCTCGTTGTGGCGTGGTCATATTGTGTTGCGGTGTTGGGGTATGTAGGCTTCTTTTGTAGGTTTTTCTGGTTTGTAGGGTATAGTTGATTTATTGGAGCTATTATTGAATTGTTAAAACTCCTTCTGCGTATTATTAAATTCCTATAGCTTAAATTTTGAAATTCCAGGCACGAAGCATATGCCTCTGGTAGCGTCTGAGGTCGTTGAATGATTAACATTTTAGATAGCTCTCCATTTAATCCTCGAATAAAAACTTCAAAAATCCGGTTTCGGTATGTTTCTATTAAAACTTCTATTGTATCGGGAGAGTATTCTGCAGTTTTTATTTTATTGACGATCAGCGAGAATTGGTGGTTAATATTCACATAGAATTCGTCTATGCTCATATTCCTCTGAGGCTACTGAGTTGGTATTCCAATATCCTGAGGTCTCTTTTATCCGCATAATGGAGAGACAAGCATTTTTTGATAGAAGCCCAATCGTTGCTAAAGATGTTGTATGATATCAAAGCAGCATCGGCATTGCCTCTGATCTTTTGCCTGATACTTTGAAGTATGGCTCTGAATATCTTTTCGTTGCGTACTATAAAAATGCGTAAATGTTTGTAACTCCTTGATGCAATCTGGGAGTCTACTAAATTCGACTAGATCTTGTTCGGTTCTCGTGGGAATTTTATCAATGGCCTCACATATTGTGGTGTTTCAATAACTTCTACGAGCGAATTTGGTTTCCCATTTGAAATATTCCTTAATATTTCTATTTCAGGTTCCTTCGTCTTTTATCAGTTTCCTTAATAATTTCATTCGGGTCGTTGCTTATAGCTTCTAATTGGGTTTCATATTCTCTTGCTTCACATTCTCACGTAATGATCCGAAACACTCTTTTAATTTTAATTTTTTCAATTGATAATTTACAAAATTTCTTCATAGGTCACTTAAAGGTACAGTTCTCGCACATCACTGTATCTACCCCGCATTAAATCCCTTTAAATCCCGACTGCTCCACAAATCCATGATTTTCCCTGACAATACATTTGCACGCACCTATAATATTCGTCCATATATCCCAAGTTCTTGTTAAGATGTTGCTTAACCGCGTGGCAAACCTATAGGAACTTTTTGCTAATTTAGTTCCGTGTTAATCCATCAGGCGATTGCTGTATATATGAATGATAGTGCGTGAATTTAGTACCTCCGATGTAAAAATTATTCCCGGCGCAGATAATGAGCAATATATTAGTACTTTTATTCAACTAGGTCGAAGTTGCCAAAGGGTTCACCTTGGCATTAAAATTTCCGATCACAACATTGAAATGCATTTTGCTTACGGTGATCATCAATCAGGTTCAGTTGGTAATATTGGTTGATTGTTATATTGGAGAAATAGTATTGAGAGATTTTTGCCACTAGAAGATGTTTTTTTGTAATGTATCGCGTATGAACGATGACATTTGTTAAAATGAGTGAAATTTCTGACAAAATTCGCTATATTTTGCAATTGTACTATACGAAAAAGGCAAAACCGCTGCCCAAGCATGGATAAAAATTTGTCGTGTTTATCGTCAAGATGCTGTATCGAATGCAACAGCATGTATATTATTTGCTCGCTTACGATCTGGAAATTTGGGTGTCAAAATTCACCTCGCAGTGGTCCACCAATCATTGAACAAGTCGATGAAATCTTAAAAAAAACGAAGAAGACCGTCACATAAGCAGCCATGACGAAAAATTGATTGATCTAATTTCGAAACGCAACGAAATTGACCCATTTTTGAAGAAAATTATTACTGGCGTTTCCATGGTTAAAGAAAGGTGAACCACTACAGATGACATCAAAGCCAGGATTGACATTCGTATATTTGTGTAAGTTGACGTTGTGTGTATGGTAGGATTGGAAAGGAATCGTACATTATGAGGTTTTAAAACCGAACCTGGTCAAACCTGGAACTTGGCTGGGAAGAGTTGGTTCGTCCAGCGTATAGCCCAAACCTTGCACTCTGTGATTTTTTTTTTGTTTCGATTATTTAACTCTTACTTGCCAACTTTAGACCATAAGTTGGCTTCAAAAATGTACTGTGAAAATCATTTGGCCAAGTTTTCATGGTACTAGCACAACTGTATGTTTATCGCGAAACGCCATTATTCGAGCATCCATCCAATATTATAGATAATTTTTATAATGCTATAGATCAGGGCTCCGATTCCTGGAACTACAAAAAATAACCGTAGTAATACTTCTGTAGTAACCAACTAAAGACGATAAATCTTTGTCGTCTAAAGAAGAAGAAGCGCAAAAAATGTTTCAAATTTTGTGATTTAATCAAAACAACCTTGCGGCTTTTACAACCCTCTTTTAATTTTTTTTGTATACTCAGTATAAATGACAGTTTTGTACATTTCCTCACACACTAATATCCATATTAAACGAACAACCGGAAGTGAATTATTAGTTTTGAATGTAAACAACATTAGATAGGATAGTGATTCGTATATGCTCGTATATCTCCAAGACAAATAAATAACCACAATTTTATTGTGCTGCAATCAAACAAATAAAAAAATTTAAATACCGTACTAAACAAACTTGAAACGAGTACCAAGACAGCAAGAAAAGGGAAGAAAAAGTGTTCAAACCCGGGAGGGATGTTTATTCCTCATCATCATCATCGAGATTAAAAAATATGGTTTTGTTGTGCTGTTCTGTATATTGGAAATGTCCGTGTCAGTTGGGGGTGTTTCTCCCGCCGGCACACAAATAATATTTGTCTTAATATGTGTCCAAAACCGCAAACTGTGTCTGTCCCACCTACTAAACTTTTTAATTAAATATTAAAAAAATTTATTCCATACAACACATTAAGAAAGTTTCGAGAACGGTTAAGTAAATTTTTGAATTGGTTTTGTGTATGACCAAAATACCCAAATAAAATTGCGTCATTATGATAAAAATGAAAATTTATTGGTCCGTAATTATTATCCCATTTAACTCTGGTTTTTATGAATTTTCATCTTCCCACCAAATGTCCGCATTAAAGTAATTACTGAAATATAATTTTTTTTTTCTTCAATTAAAATCCTAAAAATCATTTAATGCCTTCGAGAAAATTTTAAATATTTACGAGTTACATATCCAGATATATGTATATCTTACGGATGAAAAGTTGCCTCAAGATACGAAACCAAAAATGAAATCGGAAGAAAATTAAATGTGGGCATAACAATAAAAAATTTCATGGAAAATAGGTTGAGTGTGAAAATTTAATTTTCAGTTTGATAATTACGGTATGATATAATTTTCTTATTATTGATTTTAATGGTTGCAAATTTACTGGACCAATTAGGATGAGTGTATAAATACGGTCTTAATGGAATTTTCTTGTCTTCTCTTTTTTCGTGGTTTGTATTTTATTGTTATCATTGTAAGGGAGTGGGGGGATGGGATTCATTATTAATAGTTGTGTATATGATAGGAATCTTTACAAATTTCCTATAATAGAAATCTGTTCGAGTATACCAAGTCGCAGTTATGGCAACTCTATTGTCGTTATTTGTCATAACGACGCGAAACTCGTTACTTGTCCTAACGTTCAAATGTTCTGAATCCTTCCTCAGTTGTGTTTTGGTAAAACTCCTCCTGGATTGCAGAACGGACTCTTGAAGAAGTAAATTTTATTTCTTTTTGTTTTGTGCTCGATGTCCCAAGAAGTTAAGTCCTACTAAACGGTTTCATGGTTTCGTTTCTCTCTATTCTTACACGGAACAACTTAGTTGTATGACGCGCACACACACCCTCATATGAGTCTGCTCCAAACTCAGTACGATTGTGTTGCGGTTCAACTCACTTACAACTATTTTGCAGGTCTTTAAGTCACTGGGCATATTTTTTAGTACAACCCGACTATCGTACACCAAGCCTAGGTTGTACAGAGTTGAATGATCCATATTGTTTTTTTAATTCGGACGTTTGTATTTCATTGCACCATATGTCCAAGCGCTTCTAATTTTAATTTCAACCCAAAAAATAGCGAGAAATTATTTATTTATTATTATCACCACAATTTTTATCTAAATCGTTCGAGCCGACAAAATTTCACGAAGTTACCCTGGTCTCACCGAAGGACTTCTCAAACAAATTTTCCCGAAAGTAGCACTCATCGAAATCGATTCCTGGCATTTGACCATACCAGATAACATCAAAATCATTAGAGACGGAAAAATATGAAGACATTAATTAGATAGCGAATGCTACAAACTTATACTGTTACACCAATAATAACCAAAATTTTAAAAAGGATGCATCAGCGTAACGCAAACACATAACAGTGCAAAATTATGGAATATAACGCCAGATATCTAATTAACAAAAAACATAAGATGCAACAAGAAACAACATGACGAAACACAGTACATACACTGAAAAAAATAGCGCGGAGATATTTACACATTTTGCTGTGTAAACCCAAATTTGCAATTATTACCAATAATATCTTAATTAAGTACGAGCCTTGTAAAATTTTCAGTGCAATATTTACAGTGCATTTTTAAGTATTAAAATTATTGCTGAGCACCGTCTGTTGACAAATTAAATTAATGATATTACAATGCTGCTAGGTAAATTTGAGCTGCGCAATTTAAATATATCATTTTCAATGCAAACATATTAAAAATGAAAAAAATTGTTTTTTTCGTTGAGAATAAATTGCAAAGTGTTTTTAAAATGTTCAAATACTTTTCAATATTTACTTTGCACTTTGTAAAACAATTTTTGCGGGGAAATTATAACCAATCAAATCATTTATTCTACCCGACTTTGTATTTTGTTCTCCAAATTTTATTTAAAATTTCAAACTAAAATAAGCCTTAAAGTCAATTTAAAGCAGTACACAAATTGCCACAAAAATGCCAGTTCGTCTATTTTCCAGATTTGTTGCGAAAAATGGTAATTATTAAAAAATAAAATAATGTATAAATTATATTTATTTTTATCCTTCATTTGCAGTTTTTTTGTAACCTTACTTCGCGTCGCAAGAAATGACCGCTTTAACCTTCAGGATTAAACCATAGAAGTGCTGAAACGATATATGGTAAACCCAAATTAAATTTACAATACTTTATGTAGCTTTACTTATATTTTTGCTTTCTTGTTTTAATTTCAGGATTTTATAAAGCAACTTTAGACGACCGGACCAACTCAGTTCCCTGAACATTAAATGGTTCCTCATATGAGGAGAATTTAATTATTAGCAACATTAGAACAATTCCATATCTTTTAAGGCTGTATACTATAAAGTAAAAATATATTTGATCAAAATTCACACGTAAGTTTATTGTCGATCCGGAGAAGTAATTAATTATCATCTTTATTTTAAGAAAAACCGATGGCCTTTTGTGAAAAGTGAATAAAAAAGATTAATTATAAAGAATGTGTTTCATTAAAATTGGTTTTTAATATGTTAAATATTAAATTCTGTCTCCTCCAATCTAGAAGTTTCGACTGTTTGCTTCTGTGCATAGTAAATATTAAGGCGCTGCAATTTTCTCAATCCGCAAATTTTAAAATGCATTGTAAACCATTATCCACTTTGCTGTCATTATTTACCATGCGCTCTGTAAAGAATTTCTAAATTATTTTACAAACTGCAGAGTAAATATATAAAACCAATAGCAAATATTGCTAATCCACCGTGAAATAAAACTAATAAAATTTACTCAGCAAGTTGTAATAATTGATTTGCTAACATCGCAGTAAATACAAAGCGCTCGTGTGGCTGAATTTTTAATCAGTTTTCAGTAAATATTACTCCGCTTTTTTGTGAATATTACCGATTATTTTTTTCAGTGTAATCGCGGAGCATGTTGCAACATCACACAATATAGTGCAATGTCTGGCAACGTCCCACAACAATCGCTACATTAAGCAACATGATACCACATCCCAGAACATGGTGCAACATGAAGGAACATCACGCAATATGATTCAACATCCTACGACATGGTACAACAGCCTACGATATGGTGCAACATAACGCAATATCATGCAACATGGTGCAATATCTGTCATCGAGCTTGAAGCCGTCGGTGAAGAATTTAACTGTCTCGGTCTCCATAATGAGACCACTCTCCCAATCCTCCCTAGAAGGGAGAACCAGCTTAAAACGCTTGCCAAAGCACATTAGAGGGGTGTTATATAGTCCAAATTCACCAGGTCAACACTATTGACTATAGTTGAGTGTCTTTTTTGCAGGCAAGCCCACCCTGAAGTCGCTGATAGCCGGTCAACCGTATTGACTGTCATTTGCTTACCGCTAATATCCAGCAGAAGAACGTACAGCATAACCTCTAAAGCACTAGTAGGGCTCGTTTTCAGCGCTCGACTAATGAGGAAACAGGCTGCTCTCTGCACCTTCGCCATCATGTTCCTGTCAGATAATTTCTCCAGAGCTGGCCACCATACACTCACACCATACAGCAGTACGGCCCTTACAATTGCCGTGTAAAGCCAGTGCACCAGCACCCATTTCTTTCCGATGGAATTTTTACAAGAGAGAGTGCCACTATGGCCTTCTGTATTATATGGGTTAATCGCCAATCCACATCTGATCTGTCCAACCCGTCATCAGCATATGCAACCGCACCTATTCCTTCCCTCTCCATTCCCAATATTAGTCCATTGATTACTACATTACAAAGAAGGGGAGAGAGGACACCTCCTTGGGGTGTTCTCCGAATAACTCGTCTTGTGACGGAAGCTTACCCATCCTCGCTATAACCCTTCTGCTACCTATCAAATGATTAATTAGGCTGGTTACTGGGTCTACAATCTCAAGTGGCAACAATACTTCCATAATTCCCTCCCCCTTCACGTTGTTGAAAGCGTCGCCGATTTCGTGAAACTCCACCAACGAGAATTCTTGAAAATCCAGTGACCAATTCAATTCTCCGAACCAGGGTATGTACCGTATCCAAGGACCTACCCTTATGGTACGTTTGCTGAAACTGTGCCCAGTTTCTGGGTATAATTCTCGAACAAAGATGGACATCCAGTAGCCTTTCTTTGATTTTCAGCAGAAAAGGTGACAGAGATATTGATCTTAAATCTTTAGGGGTTCTGTGCGACCTATTAATTGCTTTCAGGATGAAGATCACCCTAGCCTTCCTCTATTTCTTCGAGATGTACCCCAGCTTCAGACACCCTTTGAAGATATCTTCTAGCTAGGGAAGCAAAACCTCCGAGTTTTTTGCTGAATTTCTGCTGGTGGGAATATCACCGGGTCAACTGACTTAAAGGGCTTAAACCCTTTAAGCGCCCATTTTATCTTCCGTGTATTCAGAATATTTTCTGTACGCAACAGTTGGATTCTGAAGTCATGCGCAGATCCGCAGTAATCCAATGGACCCACAGTCAACACATTCCCACTTCCGGGAAGTGAATTTCCATCAACAGATCAAGAATCTCTTTGCTAGAAACCGTCCATTCGCCATCCGGTTTTATCAGATAGCCTGGAATAGCTGGACTGGTAGAAAGAATCTTTCTTAAGTGCGAGGTTTCCGAGACCCCTTCCACAGAAGTGCCTTCACAAATTCATTTGCGCCTTCCTTGTTTCCCTTTTGTGTACTCTGAGGCATTCCTTATAAAAGTCCAAGTCTTGATCTTTTCGCTCTATTGAAAGCAAACTCACAGACTTTTCAGAACTCTGCAAGTGCCGAGATTCACCAAACAGGTTTTCGCTTTCCCCTCAGTTTTGTTAATGGACAAGCCTCCCTCATGGAAATATTAGCCCTAGTAAGAGTATCCACCATTGAATCAAGTTCACTACCTGTGTCGGAGAGTCCTGGAACTCTTGATGAAATGATGTCCTCCAATACCTCCCTATATACACGCCATACTGTCCTCCTGGGATTTCTGAACACGTACTGATTTGTAATTTGGAGATTAAGCTTAAACGTTAAGTAACGATGGTCATAGAAGGAATGCTCCTTCGGCCTCCTCCATTCCCTGATCATAGGTGAAATAAAATCAGACGTCAAAGTAAGATCTAGAACCTCCTGTCTATTACTAATAATAAACTTGGGCTCCTGACCTATATTGCTAATAGTGAGGTTAGTTCTTAAAAGAAATTCGAAAAGTAACTCATCCCTCTCTTTTATATATCGGAGCTACCCCAGATGATGTGGTGCGCATTCGCATCACATGCTAGGATAGCTCCCACCTTCCTCCTTTCCATATCACTGACAAGTGCCCCCAGTATATCTGGCGGGACTGGCTTCTCCCGGTCCAAGTATGCGGAATACATGAATTGCTCTTTTCTGTCCCAGAAGCGTAAAATACGGTGTACCCCTTCGCTCGCAGACCACAGATCTTGTTATTTTTGATTTTTGAAGGTTCTTATATCAAAACTATTTCCTCCCCTGACTTAGCAAGTCTGAGAAGAATCGCCGCCGAAGCAGCTTTGGTGTGATGTAAGTTTATCTGCACAAACCTGATCATTGCAAGAAGTATTCACTTACCTTAACTGCCGTGCTGCGTCGGTTTGTTGGACCCGACGGAATCGACAGTATCCTCCGCCTCACTCCCTACGCCGTCCCTAAACTTAAGGAGGTCCACATCTCCCCCCTCGTCTGATGTGTCCCTCTTTCCCCTGCTCAGGACTAGTCGGTTTCTAAGTTCGTCTATTAGCCCCACACTTGGGTTCGCCACCAGCTTTGATGTTTCCGGTGGAGGGATGCCATACCTCACGCTTCCCTTAACAGACTGGATTTTTCCTCCCCTTTCTCAGGCTGCGCGGTGCTTGGTTTACTCCGACCTCGCCGTTTCTGAACATCTTGACAGTAACAGAGCCAAAACCGAAGATTATAACCCCTTAGTTTTTGCCAGGGGAGCCAGGGATTCCTTATTGATCACCATAATGGGTGGTCTGAAACTGCCCTTAGGCTCTACCTGCTTACCTCGCCTACCTCTTCGATTGCCTTTCTATACAAGAAGGCTGTCCGCTGATCTGCGCACGCGGTCAGCTTCAGCAGTTGCCGATGACATCCTGCGTCCCTGCAAATTAGAGGTGGTCCCGCATGTTGTCCAAGGATTCTGAGAAAAACTAAGTTGAGAGAATTAAACATCAACCTCCGTTTTTTTCCGGTGATGTTCCCATACTCATGGCTCTCATCCACGATGGCTAGCACGACCTCCCTCTTCTTTACAATGTCACTGAAGAGCTTAGGCCGTATCTGTCTCACCTGAAGCTTGGCCCGTTTTCTCTCGGCATCCAAACCTCTATGCTGCTCCTCGCTAGGCCTCTGTCTCTTAGACCAAAGATCCTCTTTTTGTGCTTTGCTCACATCAGCAATGCAATTTTTCGCCCACTTAACAGACTGCCTCTGTTCCTTCGTCCAGTGCCTCTCGCAGACCCCCCGTCCCCACCATCATTTGAGAAGTGCTGGCCACTTCTTTATCTTTTTTATTAATGTTTCCATATTCGAACCCATGAGTATTGGATAAAATGATGGTCCGCCTGTGCAGAGATCCGTATACACGGGTAAGGCTAAATACAACTAGAGATCGCCAAAGCGCCCCGTTCAGGACTGGGCAATTATTTTTTGGTGCGTTCCCAGCCTAGCTGCTCATTGGCTCGCATAACACCTTGATCCGATTCATCCGCCGCCATTTAGCGTGACCCGCCTAGGTTACTCATTTCACCAATTCTTGTTTCAAGAGTGAGAACTTGGAGGCGGTGGTGATTGTCAGACACCGAACCTTTAACATGTTCTTCATTCTTAAATAGATTTTCAGTCTGTTTGCCGATTCGGATTCTGCTAGCTTTAGAACGTTCTATCTAAAGAATCGAGGCTAAATATTTTTTAAGCAATTTAGTTAGCCCCAAGTTATTTATATGCATTTGTTGTTATTTTCTTGAATTGAATTCTACTAACCTTTACTAAAGCTACCAACATCCATTGTTGCCATGAGATTACATGGAGCCTCAATATTTAAATTAAATATTTAATAAGCCTATAATTAGTATTTATGGTTTGTCCTGAAATGTCTTCTTTTATTTCTTTATTCTGCTAGGTTTCTATTAAAACGAATAGATAACGGGATTAATTTGCTAGGTGTTCAAGTAGCTAGATTTTTTTTGGTCAAATTCAACTTAACTGAAAGTATAATTGTTCCAAAGTTTAACTATCGAAATATGTATGGTCTTTTGCCACTTACCAGGTAGATGATGAATGCCTTTGCGATAGAAACTTGGTGGTTTCGAAGCAAAATAGTCATCGAGCCCTTTTTACACATTTTCAACTTTTGTGAACCGCTGATCTTTCAAATATGATGACATCAATCTGAATAAGTGGTAATCAGAGGGAGCTAAGTCTAGAGAATACGCCGTATGCTGTAAAACTTCCCCGCCTAAGGAGGATATGAGTCGCTGGGTTGATCGTGCTGTATGTGGTCGAGCGTTGTCATGCAGCAAGATCACCTTCTGCCTTCCTTATCCCGTAAATGTTTTTTTTCTGCCAGAGCATCACTTAATTTGATGAATAGGCTTAATAACATTCAGCTGTAACAATGTGACCAGGGCTAGGATGTTGTACCATCACAATTTTCGACTTTCGACTTTTTTATGTCTCAATTTTCAGGAATCAATTATCATTCTATTTCGCGTAACCAATTATGTGTTTTATATCGCGATTTCAACCTCTTGATATAATTGTGAGCTTTCTCTCTTTTCTACATTTCGATGAACGTATCACGAAAAAATTATTTGGTGATAAATAGAGTCGATTAATCTAGTAGTCTTAGATATCGTAGAAAAGAAATAGAGTGATGTTTTACTCGAGCCAGCTGAGAACACATTAGAAAATGCGTAGTTTTAGAAGTGAAATAGGCTGCCATTTTACTCGTAAAAAACGAGATATAAAAAAGTCGAAAGTCGAAAATAGTGATGGTATAACATACCAGCCCAGATTCTACAAACTCGTAGTAAATGGCTCCTTTCCAATTCCACCAGACACACAGCAACCCTTTTTTGGCATGAATATTAATTTTTACAACTGATGTTGATGACTGACCTCGAACAACTCGTGTTTTCTGCGTTCTAGATTATCGTGAAAGATCCACTTTTCATCACCCGTGATGATTTTGCGAAAGAAACGTTTAATTTTTGTATCGAGGAATCAAATTCATAACTATTCTGCAAGCTCTTTTTGAGTTTGACACGGATTTTCATCCAGTAAAACTTCAAGTTCTTCGTCTTCAAATTGTTCTACTCCTCCCTCCTGGGCGTACATCGTGAATGACTTCAAAGTCGAATCAATCAATTCCATATCTTGAATAGTCAATTGCTGTGTTTTTTTATTAGCGCCCGATAGCTGTATCCGGAGCAGCCAATTTTCTATGTCAAAACTTATATTTAGCGCGCTATTATTGCATATATTTAATTTATTTAACTCTAAACTAAGATATTTTTCATTTTACTTTTTAGTTAAAAATCGATAGAAAAAATATCTTGCTCTACCTATTTAGCGGGAGCCACTATCGGGAGCGCTATCCATTTCAATGGGAAATTTGAAAAGACTTTTATTTTGTAAGCCCCTGAAACCATTAGAAACTAAATCTTACAATAAAAATTTAAAACGCAGCAAGATGAATTCTTGTTTATAACGTCATGTAAAAATAAATGTCAATTAATATATTTCAGGAAATAAATGTTTGTTTTATTGATGAATTTAGTTTTAATTTTTATAGTACAGCGACACCAGAGAATAACAGCTGCAGTTTCAGTAGAAAATTGCCATTTGGCACCGGATAGTGCTCCAATATCAAAACACGGCTATCGAGAGCACTATCTCTTTCAGGGGGAAACTTTAAATTTCCCTTGTTTTGTACAACCCTTAAGTCAAAGCAAACTTCATTCATTCTACAAATTTTGACGTATGTCAATTTTTGCTTAAAAAAAACAGAAAAAAATTGATAAATTTTTAATAATTTAATATATTTTTAATACGTATTTCACAAAAAGTTTGGAGCATTTGATTTGCGATTTTTTTAGGGCAAATGGCAATGTGTTTCACTAGAATGGACGTGTACGCATGTATAGTTGTGCTGGGATATGATATTCGCACAAAAATAATTTTGGTATGCAGTGCACAATTCGATTGAGTGAACCCTTGTTAAAATTGAGACCGCGGAAAGATTTGATTGAAACTTCTACACGAAATGATTCATGCGTATTTGTTTATTCGGGGTATACGGAAAGGAAACGATGGACATGGGCCAAATTTTAAACAACTAATTCTAATTCACATATTCTATGATGAAGTAAATAATTACAAAACTCACTGGTGGCGTTGTAATCGTATTTGTCAGCATCGTAAATTATTTTATGGATATGTTAAGCGGGTTCATAATCGAACTCCTGGGCCACACGCTACTTGGTGGATAGCACATGTTGATTCGTGCAGCGGAGCTTTTGAAAAAATTAAAGAACCTCAAATTTCATAAAAACGAAAAGCTCCACAACGAACTCCAGCTTTATCACACCGCGAAGTTAAAGCAAATGTGCGAGACATACGAAAAATTTTCCCGACAAATCAAGCTAGCGCGACCCAAAAAGGCCAAGCTAGTACAAAAACTAAACATCCTAATTATTCTGATCGACCGGGTGGCAACTTAAAAAATGTAGTTCGTATTACAGATTTGCCGACTAGTGAAGATATTCCACATTCTACTCCTAAATCATCCCCAGCAATTCAACCTTTTTTTTGGGAAAGGTAGAAATCTTTCTGATTCACCTGTCGCTAAACCAGATGATAATGTTAATCACACAGTTCGCGACTTGTGGTCGAAACGGCGATAAAGTGCCGCAAACTACATCAGATTTTGACCACGAGCAACCAAAATTAGTTGAAGAAAATGACGATGATGATTTAATTTTAATCGAGGAAGTATATCAGGTTGTCGATTTGTTAGATAGTGATGATGAACAAGAGAGAACGCACAGCACAAGAGACGCTAGAAATCAAACGATTCAAGAAATGCAAGACGATCTACTGAAGAAAATTAAACATAGCACCAATGATTATTGTGAAGATGATGAAACAGATGATGTAATTGATTTAATCGCCGGTGATTTCGATGACACAATTACAGGAGATACCAACGAATTAATCGATAAAAATGTTATGGATGATTTATTTGGCAGGGATACACTTTTACGTCGGTATCAAACAACATCAATATCCCGGAACAGTGATGTTATATGCGTAACGGAAAATAATATGATTCAATGCCCCCCTGTGTCAAACTCGAATGATCCGTAATCAATTGGAAAATCATCTCGCGGGTTGCTTGGGCGTTACAGTCGAGGTGAAACATGTTAAATATAAAGTACCAACTAAATTGCCGTTTTATAAAAATAAGATTTTAATTGCATAATTTAATTTAATCATTTTTATTTAATTTTTTCATTTTTATTTTAAAATTAATAAATTAAAAAACACGATTTCAACTGTTCATTAGTTTTTGATGAACCGCGTCGAAATCGTTCATTTCGCCAATTGATGAACCATTTTTAGGCATGGTATACATATTTGTTGTGGTAGGTAATCGACGGACTGAATTGAGGATCGCGGTATAACACTATTTATCAGAGCTTAAATTTTTCGTTTTTTTAACGTTCTTTCTGCTTTTTTTCGTTCCATTTCTCAATAATATTATTTTATGTTTTACGTTTACGTTCTCTTTCTCTGTTGAAAAATATTACGACTAAATGTAACTTTCTTTTGGGATAATCCAAAACATTTGCATTTACATCTAACAGTCTCGGGTTGTAGTTTTCTATTTCGCGATATGCTGCCTCCTGTGAAAAGTTTAAAGGACGAATTATTTCAGTTTGTGTAGATATATATTCATTCAATAATTGGTTAATATTCATCGAAGCTGATGATGCAAATGAAGAGGATGATGAACAGGGGGTCACAGTTACTGCTGAATCTAATTGTTTGCAATGATCATAAAATTTTTTTAAATGAATTATACTACTTTTTTTATTTTCATCCGACACCATACAATTAAACCGGGGATCCAATAGCATTGCGGTTGAAATAATTTGGTTGTCTATTAAATTTTTCTCACGTTGTTCTATTTTAGTAAGTAAACTTTGTGCCAATGGTTGGGTTAGTTTTTTAACCGAAAGTTTTAACTCTAACCAACTTTTAAAAAAATCGCCAATAGGTAGTTGAGTTTTTTGTAGAAAACATGTAATTTTTTTCACCGGACTAAATACTTCAAGAAAATTTACAGCAAAATTCCATACATGGTCTTGGATATTGAGCTCCACATATTCATGCTGATAGGTTTTACAGTAGTCCTTCAATAGTAACAATCGTTCCAACATATCGTAATTAGAGCTCCAACGTGTTGGTGTATTTAAAATCGGCTGTCTTAATTTATTTTGTTTCAGGAAATTTCTATGTGTAGGTGTTCTTAAATATATTGCTAGATTATACGCATTGTTGATATATTGTTTTTCAAATTGGCATCTTTTAGTGTGTCATTTACCGCTAATTGAATTGTATGGGCAGCACATTTAATTGTGTTAACTAAAAATTTTGATCTATTTTCTGCAACAATCATTTCGGCTATCTCGGTGAGGTCTCTGATTTCATCATCTATTTCATCGATATCCTCGTCATCTATGGGGTCTAAATTGTTTATTAGCGAGTTTGAATCTAGTTCATTGTTTATCAAACTAGAAGCCTTTAGCATATTTCTACCGTTGTCACATGTTATGGTATATATTTTGTCCAACGATAAATCGAAAGAAGAAATGGTTTCAATAATTATATTTTTTAAATAAATTGCTGTGTGGCGTTCTGTCAGTTCAATCATGCCTATGGTTCTTATATGAATGGTATTGTCGATGATGTATTGCACATTTACTCCCAAAATAGAACGGTTTAGTCTGGTTGCTTCGTCAATTTTTACGGAAAAAATTTTGTTTTTTAATTCATTACTAATAGATAATTTTAATGCAGTTGATGTAGCCGAGATTTCTGATTTGATTGTAGCAGCGTTTATTGTAATATCCAATGCTTTTGCAATTGGCCCAACAATTTGTTTAAATCCTCGAGACTTCATTAAGCTGAATGTGCATCCGTCCTTCGTAATCATCTCGACACAGGCTTGTTTTATTTCTTGCTTGCTTGTTTTCGTGATTGTTGCTCGCGCTGATTTTTTTGATTTTTTGGTTTTCTAATTAGGTTCATTCGATATTGATCATAAATTTTAGGATGAATAATTTTTATATGACGACGCATATTCGACAATTGGTTATTGGAAATTGTGGTACTGCAGTTTTTAATATTACAAATCTATGAGTTTGTCTCATTATTTAAAGTAAAATAATTTCTAACTGGATCTATACTTGTTTTCTACCCATGTTAATTGTTTCTCTAATAAGTGCACAAACCGTAGAAAAATATTACAAATATAAAAATTCTAAAACACACATGTATTTCGCTTAACCGTTTACATAGATTTCTCAAAAAAATGAGAGGAAGAAAAGAACACGACAAAAATGTTATTTTTCGTAAAAAAAAAATAAAACGAAGAAAGAAATAATATCACTCGATCACACGCCCCCGAAAAAGAGAACAATAAAATTGAATATTATGCAATATACTCAACAAACAAGAGCGAAATGTATGTAATTCTATAAAATAGTCAAGAGAAGAAGAACGCAAGAGCATAAAATACTACTCTCCTTCTTGAGAACGATATTTATTTCTAGTTAATTTCTTTCCTTATAGAAAGAATTTGTATATTTTTGTTTTACTCTCTCAAATAAAACGTAGAACGAAGAGTGAAAACATATTTCGTTTTAAACACTGCTATTTATTAGTTCGATCAAGTGAGCATCTTCGTGGAAAAATAGTATTTGCTCTCCGAAAAGTTCATTTGCACATAGACGACATGGAAACTGATCAATTTCGTCATGTTCATCCAGAAAATATTCGGTTTGGGTCGAAGTTTGAGAATCTTCATCTTTTATAAAATACTTATCGAAGCATGTGAGTTTTTCATTTGGTGGATCGTCTTCTTCTTCAAGGGGCTCTTCGAGTTCGTCATCCGGTTCGGACGAATTTGAACAATTGTTGGGATTCGTACAGTTATATGCGCCACAGTGCTTTCTTGGGTCTCGAATTAAGTGGCGGATCTTGACTGGCCATTTCCGAGCGCTAGAAAATAATAGTACATTGGATTAAAATCCTCTACCTACCTACAGGATCGAAACAATTTAATGGAACTTACTAATTCTCATTCTTTGGAAATGCGAAATAATAGATCATACGGTTTTTAAGTTGCGAATTACAGCATGAATGGGTGCAACACCGTTTCGACATTTTCACACCCATAAATCCATTATCACTATCGTTGTCATCTATATTTATGTTATTATCACCTGCGGTTGATTGCAGCATTCTGAAATTAAAAATATCGTTATAGAGCGATTCCTCACTTAGATGTTTCTAGCCAAATACGTACTTATTCATGTTGCATGGCTTATAACTAATATTGTATTCCATAAATATTGTCCTAATTTTAACGGCCCGCCCAGCTTATTGTAATTCATAAAATAAAATTTTTCATTTTCAACGGGTGTCCTCATTCAGTATAAATTCATTTGGTGTATTATCCCAGTACGGGTTATCGTAATCAAATAAAATTTCCGAATTATTCGATTTCAGCGTATTTAGAAAAGCTTGATTCGAACTATTTATATCACTTAAATTCGATTTTATATCGGCAAATACGGGATCCAAGAAAGGTACCGCATGTAGTTTACCATTTATCGTTCCTTTACATTTTGTTACAGTTGAACTTTGTAGACGTCGCTTTTTTGCTTTAGCCTTAGCCTTTGCTTTTGGATCCTGCACATCATTACTACCCTCAGCAATTGAACTATCCTTTTCGGTTCCCCTTCATTCTCATTTCCTTTACCGCCGACATTCTTACGAGATAAACCACCACACATTATCTGTGTTGATATTCTACAAATATATAAAACAAATCTTCAAACGATCTTCAAACATCACGACTTACATTGTCCATGAACTGTTGCAAACAAATTTTCAACTCTTCATTATCTTCCAGTACCGAAACAATTACACTACTCGTACTACTGGTCACCAATCTACTTCGTCGTCTTTCATCTTCATCGTCATTCTACAAAAGAAACACAAAACAAATTAGGATATTTAATGAAATTCACGATCAAATCTAGCTCGTTTACAACTGTAGGCAACCGTGTTTTGAATATTAATGACATTCGATAGGCTTTCGTTGGAGGAGTAACCATTATATTTTATAAGTATCACACAGTCACAGCACTCAAATTCTAAACTTAAAAACTTATTCACTATATGTATTACTGTGTACAATATTTTTGTTAAATTTATTATTTATTTCGCAATTTGTTTGGGTTTTAAAATGTTTGCGAAATTTTTTTCAAGCAACATAAAAACAAAAGTAGAACTGTCATTCGACTGCATGAAGTTAAATACAATTTAATTTTTTATTAGTAGCGACACCAGTGAATAATGGCTGCAGCAGTTTCAGTAGCAAATTTCCCCTCGGCGCCGGATAGTGCTCCAATATTTGCTGTGTTTTAATATTGGAGCACTATCCGGCGCCAAATGGCAATTTTCTATTGAAACTACAGCTATTATTCACTGGTGTCACTGTACTATAAAAATTAAAACTAAATTCATCAATAAAACAAACAGTTATCACCTGAAATATATTAATTGACATTTATTTTGACATGACGTTATAAACAAGAATTCATTTTGCTGCGTTTTAAATTTTTATTGTAAGATTTAGTTTCTAATGGTTTCAGGGGTTTACAAAATTAAAAGCCTTTTCAAATTTCCCATTGAAATGGATAGCGCTCCCGATAAATAAGTAGAGCAAGATATTTTTTTATCGGTTTTTACCTAAAAAGTTGAATGAAAAATCTTAGTTTAGAGTTAAATAAATTAATTATATGCAATAATAGCGCGCTAAATATAAGTTTTGACATAGAAAATTGGCTGCTCCGGATACAGCTATCGGGCGCTAATAAAAAAACACAGCAACCATATAACAGAATAGAAGACACGTGCTGTGTTTTAATATTGGAGCACTATCCGGAGCCAAATGGCAATTTTCTATTGAAACTGCAGCTATTATTCACTGGTGTCGCTGTACTATAAAAATTAAAACTAAATTCATCAATAAAACAAACATTTATCACCTGAAATATATTAATTGACATTTATTTTGACATGACGTTATAAACAAAAATTCATTTTGCTGCGTTTTAATTTTTTATTTATTTATTTATTTAAAGAAATCTATTTTGTAATATACATGTATGATTTCAGATTATTTACAGTTATAGTTAAAATTATATTAAAACAACAAAAAACTTTAAAACAGAATAAAAAATAAAAAAATATAAACCAAATTTTGGTTTAAACAATTAAAAATTTAGAAAAAAGTCTCTTAAGGATATTTTTAAAGTTGTCCTTTGATAAGTGGAAGTCAAATACATCGTCAATTAAGTTGAAAGATTTAGACATCCTATTAATTGGGTTGTTTTCTCCATAGTTGGTGGAATGGTGTTCAAGTGCTAAAAATTTATGGTTTCTAAATGTTCTGCATGGCACGTGAATTGATATGTTTTCCAAGATGTAAGCTGAATCTACGTGACCAAGCAAAACGTTACCAATAAAAGCTGCTCCCAAGAGAAGTCGTCTATTTTCAAACGTGCATATTTTGTAATCTGTACATCTTGTTGTGTATGGAGGTAAGCGAGCCACATTTTCATGGAATGGTAAGTTGTGGTCGTAATCCCAGTCACTTTTCTTTAACAAAAAAATCAGGAACTTCTTTTGAATGCTTTCAATTCTTTTTATGTGTACAGCATAGTATGGATTCCAGACCGTTACAGCGTATTCCAGTTGAGATCGAACATAAGCGAAATAGAGTGAACATAAGGTTTGGATATCCTTAAATTCACCTGTCCATCTTTTAACAAATCCGAACATGGCATTCGCTTTCGCAATACAATTTTCAATATGCCTATTGAAACTGACGTTTTCGACAAATGTAACACCTAAGTCTATAATCTCATTGACTCTTTGCAGTACTTCGTTGTTGACTTTGTATGAAGTAATAACCGGATTTCTTTTACGATGGAAAGACATGATTTTGCATTTCTTAATATTTAAGTATAGTGAGTTCCGATCACACCACTCACTTAATCTATCTAAGTCTTCTTGAAGTTTCTCCGTATCTAACAATCCATTAATAGTACGAAAAATTTTCACATCATCTGCAAATATGAGCACGTCTGAGTTTTTGATTATCTCGGTTATTTTATTCGGTCTATGGTCGGCGATTGAACGTCGTAGAGGAAAGACGTGTTTTTTTGTCTCTCCTCTAAATAATTAAAAATAAATAGTTTAAATGTGCTTTAATTAACTAATTAATTAAATAATATATATCTAAGTGTTCATAGACATAAATAATATATTGTGTGATTTAAAGAATTTTGAAGCCGTAATAAGATACATATTGAATAGTTATATTATATTAATTTGTGTGTGATGCGCTTGCAATGGCGTAGAATATGTATATTACAATTTCGTTTATATGTATTTTGATACCGTTGTTTGAATGCATCATACGCATTGTATGTATGTAATTTTTCAATATGATAGGACTTTTATGATTCCAGAGGATGAACAAGATAAGTGTTTTCTCATTTTTTCCATTGTTTTAAAACGTTTTAATACATATTAATTATTAACATATATTTTTCCAAATAAATTTTAAGTATATAATAAAATGATTACTGTATTCTATAACTCATAAAGGTGTAGAGTACTAGTATTCTCATGGTGGTAGTATTGTTTGAGTATTGTTTGTGCCAGAAAGTGTTTTTCAATTGTTATTCTGTTTTGTTACACTCGATAACAATTTTTGTTGTTATTTTTGCGACGATTGTTTTTCGTTGGTACTTTTGAATTATAACTTTTGTTTTTTATATTTATTTACTCGTGCACGTACATTATATTTTGTATGGATATTAGTATTGGAGGTGTATAGCGAGATATAAATGTACATTTCAATACCACCGAAAATGTGGTTTTGCAATGTATATAAATACAAAGCTTGTTATATGCTTTCGGCTGTGCTTTGTATGGATGTGTATGTATTGATTACGAACGAAAAATATACAAGATCATGGGACTTTTGTTTTCATTTTGATTATTTATGTCATTACATAATTATTATATTTTTACTTTTTGTGCTTGGTAGTGTAAATGTTTTTCTGTATGAAAAAAAACGATTCAATCATTGATTTTTTGCTTTTTATTTCATTTTTTGTGATCAATTTACACAGGGGGGGGGGGGGGGGTGATCGCTGAGTTTTCATCTATTGGGATTGGGAAATAACTTGATGGGTTGCAGTTGCAGTGTGTTGGTTTTTTTATTCTAGAAAGCGGGTAGCGAGCTCTCCTGGATCTACATTACATATTTTTCTTGGTACATTTTACTAAGATTATTTATGAAAATGATTCTTTCCACATTTTGATTTCAGAAATTAACTAATTTTACTAATTCCTACCTCCAATTATTCACCGTTTGAGTATTAAATTGTTATATTTATTATGTTTTATATGATGAGCAATATAGAGTTATCAAGGTTTATCAGGGGCTGCATGAATTAAAGGGGTCTGAATTGAAGGGTTTTTTTCTGAATTAAAATAAGTGTTTTTGATTCGCTTTGGGGATGAATTAAAATCGGAGTTGAAGAAGAAATGAAAGAGTTCGATAAGGTGAATTTGGGCGGGGCATTTCTTGATTCATTTTTAAAATGAATTAATATAAATGTTTATAGAATGAAATAATATAAGCCTTTTTTATTTATATTTATATTTTATAACTAATCAATGTAAATCCATGCAACTATTATTTTCATTAATGAAAATTTTTTGGAATTTAAATTTAAATTTTAAATAGAATGTGCCTTTTTTAATTCATTTTGAAGGTGAGTTAGAGTATCATGCCTTTCTAATTTTGACTAGTATTTCTATTGGGTTTGGTTTGGGTTGGTAGGGGGTCGAGTGTCGGGTGCATTTGTTTTCTTGTTCTTTTCGCGCTTTATATTTGTGACGTTTGATGGTGGATTGAGTTTGGTAATAATTTGATTCATCATTTTTAGGAGAATTGGTTTCATTATTGGTAAAACTAATTATTTATTATTCTGATTTTTTGTTGATAATTCTGTAATATATGAATCATTATATTTTAATTTTTATTTCTATTGTTTTAAAAAATTAGGAGTTTGAACAGTAATGATTTGATTACTAAGTTACAGGAAATTAATTATTGATTATGAACAGAAAGCTAATTAATTTAAATTTCAGGATGCTCATGGGTTATTTCTCGTTTAATTAGGAGATGGTAGTTACTGTTTTAATGATGACCATGGTGCTTCGATTGTTAGTATTAATTATTGCTGAATTATACTTTAACAGGTTTTATTGGTGAACGAGAAATGTCGCTGCTACTTATTAATAATTATAAGCTTTAATGTTTTACCTGTTTAGTATCTCGAAGTCCTGTAATGATACTTTTGATTCTGGTTAGTACTATTATTATATACTAATTATTTGGTGGTTTGAATTTGATTAATTTTATTTAATATTTTTCAGGAGATTTGAATTAATTAATGATAATTATTACATTAAGCTGTTTTAATATAATTAGTTAATACTTCATTATTTACCATTCTTTTAGTATTCCTAACAGTAGAAACCACCACTGGAAATATTATAAGTTTTATTGCAGATAATTTAATATAATTTTTAGGATTCTGTTTGCTGAGATTTATACCATATTTTAAATAATTGTGCTGTCTTGTGTTAACCGTCTTACATTACATTTCAACTAACAATTTACTAACTATTGACTACTTAGGTGTCTGAAACCGTCAATTTCCGTCAATTTCCATAATAATTAATATACCATTCCTATCCCTCCATCTTGTTATGTGTAAAAGAGTGTGTGGATGGGCCCGGCGTCAACCGGGAATCTTACTTAGGTTTGGTCGCACATTCCAATCAATCAATCAATCAATCAATCTCGGTTATTCGGTCTATGAAAACAATAAAAATCCAAGGCCCGAGGTGTGATCCTTGGGGAACACCAGATGTAACTTTAATACAGTTTGATTTTTCATTTCCCATTATCACAAATTGGCACCGGTTTGATAGATATGATTTAAATCAATTTATGTAATCGAGAGAAAACCCAAAATTGAATAAACTCTGGAGTGCTTTATGATGACAGATAGAATCAAATGCTTTACTAAAATCCGTGTACGCTACATCAACTTGACGGTGTTTTTCTATCTCGTTAATTAGTTTACTGGTGAATTCAACCAGATTAGTCGATGTGGATCGGCCAGGCATAAACCCATGCTAGTTTATTGATATATAACGTGCAATTGTGGATTTTGGATTTATTGTAATATTTTGGAATTATTGTATTTATTGATTTTTATTGTAAGATTTAGTTTCTAATGGTTTCAGGGGTTTACAAAATAGAAGCCTTTTCAAATTTCCCATTGAAATGGATAGCGCTCCCGATAGCGGCTCCCGATAAATAAGTGAGCCGAGATATTTTTTTATCGATTTTTAATTAAAAAGTTGAATGAAAAATCTTAGTTTAGATTTAAATAAATTAATTAAATGCAATAATAGCGCGCTAAATATAAGTTTTTACATAGAAAATTGGCTGCTCCGGATACAGGTATCGGGCGCTAATAAAAAAACACAGCAACGGATAATATGTTATGTTAGATTAGATTCAAAGTGGTTTTGTCATTTCCACACAGGCTGCGTTAGATTGATTGCGAATTGCCCCTAGTTACATATCACCCACTACATTACGCGAAGTCGAATTTTGTAACATCATGCAACATCTTCGCAATTTTAGGGGTTAATAACATTCATTAAATATTTTTGTTTAATTATAAAACCCAATGACATTTCGTAGATTGTCTCTAATTTAATCCATCTCGGGGCACACATACACACAGAAAAAAAAATTAAACACGTCAATTTCATTTAGATACATTTCGTTGCCCCTTCGCAACAAACAAGCATAAAACTCGACGAAAAGTTTTTCCATAACTTCGTATTGCTTGTGCTCGTATACAGCACAGTTTTATACTATTCCCTCGAGCCGTACATGCAAATTTAATTAATTTGTGTGTTCTTAAAATTTAAATAATTTATGTTTTCATTTTGTTATTTTATTTTTTATTTTCAGATATCTGTCTGTGATGATTATAGCCTGCCAGTTGATTTTGTAAAAAAAAGACCGTCCAGTTTTGATCCTTGTTTGGCCGAACGAATACCGGATAATTGGGCATCACCTAGTCCATTGTCAGAGCATGTAAGTAATTTTTTATTATTTATTTAACAAATACTATTTGAATATTTAATTAGGGGTTTGGCTTTTAATAAATTATTTATTATTAAAGGTTTTATGATAAGAAGCAATAAATCAAATGTGTCCTGTTAGTTACATTACGCATATAAATGTCGTGTTTCGTGTCCCTTTATTTACATGTATTAATTTCTCCACACCCCATTCTAACATTACTTAGGTTTAGGTGCAATACTTTGTAGCCTCATTAATCAAATTTTATATTTTTATAAATTAATGAATGGCTCGCATTGTCTATACATATAGTTGTTACTAATCCTTGCCGTACACATGTTTAACCAAAAGCCATTGAAAAGGATTAATAATTATTTATGTTATCGTAAAAATGCATTTCAATTCAAACACAACATTTTTTGAATTTGAATTCTAATGGGGTGGCTCGCTCTCCTAAATATATTAGATACACGCATTCGAGTTTTGTACAATAGATCAGTATTTATTCATCACATAGTAATTTAATAAAAAAGGGACTGAATATTATGTTGCTTAGCCACCACCATCATCCATTCATTCAAGCATCCATCCGTAGAGCGAATATTTACATAGCTTAAGGGTTTGATTTATTTTCGTTTATTATGAGCTAAACTCACCCCTATATAACATACACATTCAGATATAAATTATGTTCTGTCTATATTTATTACATAATTCGCCAAAGTATCACAAGAATTCTATAGCATTTTAATAAAATAAAGTATTTTTAAAAACGAAAATATTTTTCCAACTTTTTTATATTAATTAATTTCTCATGCTAATTGACCGTTTAGACAGCACATTCCAACCAACCGTCAATATTTCATAAAAATGATGATTTTGTAATTTTTTTTTTGTTATGGTGATTTATATACATTATAACAAGTGGCTGTCATTAGCAAAACCCTCTTAAATCATGCATAATGTGCGATGGCATATAATCGGATTGATACCCTATGTACATATACAGACGAGTAGGAGAACATAAAAGCACAGCATTCTTTTTCCGATGTCCGCGAGTACATCACAAAAAATGTATTTCTGCAAATAAAGCAACAATCCGACAACATTTTTAAAAACAATGTTCGTCCGTCCATCATCAATCGAATTAATATGTACATCACACATAAAGCACTATTATAGTAGATAGTAGAGATATCATCATGCTCGATGTGAGATTATTTGATGAATCCAATTATCAACAGTTATAATATAGTGAAAAGGATTTATACAAACATTGTTGAAAGCTTGTGTACGGTCAAAGCGATTTGTTGGAAATGCTTTTCATTTACAAATATTTGTGTTGCTGATTTGATTATGCTCGCATAAATGGAAAATAATTATTTGAAGAGTTTTGGATACCGCACTCAAACGAAGTTTTTAACTAGCCGCTAATTCGTTGATAATTAGAGTGCCCGTTTTATACACACGAAAATATAATTCTTAAGAGAGTTGGTGAGTTGAAACAGCAGTTTATACAAGACAGAGCGGACCACAAAACCAAAACGCAATTTAATAGTACAAACGAGGCAAATGAACCAAATCAACAACATGGACAAAAATATTTTATCAATACTGCAGAACTGAAAGTTATGCTAAAATGCATTAGTAACATAAAATCATATGGACTGGATAGAATTCCAAGTGTAGCGCTGAAACATCTGCCAGATAATCTAATAGTCGAACTATGTACACTGTTCAATAATTTGCTAAACAACATGTCGTTCCCAAATTGTTGGAAAACCGCTAAAATCTACCCAATTTTGAAAAAGAATAAAGAGAGTTCAAATCCGGAAAGTTACAGACCGATTAGTCTTCTGTCAAATATAAGCAAAATATACGAAGCAATAATCTGGAACAAAATAGAAGATCATAACCTAAAACACAATCTTATGCCAAATAATCAGTTCGGTTTCAGACACGAGCACTCAACTATACACGCGCTCACAAAGCTAACATCAGATATATGTAATAACCTCAACAACAAAACATGGACTGGAGCTGTGCTAATTTATATGGAAAAAGCATTCGAATCTGTATGGCTAGACGGATTAATGTATAAATTAAACAAACTAAAATTCGAAACAAATCTTTTATGGATAATATACGAGATGTTGTACAACAGGACATTCGTAATCACAGATGGCACAAAAACTTCAACGAACACTTTCAATATCCACAACGGACTACAACAAGGATCAATCACAGCACCACTGCTATTTAATCTATATACTAAAGATCTGATAGAAAACGAAAAACTGAATTCAGAAGGAATACCGTATGCAAATGATATAGTAGTGCATACAGCAAACCCAAAAATCAACATAATACAGGAAAAACTATAGAGAGCAATGAACTTTTTTGTCGACATTCTACATACATGGCGTATAAAAGTAAATGAGAACAAATGTGAATCGATACTATTCCGTAGGCCATATCAAAAAGCATCCAGTGATACAGCTATAAATTGGAAATCATTTGATATAAGAATAAACAACGAAAGATTACAAAGCAAACCCATAGTGAAATATCTAGGAATACACTTGGACCGTTTTTGTTACATAAATGAACACATCAACATGCAACTCACTAAAGCCAGAAGAGCATTTATAAGTAACAAAAAAATATTCTACTCTAAATATATCGACAGTAACTTAAAACGAATAGGTTATCTAACACTAATAAGACCCATCCTAACATATGGATGTTGTATATGGTACAATATTAACGCAAGCTACTTCGAAAAGCCGCGGATATTTGAGAAAAAATGCATTCGTCATTGCCTAGGAATATTTCGCAAAGCAGATACGAACCATAAACATTACATCTCCAACAAAAATATATATTCAAAATTCAAAGCTGATAGAATTGATAAACACACTATATTCAGTTAATAAGGAACCTAACCCTATAATTCAACCTAATAACATCCCGGGACCAGAAGCATTTATCATCTTAGACCAAAAGGGATTCATTCAGAACCAAGAACAAACACCATTAATATATCACATCAATAGAAAACCAAATGAGAAAGGATTTGACGCCGACAAATTTTCAAACCCAGGTAACTTCATGAGGTTCAGTACAGCATTTAGAAAGAAAGAAACTGATAAATACGAGGGAATGATACGAAAATATTGGTGGAGAACACAACACTAGAACGTATTGTTATTTTTAGCACCTTGGACTACTTAATTATCTAGTTTAGTTAATTTTAAAGACATGGTAATTGGCAAGTTTAAACACAGCAAATTTTAAGCCAGCAAATAATATCACCATAATGGATCAATTTATTAATCTTAAATTAAAAACTTAATGACAACAATAATAAAAAAAAAATTTAAAAGACTAACGCATTTAACCTGAGAATCCATTTGGATCAGAGGTTCTCTATTGTAATAATAATGCTTTGATATTTCTTGTAATATTCTTTAATCAAAAATATTGCAAAATTTTTAAAGCTGGAAATAAAGAATTATATTATCTAAGAAAAAAAAAAAAAAAAAGTGGTCAGCATGCTCCAGTGACCGAGGTCCCGGGTTCGATTCCCGGTGGTGACAAGAAAAAAAGGTCACGGCTGATTTAGGATCAATGTTTATGAAACCTCATTTGAGGTGGCCAAATCCCTTGATGGAATATAGTGCCAGAGAGAGAGATATTTTATGCAGAGAACTTATTTTCTCTCACGCGAGTGCTCAGTTGTTTGAGATATTCCTCTATACCTCGTGCAGTATTTCTAGTGCATGTGTGTAGTTCCTGTGAAACTGTAGCTAGCCCATCTTCAACAATTTCCTCTTCAGTTTCAAGGCGTCTCGTTGGATTTTCTATGGTTCTGGTAGTGCGGTTTTTATTCACTAAAGGAGTGAACAGACCTCTTCCAAAGTGATGATGATCTGAGTATCGTTCAGCGTTTAATCTAATCGCCCTCCGTTGATTTCGCCGAAAGTCATATACCATCATCATATCGAACGGAATGGCAATTAATATTTTAAATGATAAGATAAGTTTGAGAAAGGTGTCGGCCCCATGGTCGCAATTGCGATCTGGAATTCCGCGGCCAAATTGCATGAACTGCATTTCGACCTGGCGCCCTGCGATTTCTTTCTGTTCTCAACATGAAAGTATGTCTTGGAGGAAAAAAATTCAGCTTAAACGAGGAGGTTATCGCCGAGACAGAAGCGTATTTGGAAGTGTTTGAGAAATTATATTTTTTGGAGGTGTGGCAGAAAGAAATGGCAGAAACTTTGGCAAAAGTGAGCCGACCTAAAAGGAGATTACGTTGAAAAATAAAAAAAATACAAATTTTGAAAAATTTGCTTCTTCATTCCTAAGACGGGTACTTTTTGATCGACCATCGTATGCAAATCGTTTTTTAAAGAAAAAATTATCTTTTTTCGTTTCAAAACCTTATTAAACATATATATCTTGTGTTTCATAAAACTTTCTGCTGAGCATTATTGATTTGCTTAAAAATTTCATAAATTTTCTGCAGAAAAATTCTTTTTGTGATAGTGCTGCCTCTAGCGGAGATAAATTCCGCAAAATTCGCAAAATTTAAATCGAACGAATTTAATTTTTGTATTTTACGTGATTTCAAATAAATTCTGGACAAGTTGCCTGATGATTTTTTTTTGATTTTTTGGGATAGAATCGTGGGGTACCTTCATATACGTTCATTAAGGCGAAATTCCATTACTGCGGCTTTTTTGTGTGCAGAAAACCAGAAAGAGATAAAATCCAAAATCCCTATGTGTGTGAGCGGCGCAACAGTAAATTTTTTATACTTAAAATTTTTGTTGTTGGCGCGATTTGGTTGCCATAAATATAAATAAAAAATACAAATCGAAGTATTTTTATGGCAACCAAAATGAAAAATACTCCCCACTCTCAGCAAATTTTAGTTTAGTAATATTTTTATGGTGAGCACTTGGCTCATACATTTTATATGTTTGGTGGATGATATAAATCGCGTTTTCATTATAAATTTGTATTAATGTTCAAACTAAAATATTTTACAATATTTAATTTTTATTATTTATTACGTATTACATAATTTTAATGCATGTGATATTTTTTAGGTTATGTTACAAACGCGGTCAAATATTCCCCTAACTTTTTTATAGGAAAGCGTTTTCTTAGTTTTTAATTATTGAAAGGAAATAATTAAAAAACATAATAAAATGATGCCTACAAATAATATTTAGGTTTTTTAGTAATGTAGAGATATAAATGAAATTGATTTAACAATAATTTTCATTTTTCAACTAATTTTTGGTATAATTTCGTAGTTGTCAAATATTCCCCTTAAAATTTCGCTATAAAATAAAAATAGTCTGTCTCTGTCGCATTTTTGATATTATTTCTTTCTGGTTTTCTGCACAAAAACAAAAGCCGCAGTAATGGAATTTCGCCTTTACATGTTACATGTAGATGTCGATTCTTATCTAATACGATTAAAAGAGGGTATATGAGTAAAAAGCATGTAAATATATTAAAAATTAAAAAAAATGGAAGTTCTCTTTTTGATAGTTTTGTACGTAATTATAGTACAACATACACCGCATTTTGTTTTTTATTTTTTTCACTAAGGCTGCTTACCAATCCAAGAGTAAAAGTCAATTTTAAGTAAATTTTTCGATAAATTCAATATTTTGGAAAAACTCTATGGTAAACTGATCGAAAAATCTGTACTAAAATTGATTTTTAATTAACCTTGGATTGGTACGCAGCCTAAGCTGCATTTGGTATAATTGAAGGTACCCGTCGACAGTCAAATATGCATCCAGATTATAAAGTAAAGTGTGTTGTCTTTATCAAAAAATCTACAAATCTGTGCCTGAACAACGTAAACATTTATAGTTATTTTCGTTCTTCAATAAATTTATGCTCTACTATGGGCCATCCTTTATGCCCGCTCTATAACAATTTGGCCTTGGAAACATTCGATTCGTGGCATTTGTGTAAAATATCAACAACAACAAAAAACCACAAATATATATTTACTATTAAACTGGCAGGTGGTACAGACGGCAATATAAAGCATGAAGGTAGTCTAGGGACCACCTCCATTATACATACAAAAGAATTAGGGTCTTATCAAGATTTTAGATAAGAGCACAATGAATTGAAACATAAAAATACCTTTCTGTGAATCGAGAATGTTATATTTAGATATACCTGTGTCCCTGTATCATTGGCAAATTAATTAATCTCTCTCAAACTATATTTTTCAATACATCACACAAAAAAGCTTGAATAAATTTTGTATTCATAACTTGTAGTCTAGATAAATTTCATTTTTAACATTTTTTAAATAATTACAAAAAATTTGTGTATCAACTATCATATTTCTATTTCCCTGTTCGTATAAATTATATACGTACATCGTATATACGATGCTGGATAAAATCGTGCCGTATAGTGGATACTTCACCTTTCGAATATTAATTATTTTATAAATAATGTGATTTTGTGTTATTTGATCATTAAAAAATTTGCATTAATTTAAAATTTATATAAAAGTATCGATTTATAATGCTGAACCAAAATGACCCCCAGTCCCATGCACAAAGATGAAATATTGCAAAGTGTCATGCTCTATAATAATGAATCCCTATGGTAAATATGATACATCTTCCAGTTCAGGATGAACTGGTTGATAAATTTAATAAATTTCAAAAAAATAATTTTACTCGTCTATTTTTACATTGCACAATGAAATTTAATATAAAGGAAATTAATATCATATTTTATAATATTAAAACAACATAGTCTCCTTCCAATCCGGTCTATATATTTACCATTTTCCCGGCATACATTTTCGTTGTTGTTTGAAATTGAAACAAAAAGCGAATATAGCGAATATTGATTGATGAGAGAAAATAATGGAAAAAGGTGAAGAAAATTAATAAATCCTCACATTACTATGTAGTGTGTGTTGAGTGTCTCAAGTTTGACTTGGCTGCTGTTCTTGTCATATTATATACTTTTAATGATAAATGATGTGTTCGTGACTAAATAATACGTTCTAACAAAAAAAAACCTAATTTCCTATTTCTAGGTAACATTTCTTGAACAATTAACAACAGTACAACAATCACAATCAAAGGATATACCAAATTCGAGTACAACCATTGGATTACAAACAACAAATCAAGGTACCCAAGCAACAACTGTACAACCGCAACAAACGAATTTCATACCGATTAAGGTGGTTGAAGGATATTCCGATCCAAAGGATACAAAAACAAAAGTAAAACATCGACGACGTTTATCGAAGGATACGAGTAATTTAAACCGCAGTGCGGAGAAATCGTTAACGAAACGGGAATATTCGCATTTGTATAGTTCTGGTAAGTTGAAAATTTTACGTAATCAATTTGTATAGTGAAATTATAGGGAAAACTATGCACGCCAATAAAATTTTAAATTCAACGGCTAAACAAGTGGTGGTTGTGTGGAAGCGGAATTTTCCCACAAAATAGTAAAATATCCGAAATCATGGGATTGGTATACGCTTAATGGCAATTAAGGTCTGAACCATCCAGTCCGTAAAAGCTTAAGTTGCATTCGAATTTGACCGCGAGCCGCTAACTGTAATCCTCTAACAGTAAACTGATGCCTTTAGTAAGCTTGTATTAATCAATTTGAGACTATGCGAAATTCAAACGTACCCCAAGCTTAAGCTGGCCATGTACAGCCTATCAAGTAGAGTCCCTATTAATTTCCTAAAGAACATGTCCCCAAGAACATGTTAAGTGAATACCTGTAGTCTTTTGATTGATTAAAAAATGGGTGCATGTTAAAGTTGATTACTACCCAAAATTATACAGCTTGGAAAATGACATTTCCCCAATAAGCTAAGGATTCCCTCTTTTAAAGTGGTTAATTCACAATTTAGTTTATTGTGATCCCAGTGAATATTTAAGTTGTAAACGAGACAGTTTGGTCTGGTCGACATGCTAACGGGAGCTTGTGGATTTTTTGGTAAAATTTTCTGTACCTGGTTCCTTTGTCAGTCCTTGGCGATCTGTTACATCTATCGAGAGAAGCCCGCGGTAAGCCAAACATTTATTCGCCGGGCTCTGTTAACCAGTTTACGATTTTCGCTCTTCTTGACCTCAAAATTTTGATTCAAGCAGACTCCGCTTGTAATAAAAGAAGCATACTTGTGTGGTATGCGTCTATTATTGAAAAAATTGATGATCTCGAATTGTATTAAAGTCGGCCTAAATATCGGTTATTGGAGTCTACTCTTTCGTCCAAGTTTCTACTCTTTAAGAATAGTGTTGGTCATACATACCAATGTCAAGCAGGTTGCATCGCTCGGAAATGTGGATTCGCGTCTCTTCCGCTGGGACACTATCTCTTTGAAAGTGGCCAGGGACAAAATTATCGGTGTTCTTGCTGCTCCAAAAGCTTTTGTAGAAGTGTACGTAAAGTGGCGGTAGAATTTAGCAGCCGTTGCCTTTGACCTATGCCGTTTAACTAAACGCACCTCAAAATGCTCAGTTTTGTGTGTTTTTTGAAAGGCTATTTAAGTCTCGATGGAGACAATCCATGATTGTAAGACCTGTATTAAGTAAGTATTAAGGCCGGACGGCCTAGTATCGAGATACCTCATGGATAGAGATCTTAGTTACTTCATTTGTTCCCGAAACGCCTTGATGTACCACAGATCTAATATTGAGACTTGAAGGACTTCTTTGATATTCGGCTTGATTTATGTTTTAATGGCTTTACCAAACTTACCGATTTTTCCTTTTTATTCGGCGGGAACCTCCCCATCCTAAGTTTTTCTCAATCTGAAGTATATAATCATATAAAAACTCAATTTACGACTTCGAGTCGGATAGAAGTCGTAAGCCCTATCGCGAAACCTCCGTCCGAGTAGTTTGGTTAGGGTGGTTGTCCTAAACAATTGGCATAAACTCCTTACCTACTCATTGCACCTTCTTAAGCTCTCAACGTTGCGTAGGATATCTTTGACGTCCGTTTTACTGCTGAGGTCCGTTATGTAATTTAGCACGATTGTTCCCAGAAATTTCACTCTACTAAGTGCTAGACGGAGACAGGTGGAAAGGAAATTTTATTATTATTTAGTTATTCGTTAAAGCTATCAGGCTGAAACACCACACCGAGGTAACTAACCTATATTGGTGTTTCTATATGCTGCTGGCGTCTATTTTCCTGTATATATATTTAAATTTCATCCATGCTTTTTAGCCATATCCATGGCTAAATACATGGTAGCCATACCAGTGCCTAGATGTGTATCCGACCCTAGCCATCGTGGAGGAATACATGATCTAGACGACAACAATATACGTCTAGTCTACTATCATATGTTTTGATTGCATGACACGGACACAAAAGTCCGTGAAGGTGCAAATTACATTGTTGTTTACAAATATATAGTTTTATCAACCGACCATGTAATATTCCATTGGTTAGGCTAGATTGTATATCCAGGAATAGTCCTAACACGTACTTTAAATTTGCAGCTTTAACTTTGTTCATTAGCGTTCGGATTGCATCTTCCGTTGATCTATTTTTGCGGAACCCAAATTGTTTGGCAGAGTAGAGCCCGCTAGCATTAAACTTTCCTATCACCATGTCTGTTACTAATTTTTCTAGAAATTTGCCCGTAATCGAAAGAAGGACCAATAGTCTATACGCTTTCGGGTCAGCTTCGTTTCTATCTCCTCGTTTTCTGATAACAACAACTTTACCTGTTTTCCAGATTTTCGGAAACACCCAGATCTAAACACTTATTGAACAGGTGTGTTAGTTTATTCCCAATAAAGGGCAATAGGTACTGGCCTCACCTCTTCTGTTTCGACGAGGTCAGGTCCTTCTAATTAAACAGCCCCTCTTCACTGAAAGGCGGATCGTTTCCAGTCGCAGGACTCTGCTGCATCAATACGCTTATATTATTTTGCTTTTCTGTATCATTTGCAGGATAATCGTCAAGAAGCAGGGAGTTTAGTAGCAGTTAGTTTGTTTCTGGCCTTGCTGTAGTTGTTGTTTCCTGAGATAGGATTGAGCTTAATGTCTCACGGTATTTAATTTTACCCGCCTTATAAATAAATCCCATTAAAGTACGAATTTATTAATTCCCTGTACGCTTGTTTCTTAATTTACGTTTGTCGAGTGTTTTGGAATTTTTTCGACTTCTTTGAACTTCTTTACGTTTTCTGTTAAGGCTCGGAGCCCACCACAAGAATTGTGGAGCTCTTTTGCCTTGGTATCGCAATTTCACAGGCTTTAATTATGGTTGTTGCAGTCTTCCCAATTTAAACGATCCCTTTATTTATTTCTCCGTTGCTAATATTCGCCTGTTTTCTAGATATCTTGATCAAGATCGCCCTGTTTTGGCACTGGTCACTAAGGTGAGATCATTATTTGATTCGCCATTGTGGCAGTAGGTGCTTGCTTCGCCTTCTTTGTACAGCAAGTGTAATTTATGCCTAGATATAAAATATTCAACTTCAAGCTCACGATTATTTGTTGTTGTGTCAAACCAGAGAGCAGACCTGGCGCTAAAATCACCACATATCATAATTTGCCTTCTTTTTAGCGCATTAAGTATATACCTCTAATCTTTGCAGATTCGGTTTCGTTTCGTCACTAGCCTGGAAATAGATACTTACAATATAGAAAGTACCAGTTATCGTTCTCAATTCTACACAGACACAGTGTAAGTCACTGAATTGGGTGAGCTTCCTGGCCGAAATATTATTGTTGTGAATACTAATTGCAGATTTGTAATCCACATCTACGCCAGTTGCCACAATTGTGAGTACGGTTCTTGCATACATACCACATCAATTATATGCAAGTCGACCAACTACAATCGCACCTTGCATGTTTATTTGGAATATTGTAATTTCTTGCATACCTAAATTTCTTGAAAATATGGATATTAACCATATTTAATACGTTTCATGAGTGCTGCTATAGCTCCTAAGTATGCAGGGCAGTTTCTGTTTGTTACAATGTGCGAATGTGGGTTTTTGGTTTTAAAGCAATTGATGCATTTGTGCATTTCATTTTTCTGTCTTTGACTTGCTTACCACCCTTCTCTTTAACTGCATTGCTGCTTCCAAATTTGGAAGCGTCTTTTGGCTTAACAATAATATTTTGTATTTTTTGGTATTCAGTCTTTTTAGAAGGAGTCTTACCAGTTCTCTTGATTATGTTTCGGACTACTTCCGCGAACGACGGCGTCGCTAGTTTTACTTGATTATCGCACGGTTGATGTTTCCACAGTGATTCCAGGGACTTGTTTTTGTTTAAATTTTATTTAGTTTGGACTTAACAGTGGCCAGGTCGTCCAGACCCAAACGCCTGATTCCGTCCTCCAAAATCTTAATTGTTGCGAGCGCTTCGCGGTTTTTGATCCATCTAAAATCTTTTTATTTGGATTGACAGGAACCCTCGTATTTTTCCTTACTATATATGTTCGTTCGCTGTAACTTGGCCGTACCCAGGAGTTTTATTTCACCGTGCCTCCCCTAGACCTCGCTGAGGTGTACAGCTTCAGTCGCGGTATAAACTATTTTTATTACTAACTATAAAATATTTTTTTTTATAATTTTTATGCGTCCACTTATTAGCTACAAGTAATTGTCTTTTCTATATCTACACCTAATATATGTGTAATTCAATATTGTTTAATTGTATCGTTATTCACTTTGTTAAAATATCGCAACTATATAATGGTACTTACAATCATGTGAATAGTAATCATGTGAATAGCAGCCACAACCATACTGACATGCCGCCGTGGCAGCGATACCAACTGTTTGCATTTTGACAAGTCTAGTTTTGTCCTGATTTTTCTAGTTATTATGCATGAGCGAGGATATATCAACATCCGTTCTGCTTGGTGAAATGAAGCCGGGCGTGCCCTGTCGAATGAGTTCATCCGCCTTTTCATAATATTGATATGCCCTGGTACCCACATCAGGTGAATGTTGAACTGATCTGCGATCGCGTTAAGAAATGAGAGACAACTCTGGAATTTTTCGAGTTTCGACGTAATATGATTTCAGCGTATTAGTTGAAACCTGACTGTCCGTAAAAATGCGGATATCCCTTGCAGATATTACATTACCCCTCAACTAGTCAACGTATCCCCTTATCGTGATTAGTCTAGCTTGAAAATCGCTACAGTAGTCTGGGAGACGAAAATAGATGTTTATATTTAATTCTTCACAGATGACCCCACCCCAACCGTCCCATCCATCTTTCAACCATTAGTAAAGAAAGTAACACATTAAGTATTCAGAAATGCTTATTTGAACGTCCTAGTTCTCTCTAGTAGGAATATCAGTTCTACATCTTTGATCAAAAGATGGTTACAGTTCCACATTGAGTTCGAGTTGAGCCTTATAGCTGAGCTCGCTGCCATTATTTTCCCTAGGATATATCTAGGGGTGTGAGATGAAATATAATCTCCAGTGCTTGAGTGGATTTGCTAAGGCAGCTCTTCGTTTTCACCAGGGATTTTAGGTTCGTCAGAATATTTATAGCTATGAAAGGGTTCAAACGGTTAACTCTATGAGCCCTGTGACATTGAATGCGAAACCCTTTGGGTTCAAGCTAGTTTTAAAAAAAATAATTAAATAGTCTGCCAATGGTCGACATCATTCCTCCCTGTCTGTATTTTATGGTCTAAATCAATCATTTACCAAATCGTATGCTAGATAGCAATATATTTATATGTATGACTGCCAGCCATAGAAAACATCAACAAAACGAAGTGCTTTATGAAAATATCAAATTTATTTTCAAATTTTTCAAATACATTTTCTCAAGAACTTTAATTCTGTGTTTGTGACATTTATGAAATGTGGCAATTTCATGGTTGTTTTATTTCAATGTTTTTTGTGTATTCGAATTTTCTTCATACATTCCTTTCGTAATAAAATGTGGGGCTGTGTGTACATAACAACATCTCCCTATATACACTATTCGTTATATAAAAGCTGAACTCAACCACAAACTTTGGGAAATGAAGGAAAAATATTTTTATTACTGTAATATAAATTTATATTGTTTTACATAAAATTTCACTTGAAAAATCGAAAGACAACGCAACGAAAATCAAACAATAACGGAAACAGTTCGTTATGTTCCTCGCTATAATGGGCTTTTATTGTGGAAATTTGAAGAAAATCGTAATAAAAATTACTTTTATGATTTGACAAACAAAATAAAAATTTAAAGTTAATCAAAATCGCCGCACATCAATAAAAATATAATAAGCACATAATTTAAATTACGCACTGTTTGATTTTTTACCACCCTTCTGGATGGCCCTATTATATAAAATACACCCGCACACAAAAAGATAATTGATTTTGCTCCCCCGATCGTTTCGAGGCAAATCACAAAACATCCAACGGCGATATTAAAAAACAGAAAAATTGCGTGACAACTGACGACGCTCTCGACAGTAAATTTTTGGTTTTTATATACGATGTCGAGATTTATTTCGGTACATTTATATATAGGTATACGTTATACATTTACCCCTGGTGAACTAAATACTCGGTATATGAAACCACTTGTGCATATGTGAATTCATCATTGACATAATATATAAAGATTATTAATGTGCTATTACAAAGTAAAACTGAATATAGCGTGACATGAAAATGTTAACTTCATCACTTGCTCGTAAATAGTTATAAGTCCTCGGAGTCCTGTATGTACGAATGTATATCGAAATCGGATTTTACTATTTTTGTGTTTACGAATTGTTATAAAATAAAGTTGTTATCCCACATAAACGCAATAAAATTTACCGGCAAATGAAACGAAAAAGCTTTTATTGTTTGATTTCATATCGATTTTACCATTTTCATTGTTATACAGCTATTTATGTGAAACATGCACATGAGTCAAATGTCTTATCTTACAACATATTATTTTGCAATTTTGGGGTTGTAAATTAAGTTTTATGAATTTCGGTATGTATATACGATCAAGTATGTGATTTGTGGATAATAAATTTAAAGTTTAAGGAATCAGATTAAAGATTAGTAGTCACTGTATCTATCTAGACGAACGTCTTAATTTGACTCGTTAATAACGCGAGATATTGGTTCTTAAACCTAGAGGATACCCAAATTCGTCATTTCGGGTGGGACAAAATAAATTAATTTAAATATAGATTTCATTAAATTAATAATTAGTGTTTACTGGCACCCAAGGCTAGCTTATAACCAATTCTCACGGCATCTTTCGTATAATATATTGTTGGTCCGGGTTTGGTATGATTGGCCAGGTTTAGGCCTATTCCCGTCCATGCCGCTTGGAGGCGCATGCTCGTCTATTATATTGTTATTCGTTGTATCTCTAGTAGGGACTAACGGCTTTACTAACCCGCACGGGTTCACGGGAGGTAATTGTGCCTCTCATGATGCTTGTAGGGAAAATCTACTCTCTATATAGCTGATGTCTGGCACTATGCCGGCGAGATCACAATCGAATAGTATATGGTCAGCCGTTTGCGCGAGCTATGACCACATTCGCAACTACTTGGTTCAGATATACAAATTCTCTGCATATAGATTGCAAATTTTCCGTGACCCGATAATATTTGTGTAAACTTAAGGAAACTTTATTCGCAAATCTTTCTGCAATATTAGGCATGTACCTAACTATAAATAATTCTGCCGTCACTCGATTGGTTCCATCTATCTTGCCAAAATGCTATAGGTGCTTTCTGAATATATATTTTTGAACTTGCTTATTCGGCCTTATTTGCTTGCCTAATAATTAGAACGTTTCCGTAACTAACATCTTGCCGTTTCCTTATTTTGTAACTAACCAAACGCTCAACCAACATTATCTTCGGTTGAGACTATCCCATACACTTTCGTTATACCAAGGAGAAACGTCCCCACTTTATTCTACCCGCCCATCTAGCGCATCCATAAGTCAAAGCTGCAACTGCTACGCCTTCGTATATCTTAGAAAAGGTATTTTGTTTCAAGCCCCACCTTTCTTTATTTAATATTTTCAACAAAAAATATTAAATAACGGTTACACCAAGCTTTTCTTCAAAATCAATACCTAACCGATTTACCCATGGCACCATCTGTATTCTCCTTCCTATACAGCGAGCAAAAGTCTTCTAGGATAGCTCAATTTTGTTGCTATTGCGCTAAATTAATCATCCTGACTATGGCATTCTGCGTTTTCTCCTGAATGTTCAGTCTTGAATTACCGGCAAAGAGCATCTTGTCGTACCATCCTGCGCATACTACTGTTGAAAACTATACTATATTCCAGTGATGCGGGTCCAAGATTGAGCCTTGTAGATAACATTTATATACGTTTTCGGTAACCGAGCCATGGTTTGACAGAACGGTAGCTGATCTGAAATGGAAGATTAAATGGAGAGTCTACTCTTCTAAACTGTTTCATGATAGTCACAGCAAGGTTGCAGATTATCGGTAAAATAATCATCGAGCGACTAATAGCAATATCGCCTATAGTTCGCAAATATTTTCGCACGAATAAATTTGATTTTACTCACGAAAAACTATGAAATTTATCTGTACTAAATTTTACGCTTATATTTTTAAATAGGTCCGAGGTGAGCTAAAGATAATCGGTCGAATATCGTTAGTACTACCTAGAACGAAACTTTCGTAAAACTGAACGATACCCTGCATACCGTCCGTGTATCGCATATAATTCTCAAATGTTGTCGACAGATGAACTTTAACCTCACTCACGAACAACATATAAAATGAAATTATGAAATTTTGGGTTATTCTGGATAATAACCAGATAGTGTTTTTTTACATCAAATTGAGGTTGCCAAGACGTTGGAAGTTTGGTTTCGAACTAATAACACATTAGGCGCTTTCAGGACACCCAAATGTTGGGAACATGTTGAGTAAAAACAAAGCCAACGTTATGAAAATGTTTAGCACGTTGAAATTTTCAAATCAAATTGGCGATGATTTAACTAATCATGATGGGGGACCTGAAAGCGCCCATTGAATTCTTTATATTAAAAAATTTGGTCGTCTCATCAGACTGTAGCGATCAAACAACAAAAATATTGAAAATACCTTGAACTTACAATACTTTCAAAGTATAATCAAAATGCCTGAGCGAGTTTTAATGACTTGATGCGCAATTCTCAACCCCTTCATTTTCTGGTTTATTTTCATCGCAATTATCGCAAACTGGTACATTTCAATCGTATTGAGCACAATGTCTGAAATTATATCGTAGAGCGAAAATTTTTCAAACTCATTGCAAATAGGATTTATGATTTCCGGAGACATGTCGCAAATGAAAAGTTATCGTAAAAATCTTGCTGGGAGTAGGCTATCATAGACTATCAAAAGCTTCAGATACATCCAGGAATACTCCTAGGATATACTTTTGCTCGACCCTTTATTGGGGGTACAAATTGAAAATGCGGGATTGATAACAGATGGCGTTACTAACGCTATACGCATCAGGCAGTACTGTGACTATGTTCATGTCAAAGCTACGTCTTATAGCTTTAATTTTCAGTATGTGTCAATTTGTCGCAGTGTCAAATTCATAGTTTTTTTGAGCTCTCAATATGTCGAGTTTCGTGCCAACAAAACAGCATTTGCGGGAAGTTTTAATTTACTTCTTTAATTTGAAGAAAAGTGCTGCTGAAGCACATTGATTGGTCTCCGAGGCTTATCCGAGTCATGTTCCATCGGTTTCAACGTGCGGGAGATGGTTTGTGCGGTTTAGAAGTGGTGATTTTGACGTTGAGGACAAAGAGCGGCCGGGCCAAGTGAAAAAGTTTGAGAATGCTGAATTGGAGGCAATACTCAATGAAGACTCGTGTCAAACTCAACAAGAGCTCGCAGATTCATTGGGAGTGACACAACAAGCCATTTCCCATCGTATAAAAGCCCTCGGAATCATCCAAAAGCAAGGACATTGGGTGCCGTATGAGCTGAAGCCGAGAGACGTCGAGCGCCGTTTTTTTGCATGCGAACTACTGCTCGAACGGCAAAAACGGAAGGGTTTTTTGCATCGCATTGTCACTGGTCATGAAAAGTGGATCCATTACGATAACCCGAAGCGCAAAAAATCATATGGTTACCCCGGCCATGCATCATCATCGACGGCCAAACCAAATATTCACGGCGCCAAGCTCATGCTCTGTATTTGGTGGGACCAGCTGGGTGTGGTGTATTATGAGCTATTGAAATCGAACGAAACCATCACAGGAGCACTATACCGAACTCAATTGATGCGTTTGAGCCGCGCACTCAAAGAAAAACGGCCACAATACGAGCAAAGACACGACAAAGTAATTTTGCAACATGACAACGCTCGGCCACATGTTGCAGCGCCGGTCAAAACATACCTACAAACGCTGAAATGGGAAGTCTTACCCCACCCGCCGTATAGCCCAGATATTGCTCCTTCCGATTACCACCTTTTCCGATCGATGACACATGACCTAGCTGACCAGCGCTTCCATTCTTACGAAGAAGCCCAAAAATGGGTCGATGACTGGATAGCAGCCAAGCCGGCCGAATTTTTTCGCGACGGTATCCGTAAATTGCCAGAAAGATGGGAAAAAGTTGTGGCTAGCGATGGACAATATTTTGAATAATTCATTTGTTACCATTTTTTCAGAATAAACGTTCAAAAATAGAAAAAAATCCCGCATTTTCAATTTGTACCCCCAATAAGTATGACCATTTGCGCGATAACCTACTCTGTGGACCACATATATGAAGCTAATCTGAAAACCATCCAGAAAAAACGCGTTTAAAAATATAGGTGTGTTTCTCCGCTAAAGCCATTAAAAGGCCCTTTAGCGCGAAAAAACTATGGAGAAAATCAAATAAAACTTTATAAATTTCGGTTCACAGAGATTTGGTCTTCAAATGTACTGACCATCAGGATTATAAGCAGACAAATGCTCATTACCTTACAATGGGGTCATGGGGAATACTACATAATAGTCAGTACATTAAGGTCATATACAGTTATATCTGCCAACCTCTGTGAACGGAGAAATTTAAGATGACATATGAGCATAATTTCGGTTACTAATCTAACAGAAGCAAAAATTAAATTAAGCTTATTTTTCCATAAATTGGGAGGACCCAGTGACTTTTGACTGAAATCGGTCCACCCGAAGTCGCAGCTTTTACGATTATGAACTAAATGATTATAAATTAAATGGGTCTCATACGAAACGACACATTTCACAACAGGATGTGCTAAACCAGGATGTCACAAAACAGGATATCACAAAACAGTACATGGTACGCTACAGTACATGGTACGAAACAGGACCGATTAAAACAGTACAACACAAAACAGTACTTGGTACACTAAAGTACATGGTACGGAACAGGACCGATTAAAACAGTACATCACAAAACAGTACATGGTACACCAAAGTACATGGTACGGAAGAGTACATCGCCAAATAGTACGTATTAAAAGAGAACACCACAAAATAGTTAATAGTCAATTTTACGGTTTTAATAACTTAATCTTGCAGGTTATAATTACAAAAAATTGTTTAAGTTTTACTTATTGTTGCAAAATAGATCAAAAATTTAAATAAATATATAAATAAAATAAATATGTATATTATTTATATATTTATTTAAATTTTTGATCTATTTTGCAACGATCGAGTATTAGCGATTTAAATTAAAATAATGTTATATATTGTTAGGTGAAGGGATATTTTATTATAATTTAAAGCAATTATAATTCTATATAGTATATTGTCTAATTATTCTAGGTGAAGGCAAATATCCACTTGATAATATCCTAATTACTAAACGTATTCAATAAAAAATATATTTAACAAATCAAGCTGAAAAAATCCTCTAGCTTAACGTTCAGTAACATGTACTTTAGTGTACCATGTGCTGTTTTGTGTTGTACTGTTTTAATCGGTCCTGTTCCGTACCATGTACTTTAGTAAAGGGTTATCCAATTCGAGGTTGATAAAGTAAACTTAAAAAAAACACACAAAATATTCGGAATGTATTGTAATTTTTATTTCATTTTACAGATTGATCCTTGCCATTTTTAGTTAAACAAGATATCATTCAAATGTCCTCCACGGGACTTCTTACAGGCCTTGATTCTTTTGAGGTAATTTTCAATGACTTTTCGGCACATTTCGGGCGGTATCTCGGCCATTACCTTACGAATATTAGTTTTCAATTCGTCAAGAGTTTGAGGATTGTTTGCGTAAACACGATCTTTCGCGTAGCCCCACAAAAAGAAATCCAAAGGCGTTAAATCACAGGATCTTGGAGGCCAATTGACATCAGCCAATCGCGAAATCAAACGTCCAGGAAATTTCTCTTGCAAAAGATCTCGATTTGCTCTTGTTACGTGACTGGTTGCTCCATCCTGCTAGAACCACATATCGTCAAGATCATAATCTTCGATTTTCGTAAAAAAATAATCGGTTAACATGCGGCCATAGCGCTCAGAATTGACGGTAACGGTTCGTCCATGGTTGTTCTCAAAAAAATACGGCCCAATCACACCACCAGACCACAATGCGCACCAAACAGTGACTTTTTCCGGGTGTAATGGCTTCTCTACAATCAATTGTGGATTTTCTGAGCCCCAAATTCTACAGTTTTGCTTATTAACGTATCCACCAAGCGAAAAATGAGCTTCATCACTGAAGAAAATTTTGTTCGAAAAATCAGCATCGACGGCCTGTTTTTCCAACACCCAATTTGCGTATGTTCTTCGTTGTCCATGGTCAGCAGGCTTTAGCTCTTGTGTCAAATGGACTTTATACGGATGAAGATGCAAATCCAGATGCAAAATGCGCCATAATGAGCCATAAGATAGGCCTAAGTGTTGAGCTCGACGAGGAATTGACAAATTTGGATCTTCTTCCACACTTTCAGCTACAGAAGCGATATTTTCAGCATTGCGAATGTTTTGATGATGCACAGACCTTACAATATCAGTAACAGATCCAGTTTGTTCAAATTTATTCACTGTATTCAATATGGTTTGCTTTGTAGGACGATTATGACGACCATAATCTGCTCGTAAAGCGCGAAATGTGGATGCGACAGAATCACTATTTTTATAATAAGATTTAATAATTTTAACGCGTTGGTCGATTGTTAAATGCTCCATATTCTTAAATGGCAGAATGTCAACTAAATAAATGACAGCGTACTTGACGTTTATCTTTGACAGATGTCGGTATACAGATTTCTACTTTATCAACCTCGAATTGGTACCATGTACTGTTTTGTGATGTACTGTTTTAATCCGTCCTGTTCCGTACCATGTACTTTAGTGTACCATGTACTGTTTTGTGATGTACTGTTTTATTATATCCTGTTTTGAAATGTGCCATAGTGAGCGGCTTCGAAATTAAATTTATAACAATACCGCCCCAGATCAGTATTCAAAAATGTAAGCGGAAATTGCGATTTTTGACAAAAGAACTGTTTTTAAACAATAATTCTGCATCTCTCTGTACAGCACCGATGGACTTACCCAATGGGATGAAACTTCATACTTAAGCTTTTTACCGACAAATTAGGAAATCTCAGTAAATTTTGTTCCAAATCGGTCCACCAGAAGTCCATAGAAGCTTTTACATGTTTGGGGCAAATATTTTGAATAGTACAGCATTACGAGAGCAAAATCTGTAACACAAAAATTTTAAATTTGCAACAAATTTAGTCCCTATTTTGTTCTGAACGTAAGCGGAAAGGATAATTTATGACAAAAACTATTTTCTGCCTAACTTACCCCATTGTGGAAATTGAAGCCATTTTTGAATTATATCATGCTATGTGATTAGAAAGTGTGACAAAAGGGTACCATCAGCAAAGCCAACTACCGTCACCTCTTCGGGGACTTGGAGTATGAGAACATCGCCGGACATAATATTTCAAAGAATTTAATCGAGTACCGAGTTATGATGGATGCCACAAGTTTTTACGGGCTACTTTCCATCTCATAGCGCTGATCGTGTTTTCAGCCAGCCTGGTAACGAGTTGAATAGAATCAAGTGTTGAGTGCGCCATCAGGAAACCATTTTAGCGATATGGGGGACCCCCAGGTAGACGATTTGGTTGCAGAGTAGCCTTTCGAGAAGTTTCCCTGCTCGATCCAATACTCAAATCATACGAAATGATGATGTCTGCTCATTATGTTTTTCCCATAAGATGCAATGCAATATATAGACCTCATTTCTTAGATAAAAGTTCTGCACCTCCAAAAAAAACTCTTGGGCTTTCTCTTGTATCGTGAAATTAGTTACTCCGGTCCTGGATGACCCCAAGGAGTGTTCTCTATCTAATCACGTAAAAACTTCTAACATCATCGCTCGCTTTGTTGAATGCCATTTTCAATACATCACGCTGTATGTTTGTTGTTTTATAGGATGGAAAAAAGTTACTATTTCTTCCACGTTGGGAGTAGCATGTAGCTCGATTGCATCTCCGCCACAACGATGCAATTTCTTCTTTCCATCAGTAGATCGGTTAAATTCCTTTAAGGCATTGTAAGACTACATGCTTTGGCGACGCTGCCTATTAGCTGAGTTGCATTACCACTAACAAGCGGTGCCTGTCAGGTTGGTGTTTTGAAAATTGCTTCTCGTGTATGTCTCTACTACGTCCAACACTAAGAAGTCATCCAGTAGAGATTGATCGTTTATATTCGTTTGTATGCCACATTACTCAGTAGACCACACGTATTGAAATCTTTCGAAATTACTGTCGAACTATGATCCCCGGCATTGAAAACTAAATAACCCAGGAAATTGATGAATTAGTTAATTTGCCCATTTATAGATAGCAAGAATAGAATAGATAGCATATATCCAACCATACATCCAAGCTCTTATTCCATTCAATTAATATGGGGACGACTGGATTCAATTTATATATAGTTTGCGATAAGAGTTGCTTGGTGGCTTCGCATTGATTTAAATTTAATTGAAACAGTTAAGTTCTCTTCGGTTATTTGATACGACCTTAGTGCTGAACACGTACCCTTACCAGTAATGTGGTTTCTGCCAACTTCCTAATGTCTCGTACAAGAGCATGCATAGAGCAGTTTGCTTCTAAAATCGTTTGTCTTGTGGTGAGTGTTTGTAGCACTTGAAGTAAAAGTTTGAAACGTCATCATCGCTTTTTCATGTGTTTGATCTTTGGCCAGGTTTCCACCATTTATAGCATCTCACTGGACTTAACAATGCATGAATACGTATAGGAGAAATCCGGATAAGCATAAACCGGCCTACACGTGTTCTGCCAACATAAGCAATTTTTCCGGTGTATGTAAACATTTTGAAACAAAAAGATTGTAAATTAATTTTCAAACAAAATTAGTTCAAATCATTTTTTAAATTTTAGCGGAAATGGCGAGTTTAGAGAAAAACAACTTTATTTTACCAAAATTTGGCATCTCCAAAGTACAGGTGGACTATTCGGAACGAAACTTTATTTGTTCAAAATAGGACATTCGATGATTTCTTTAAAATTTACAACCTCTGATCGACTGCTTCATGAAAATGATTATTCTCAACCCCAAGAATTGTACCGGTCGCCTATACAGAAAGAATTACACCCCCTCAATAAACTAAAAAATAGCAATTTATCTCTCATAATTTGAAGCTATAGTTTCCGGCACTACTAAACAATAAATCGATTCAAAAAAACTTCCGTTTATAAAATGCATAAAACCATTGAAGTTAAATTTTTTCAATAAAATACATCCTCGAAACAATATATGTATTTCGCAATTTATGATTTAAACCCGTACTCGTACAAAATCCGTATCCCCGCAGCTAGTACACATTCTGTTTCAAACCGCTTATCCATCGTTATGTACTGTACAGAAATAGAGCTAAAATCGCATAAAACGCGAGATTTTTCATTTCCCTCCTATTTATATTGTATTTTCCTACACGGAAAACTTTCTGCAATTTTCCCAACTTTTATTGTTTTATTTTTTTATTGTGTGTAGTACAAAATTTATTTTTGCATTCCAGCTGTTATTGAAAATATTTTGCGTGCCTTCGCAGTCGTTCATCGTCGAAATTAAATTTTTGTTTTTGTGTAGGGATTTCCAGAAATCGGTAAATGTTGGTGCTGTACATAACAAAGATAAAGGCTCCCCGTGATCATAACAAAAATGTAAGGCTTTATTTTATTTATTTTTTATGGCCGTTAGAATATGTATAATTCTACTGTGTAACATCAAAAACGGCAATCGCTACTAAAGGAGGCTTTTATAATGTATATTAAAAATCTGTTGACGTGCGACTACGCATTTTATGATTTTTCGCTAAATGGCGTACATACTGCGCAGAATTAGTATTCCCCGTTTTATGGATTACCATCGGTCTGTCAAAACACGCGTGAAATTGATTAAGGCATCGCCAGGTTCCGAAGACAAATATGAATCTCCACCGCCATATTTAGAACGGCATCTACGTGGTGGAAGTCCCTTGACACCATGCTTATCAATTTACAAAATTCAAATGACCAGCTCACTATCGATTCTGCATCGCATAACTGGAGTTTTAACCGCTCTCTACACCACGACATTCGGAATTGGGGCATTGGTATTACCACATGATTTTTCATATTATTTTGCAGCAATTGATTCACTCAGCATCCATCCGTGTGTGATGTGTGGATTTAAATACATCATTGTTTTGCCATTTGTATTTCATTATTGTACCGGTATCCGTCACCTGGTTTGGGATATGGGCTATAATTTAACCAACAAAGCTGTTATTTATACCGGTTTCATTGTGATTGCAACCACTCTAGTTGGAAGTGGTGTTTTGGCTATATTATAATTTAATAAAGAAATTTATGTCAGTTAAATTAAATTGCATTTTTCATTTGTATCTACTTACAGATTCATCAGCACCAAAATCTTCCGAGGACGAAGACAATAATTTTGTTGACGCCAAACTAAAGTCCCAGATACCCGAGCTAAATTCACCCGACAGTATATCAGAAGATTTGGTTAAACCTCTACACTCGATACAAAATAAAAGTCCAAAACGCCTTACAACATCGGTTACATCTACATCGGAACCGTCACAATTACTACTCTCAAATAATCCAGTAAATTTGGTTTTACACACAAATTCGTTACTTCCACCGTCGACTACATCGTCCATAACCGCAACCTCTAAACGGAATCCATCCCCATATTATTATTCCGATTTGCTAAAGAGTCGTGAACCAAATCGTGCCGTCGATGACAATGAAAATACCGAGGATCTTATAAACAAAAGTGATCAGTTAAAACCGATCGAACGTGGTGTTTATCGGAAAAGTAATAGTTTGGATACACCGATACCGGAGAAAGAAGAGATACAAGTGCCAAAACGTTATTCGATCACTGAAGACGGTGTTCGTATAATACGGTGTGATTCACCATCGACTACCACATCGGACGATTCCGATTGTACAGAATGTCAGAAACGTCGTGATTGGCATGCAAAAGCATTGGCATTAGTACGCGATAGTTGTAATATTATACCAAAATACTCGCCAAATTCCATGCCGCCACATCGTTTTTTAGGGCCAGCAGTTTGTGCTTGTGCTGCGCCCGACTTTGGTGATGATCATGATGAGCAATTATTTCGTCCACGTAGTATTTTTTATGTGCATCAGCAGGGTGCTGATGAATGTGCTGATTGTACTTTAAATACAGGCACAAGTACAACAACAACTACAACTAACACAACCAACTATTCAATTGACAATAATAAAGTAAATAATTTAAAAGACGACGACGACGATATGTCGGGGATTGGAAGTGGTGGAGGTGGCGGTGGTCACGGTAGTGGCGGCAGTTCAGGTAGAACTCGTCAAATTTATGAAACCGCATTTGATTGTAAAATTATGAAATCGGATGATGATTTAGACGACAATTTTGACCGCCTAACAAATCATTCAATTCTGCTGCAACTAAATAACGGGAATAGTTCAAATGTAAATAATTTAAAAATGGTTAAAACTAAGAGTAATCAAAAACTATCAATTAGAATAAAAAATAATAATAAACAGCAGCAGCAGCAGCAGCAGCAGGCGAATAACCAACAGCCAAGCGGCCAAAAATTAATTTTGAATCCATCGAAATCTGACGGTAGTGCATCGACGCTGTCACAAGAAATGGAAAATATGCATTTAGATAATTTGAATAATGCAAATACCGTGTCTTCCTCACAACTTCCATTGCGCGGTTATACACCATCACCGCCATCAACCGCACCATTACCTGTTAAATTTCCTGGCAAACATGAACGTTATTTTATAATGAATAGCATTAAAAGTGCACCAAATCTTCCATCATCCCAAGCCGTCACGGTTAATAATCAGATCAACAACCAAATGAATTCACCATCCGCTCAGCATCCACGCTTGCGTGAACTACGATTACCAATCGGCGATTCACGATCCCAAAACGATGTGCAGGCCAGCGATGACGGTAGTAGTAGTATGATAATTGAAACGGGCCCACCATCTCGGCCCCGATCCGTGGTTTTAGAATCAAGTAGAGTATTAGAATTAAAACGTAGCCATCATAGTAAAATAAATCATCCACATCATGGTGGCGGCGGTCATCATGGCGGATCGGGACGTGGTGGCCGAAAAAATTACTCATCCACCGAATCGATGGCTACCTCGAGCAGTGGCGGTAGCATGGAATCGTTACGCTCGAGTACAAGCGAAGGGAATCGCAGCACATCTAGTTCCGAATCACATCATTCAACATCATTGAGCTCACATAGTTCGGACTCGGGTCCAAGCTTATCATTTCCATTGCGTGCACCCGTTTTAATACATTCCAAATTGCATATACTAAGTCCGATTTCAGATAAATCGTCCCAAGAACCGGGCTCCGAAACATCGGACATAAATAATCGAAATAATAATTCGCAAAAGGTATCGCCCGATGAGATTGGTGGTGGGGCTGGAACAAATCCAACCGCCTTGATTACCAGCAAATTAATTTCAAACGCAGAGGAGAATGATAATACACGCATACGAAAACGTATTCCACAAAATAAAAATTTGCTAACTGTAAAAGGTAAGCAGTGAAGTTATCACAAATCCATTTAATGTAACAGCTTTAATAAATGTTTACTTTAGGTGACGAAATTCAAGGTTCAGATAGTGGAATCTCGCTACAATCTCGCGACGAATCAAAACGTAGCGCCTTTACGAGTTTTGGTTTACAAAAGGTGAGCGGAATCACGGCGGTAACATCGAGCCTAGACAAAGACAGAGCTGATCATAATAATACTACAACCTGTTTGCCACAGGAATTAAACGATCTTCCATTTGATATGCCAAAGTTGCGGAGGCGAAAAATTATTCCACAACAGGATGCGTGCACATCAGGCAGCGCAACTTCTGTTGATCTAGGTGAATTACCCTTTGATATGCCAAAATTACGTCGGCGTTTGAGGCTATCTCAACCGATTGCGTCCTCCGCAGCTCAGATGACCCAGGCCATTGTGCATACTAGTACCGAGTCAAGCGGTATTTCACAGGCGTCATCAAGCCAATCGGTACGGGAGGATAAAGCGATTTTGGGTATGTAAAATATTATTTGTACATTAATAAAAGTGGATTTTGTTTAGTAAACACGATAAACCATGTCGCTCGCTCCTTGCTCCTTTATCAAATCTGAAATACAGAACGACAAATTTACCAGTCTTTGTCAATTTGTAACTTATACAAGTCATTCTTTACCATTCAGATCTATCTATTAGAAAAACTTTGTATTTGAATACCAAACAATACCTAGCCCTCTATCGGCAATTGTATGAGTTAGTTTTCATAATTTTTTTTAAATTATGGGTAATCTGTTTTTATTTAAATTTGTCTATAATATAAAATTAAAATATACTATACTAGAAATATACTAGACACTAGCTAGATCATGGATTTAAGTTCCTTATTGCGAAAAAAAATTGAGTCTATTGTTGTTGTATATTCCGATCGAGTTTGCACAACTTCTCCAAGTTTGAGAGCTAATAAATAAATATTAAAAGAAAATTCGAGAGAAGGAAAAAGCTAAGCACAAGTCTATAACCCGCAAGCAGATGTGGCACAGGTCCGCCCACACATGATGTCCTTTGTTTCACAATTGTACCGTGGCTCAAATTTTTTATGTACATTGACAATTCTAAATAAAAACCACTTAATGGTTCCTTTTAATTGCAAATTCTGCCAATCAAAATAAATTTCGAATATTTTAAGTGTTGAATTTCAGACGTACTATTATTTAAAAACGCGTATAACCGAAAAGCAAAATAAAACACTGACGAACCAAGTTTTTGCGATTATGATAGCCAGTTAGGGCTTCGAACATTTATTAAGGACGACAGGAAAAATAAATTTTGAACAGAAATATGTCCGAAACCCACCAAAATTTGTTTCAGTTCTAGTGCTTTGGAACTCTCGCCCTCAATACCTCTCAATTTGGATTACTCAAAAATTAATGGAAAAGTTGTGTATTGGGTCTTCGCCAAGAAAGTTTCCAGAAACACCCTCAAAAATATATATTGATAAAATATATTAAAAAATCGCTCGATGATTTCGATTAATTTATTTTCTTATTGTTTATTTCAGCAGCAGCCGGCTTCCGTCAAAATTTAACGCTTAACTTGGGTGAAACGCGAGCCCCTCGTAAATTTGGAACACTAGAATTTGGCACATCTCGTGGTCTTAATTTAAATGTGGGTCCCACAACAAATGTTGCAGTTGATTTAATTGATGCAGCCATATCGTTGGATCGCCAAGGCTGGTACCATGGTGCAATAAGTCGAATCGAAGCTGAAAATACATTGCGTCCATTAAATGAGGGTAGTTTTTTGGTACGAAATAGTGAATCGACACGTCAGGATTATTCGCTATCTTTAAAGTATGCAATCAAATTTCGTTCAAAGGGCAAGAACACAAATAACAAATTTCTTATTAATTATATTGCAGGAGTGCAAAAGGTTTTATGCATATGCGAATACAAAAGTCAGCCGAAACAGGACAATATATATTAGGACAATTTAGTCGGCCATTCGAAACGATACCAGAAATGATACGACATTTCTGTTTGAATCGTTTGCCGGTGCGTGGCGCCGAGCATATGTGTTTACTAGAGCCGGTTATCGCTCAATTACTTTAAATAGTTTACTGTTCTATTTAAATTCTTAACTTTATAACTAAGTATATAGTTTAGCACATAAATTAGTTTTATTAGATATCGGCGCTTAAAATTTGGTTGGCGAATAATTTTTTTATATGAATCGCATAGCGAGTTCCGACACCAAAATTTAAGCAAACCCCCCGGATCTAAGATACAACAATTCCAAAAAATTATTTTCCTTACAATAATTTAAAAAATTATTAATCTTTCAAATATTTAATTATTATTATAATCCCATAAAAAAGACACTATATAATTATTGTTAATAATTTATATTTATTTATTTTATAATTAAATTAATTAAGAAACAAAAATGAAAACACAAATTATTGCCAAAAAAAACTTATAATTAATTAATAATATTTAAACAAAGAAATTATTTTTGAAACAAAAAACCAAAACAAAAAAAAATTAATAATTTATAATTAAATAATTTTAATATTAATGGAAAATTAATTGTATAGATACAAAATTAGAAATTGATTAGTTTATGACAATTTTTAGGTTGATATATAATTTTATTTTATTAGGTTTTTTCAAATTTTTGCGAATGACCAATCGGACAAGCACCGGAAAATTTACTCGAACATATCAAACGTAATTAAATTAATTTAAATTATAGTAAATTTTCTGTCAGAACGTGTGAAACTTTTACAGAATTTATAAAAAAAATCATCGGACCAATTTCATTCCAGGTTTACCGGACTCACCAGCATTTACATACAAAAAAGCTAAGCGTACCCAAATAAGCATAAATATTGGTAAAATGATTTTATTCGAAAGTATCTGCAGCCAGCCAATCGTTTAGTGAACAAGATAATGAAAATGATTATAGATGGGAATCAGTTAATTTGATAATGCTTGGAACGATTTTTAATGTGCTTAAATTTGGAATTATCGTTAATATTTATTGTTTCTTATAAAAATGGCAGAAAACAAATATTATGCTGAGGACAGAAATTGTATGAAATTATTTTTCGCAATTCGCAGTGAAAGCCAAAAGAGTTCCGCGAGGACGCCAAACCACTGAATAAGAGAATCGTCATAACGTTGGTTTTCCGTGGCAAAGTATCTACTCATATTTGTGACGTTAGTGCGCCGAAGGTAGGATAAAATTCATTATTTTTGTATGTCTGTGTGTTTTGAAGTTTTGGCAGTCTGCTAAAAAATCGGCAATTGCAAAGTTACAGGTCATCCCCAATACAAAAAAAATCCTTATGGCTTTTTCCTTAGGCCTCCCATAAGGCAACCACCAACCTAATGAGCAAAAATTGTTTTTTCTCAAAATATTTTTCATACTTTTCTGTAAGGCAAAAGTCATAAGTTTTGCATTGGGATGCGCTGTTATGCGCTTAAAAGTGAAAGATCGCATGAAAAATTTAATGCTGGGAAAAATTGCAATAATTTTTTGTTTTGTTTAGCTTTTTTGATGATTGACTATTGTGGGACGTTCAAAATGCGCATTTTCGTTTAAATAGACGAAAGAAAATTTTAGTTCCAAAACAACGGAATGTTTAAATTTTTGAAACCCTAATACTGCATTTTTCAAACCGAAGGTCATTTTAGTCAACTCGAATAAACAAAACAAATCGCAAATAACCGTAATTTGAATATTAGATGGTTGAATCACGGACATTCTTGTAAGGGTTGAACAAGATTCAATTTAGTGAAGAAAGAACATATGTCAAGTTAATATGTACCAAATATGTTCGAGGTATGGTCACAAAATAACTACAGAAACGACATAACGCTGTTTTTGTATGGAAAAATATCGACTAATTTTTTTGACCTAAGGTGGGATGTTGTAACATCACTTTTTTTCGGTACTATCGAAATTTACATCTCTCATCACGAATTAAATTTAACGTTTTTCTGAAATGAACAATTTTTCTAGTAGCGTGCGATCGCAATATAAAAATCGAAATTTGAAAGCGAAACGGCAATCAATTTTATTGTATCGAAAAACTGATAATATCGAAAAACTGATGTTATAACATCCCGCCCCTAGACTCACTTACGATAGGAAAAAATTCCTTATTTTTGAATATTTTTATTTCAAATAAACTTTTGAAGTATATTTCAATAAAAACCAGTTAGTTAACATAAAATCATCACTGTAATTATGTGAATATTCATAAGTATTAAAAACGAGTTTAACGCGTTTAAAATTTAGGTAAAAAAAATGATGAAAAGATGTCAAATTCTGACCTTCCAGTTTTCAATATTTCCAATCGATGTTTAACTTGATGTTTACCGGTTTAATATTTTACATACCCTGGTTTTTCAAGTAATCAGTGCCAATTTAAGAAAGTTCTATCAAGTTCGAAATCTAAATTAACAATGTTTAAGGCCGTATGCTTGAATTCATATTTCGTACGCGAATTTTTGGAATATTTTCAACTATACTGAAACTAAAGCGTGTCCCATCTGCTGGTTTTTTTCTAAGCTCAAAAGAAATATTTATTGTGCGGTGGCAACCCGAAATTTTTTTGCCAAATGGAAAGTCAAAACTATGCCATTTTTACTCCAGTTCGTACTCGTGAAATAGTAACTGCTTTTCGAAAATGGACATGAAGATGCTGGCTAATGAATTTGTGTAGCCAAAATTGGATGAAATTGATTTAGATCATCTTTGGTTTCAACATCTTTGGTTTCGACGACGGTGCCACTTGTCACACAAATCGTGAAACATTCGAGTTGTTGGCAACCAAGTTCGATGATCGCATAATTTCAAGAAATTCTAATTGGCCACCAAGATCATGCGATTGACATTTCAAAGAATTTAAATTTCCAACATACAATATGTTTTTTTTAATTTTAAAAAACTTACAGATGGAACACTCTTTATAACAGGGGTTTGATCATAATAAAATTGGTTTTATGCTGTAAAGGTGATTCTAGGTCAATCAATGATCTTTGGTTTCAACAAAACGGCCTTTAGAAGTCCGGTTATTACTCCCCGTACTAACTTCGTCATCAGGTTCGATTAAAATGTCGTGGTTTAGAATAGTATTCTCAGAAACCTAACAAATGTTACAGTGATCGCACAAACAATTCACAATGTTATAAAGAGTAACGAAACAAAGGAAAAATTTTCATCAAAAAATATGTGGGTTGTACAATTTAAATGGGTTAAACAATACACTTGCACATCTTGATTTACCTTAATTTTTTTGTTTTTTATCAATAGTCACGAGAATGATAATATTCGATACAAATAAAAAAAATTGTTGTGTAAGTGTATTGTATAACCCACTTAAAATGCGTAACCCACGTTTTTTTTTTGATGAACATTTTTCCTTTGTTACGTTACTCTTTATAACATTACATACTGTTTGCTATAACCAAAATCCAGAATTTTTTCAGAAAATTATTGTTGATCAGATTTTAATAATCCCATTTATATCGGAAACGTGTAATCCTGAACAACATGGGGAATATTACAGAAGTTTATGCAAAAATCTAATATTAAAATCTCGGTTCCACGAAACGAATGGCCTATTTTTGGATCAATTGGATATGTACTAGGCCTTTCTTATCTGATCATGGTGGATTTTTGATATGATTGATTTTTAAGAGAAGTTCTGGAATAATTTTTATTATTACTTAAATTAAATTTGGTTGATTAATTAATTATCTTGACAACAATTAAGCAATTCTATCATTATCAAAAAAATTCGTTTCATCCTAGTTGAATATATGCCAAAACTTCGTCCACTTCGGCCGAAGGGTTATGTATTGAAGGAGTAAGTGGCCGAGAGTTAATGGCAGCAGGAGGGGTATATACAAAAGAGCAATGTCCGAAATAACCGGAGGTAATCTCTTCTTGTTGCGGATTAAAACAACCAAAAATGCAAATTCCCCAGGTATCAAAGAAAATGCTGATACCCTTATCTAAACAAACAGCTGATGAAAGTGTTTTCTATATGCCTAGAAGAAAAATTATCATGATACAAGGCCTGTAACACGGAACGAGCTTGAAATTTAAATCCAAATCATCAATAAGTTAAAGTTAATTAAACTCAAGGTTACGACTTGAAAACAGGAGAAATTAATTATAAAAAATCTTATTGGCCAATCGCATTTCTTCTAATGACTTTGAACTTATTTAATGATATTAGTGAAAAGTTTTGATTTAGGGAGAACCATCTACGAAAAAGATGTGTTCTTTCATCGTCCTAGATGTATCGAAACATTTTTATATAATTCTAAAGTCATATACTGCACCTTCGAGTGAAATATGTTTGACGAAGAATGCTCTGAGATTAAGATAATCTCAGTGAGAGTTCCACAAGATGCCTTGGGAGCAATTTGTGATTTATTATACATCAGATATATACCACGATTAAAAGATACCATCTTCGCAACATTTTCTGTCAATATGCTTTTCTGGTTGGGGACATGATTGAGGAATGAAAATGTAGTGGATCAGACGTTTCGTGGTACATAAGTGATGATGATCTATAAAGGGATTCAAAGATTACGTATTTCCCAAAGCCAGCTGACTAATGACCGAGCATAAAATCATTAATAGCTCGTTAGTCGTACGTTAGCATTTTTAAATAAAATGCATTCTCATATATTTCAAATTCGCATTTCTATAGTACAGGACGAAGTTTACATATTTGATTTAAAGATATATTGAAGTATTTTCGTTTCACGTGGTGATCAGAGAGATCGTTTACTCCTAAAAAAGTTCCACTAAGTATCCAATAACAATAAATAATTCGGAACAATAATGCGCCCCCTTTTTCTGCCTATCAGACACGAAGTTTCACGAACTTTTCATTTCGTATGCCATATTGGTACCTTTATTTATCCACATTATTCGAGAGGTCTTCACAATATTTGAAAAGCAACAATTTTTGTTTCTATATTGTTTCATAATTTTAATTATTACGTAATTTTATTTAAACCAAAATTTATATATTAAAATTTATTTTAACTAAAAATTATGTTAAACTATATATCAGCAATTATACAAAAAAAAACAAGTGAAAAATATGTTAGAAAGACTTTTAGTGATATTACTTTACTATACTTACGTAATATTTAAATGTCCTCTTACACCTAAAATCCATTACCTTAGGAATATTATAAAATCGTCCTTCATTCCAATTATTTAACATTTAAAAATAAACTTTACTAATTTATATACATACTCTAATCTAATCACTGTTATTCTGTATGCACTTTAACTTGATTTACCTTTAACAATTATTAAAATTACCTACTACAACTCTTGATTTTCCTTATTTGAGTAATCAGGACAGTAATGTATTAAAAAACGGCAAATTTTAAGCGGTCAATTATTTAAAATTAGATTTAAAATTATCGAAAATAGTAATAAATAGTATATTATGAATTAATTAAATAAAATAACCAAAATGTTTTATACAATAATTAGTAACTACAATAATTAATAAATAAATTTATACAGAATTTTCACTTTATCACAATAAAAATAAAATAGTAATAAATATTCTAATGGTCACTGACTAAATTTTATTTGTAAAAATCCGAAAGGCGCCGTTTAATATTTGTCCGTTTTTAATTATATTTATAGATCCATTAATTACACAATAGTTTTGTTATTTAAATGTATTAGGTTTCATTATATTAATAATAATGTAAATAACAAATACAGGCAAAAATATCATTTAAAACAAGAACTATATTCTCCTCTAACCTAACTACCTATCCTATATATACCTATACATTACATACATATATAATTAATTATTAATAAATAATTATTATTGAAAAACCATAAATATACATAATATTTATAATAATATATATACAGCAAAAATAATAATATATAATTATTTATAATATATTTAATTATTATTATAATATAACATACAAAACAAAAACCAATTATATATTATAATCAATTTTTCTTGATGATTATTTATTTAATCTTTATTAATTATATTATATTATATATATTTACTTATATTTAATATATTACTACAAGAACAAAATAAAATTAAAAAACACTAAATATATATAAATTATATATATTATATTAAAATAAACCATTAAAACGTAGTGATATTATATTATTACCAAAACAATTCCAAAAATTACTAATAAAAATTAATTTAAAGAAAAATGAAAAACAATAAATAATTCAGTTATCTAATATTTAAAAAATAATTTAAAATTTGTTTTATTTCAGTCCCAATGCCAACGGCTTAATAAATTTGGATATTCTACTGGATACGTGATTATAGATTTAGTTTGTACCACTAAGAGTTTGCAATGCTAAAAGCACTGCGTGTATGTATACGGCCAAGTAGAAGAAAAATATGAAAATACGGTTTATATGTATGCAGGCCCAAATAATGTAAACACGAAAAAACACTTTCATACGAATGCTATGAAAATTTTCTGTTCAATATTTTTTTTTTGACTTTATTTATCTATATCTCGTAATTGCGGCAAAAAATTAAATTTTCATTCCCCTGAGCACGAACTTTGTTTATTTTTCATTATTTTTGGTAAATTGTTTTTTAATTTTAAGGTAGATTTCATTTAGAATTTTACCATTTTCCGGCATGCTACCTTTTATTTGTTGAACGTAGTATAACACACGATTCAAAGTTTGTGTTTTTGGAAGAAGAGTATTCAACAATCACTGCATTTATGTACAAACATAGGCACTATGGTTGATTGTTGAATACTCTTCTTGCATACACACATACTTTGAATCGTGTGTTATACGACGTTCAACAAATAAAAGGCAGCATGCCGGAAAATGGTAAAATTCTAAATGAAATCTACCTTAAAATTAAAAAACAATTTACCAAAAATAATGAAAAATAAACAAAGTTCGTGCTCAGGGGAATGAAAATTTAATTTTTTGCCGCAATTACGAGATATAGATAAATAAAGTCAAAAAAAAAATATTGAACAGAAAATTTTCATAGCATTCGTATGAAAGTGTTTTTTCGTGTTTACATTATTTGGGCCTGCATACATACAAAGCGTATATAATGAAAGGCCGTATACACATACATAGGCACTGGCTAAAAGGTATAGTTGCATTATTAAGTTCGAATAAAGATTATATCTTTCTCTAGTGTGCAACTTAGATAGATACTACAACACTACCGTAAGTTAATTCACAATATTTTGAAAAACAAATGAAAAATTGTTAAATTAAAACTAACGTCAACTACATAAATTACATGAACATGTTTTCTTTCCAATAATTTATCTGTGTACATACATATATTTAAACAAACAATTTTATAGAACCGGCTTCATGAAACCAAGTGTAACGATACCCACATACCCAAATGAATGACAACATTACCCTACTACCCTACCTGTTTACGTACATATTCCCAAATATGTATAAAATAGTGAACATTGGCAACATCGCAAAACTTTGTGCTTGAGTTTTTAATTTTTATTTGAGCGTCGATGAGAATTGAGAATAGTCGATGATAAAAAAAATTGAACACGTCACATACAATTTTATTTGTTTGGTTGGTAGACATATTATAAATTACCAGTTTGCTTAAAAATAAATATTAATACATTTTGTTATGGATTGTAATAAAGTGAAGTGATTACAGTGTTTTTAATATTAATTTGTGTATAATGCACGTGCAATGGTGTAGAATGTGTATGCAATATATTATTATATTTGTATATATAGTTCTGATACCGTTGTGTGAATGCCAATACACAGTTTGTGAAATATTTTTTGGTTTATCAAGGACGCAAAAGGTAAGGCGTTTTTATTTTAATAGCAGCTGTCTACCTATCTATGCGCTTATTTTATACTCATATATTTTTTATTTATTTACATAATATATTAAGATAAACAATAAATATCACAATATGAAATATTTCTCTATAAAATCAAATTTATTTTTTGTCGACATTGTTGGCAAGTAGATTATGTATTATAAATTATTGGGTTTGAACAATGCATGTTATGCGTTCTGTTTTTAAAAAGAGAGAAAATGGTTATGTAATTTATTATTCTAGGAATCTAGGTACATATTAACATATTATCTTTAGCTATTTACAATCTGTTTTTGTTGTTGCTATAATTTGGTCCAATCAAAACCAACAACAATGCACTAGTTTAATAAGTAGTGGCAAATATAATATTGCCGATCTCATATACATTTTTTCGCCAAATTTTTTTTTAAAAGATGGAACCAATGCACAGTAACCCACCATACGGACACTTTTTTCATTAAAAAGTTTAGCTAAGACAACAATTTTTGTGAGACATCTAACGTTACATGAACAAAATTTTACGAACTTTAAATTTTTTTATCGATCTTTATTTTCGACGATTTGCACATGCTGGATGCACATGTTGAAAAGTATGTGCATATACTAGTTGAATAAAAACGTAAACAAGAAGCAAGATCAAGTTTGAATTTCTTCAATGGTTTTTGCTTTTCGTAAAATATTTTTTTTTTTGTTTTGTGTCCTTTTAAAACAAAATTATGTTTTGTGTCCTATATTACCTACGAGTATGTACCTTATGAATGAACTGAAAATATTTTATGATACGAGAGACTCCATTAAAAAGAAGTTATTGTAAATAAGACTTATTATTATTGTAAATGAAACATTGTTATTCATATTATTAAGCGATAATTTGTTAATCCGAGGATAATTGATAGTAGGGATAATAAATATGTAGATTATATTTTTTTAATATTAAATCTAAGGAAGCATGCACGTGTTAATTTTATCTTGTCTTTATGAGTATGTATTTTAAAAACGCATATGAACAAAATCGACCTTGAACTAGTGTATGAACTAGGTAGTCATTTTTGTTTTATAAACTTATTCTTAGTGTGGAATACCGTCGATCAGGTAAACTAGTTCAGCGTTGCACTTTTTTATTTATTTATTCTTGCATCGATTGGTTTTGATATCGAAAAAATCTGAGAATGATAAAATTTTATAAAAGGGCCCCAATTTATAAATATAGTCTAGGAAGTAAGAATATTATTAAATTACTAGCTGACCTGAGACTGAATAATCAGTCACGTGAATACATTTTGTTGAATTTTTGTTTAAGAAATGATTAAGAAGATTTTTTAAGATGTAAATTTGATGAACCTCTATCAAAAATAAAGTAAATTAATATACGTGGTTAATTTTTAAATCTTAAACGGCAAGCACGCGAGCAAATGTACACAGTATGATTTACGTGTCAAGTCAAATATTCATATCTCTAACAGGAAGCGCGCGCTTGGGATCACATGATCACTTACGCATCCAAGCTAAATATTAAAATCTCAAAAGAGAAAAGCACACAATTGCTGAGGCAAACTTTAATCTAAATATTTCATAAGAAATGTACAAAAGGATAATAAAATAGTAGTAGAAGGTAGATAATAAAATAGTAAAATATATTACAATTTACATGCACAGAATCTCTTCAAAACATACATTCTTTGTTGTGATGCGCCCATCCTGATCAGCTGATTGATCGCTTGTCTCAACGATAAACACCTTGAGTCCATCAAATGAGCGGTATCGTGAAAAGGCCAAATACATCTGATCTTGCGCAAATACGGGGGCCGGCAAGTATTCTCCTACCTTCTTCAAGCTCTAACCCTGACTCTTGTTGATGGTTATAGCGAACGCGAGCTGAACGGAAATTGAAAGCGAAACATTTTAAATGAGAAGATGCTTTCCGAGGGTGAGAGCTTAATGCGTGGGATGAGAACGCGCCCGCATTTTGAGAAGACAGTCAGCAACTCACACTCCAGAATGTAGCGGTTTATTTATGCAACGCGCATGCGTGTTTCATTCATTCGACCCTTGCTATTGTTTATATTCCTCATCAAACGAACGATCGCGTTTACCTTTAGCGGGATGGCATGGCGCGGCAATCCGGACCCTTCAATCTTGTTGAGACTCGACGGGTAGGTGGAGTTCCTCATGCATGTCGTCACTCTCAAGTTTATCAGCACTATATTTGACTTCTTGTTCGTCGGGCATGAGGTAAAGCACCTGCTGATTGGTTAGCGCACAATCATCATTTTTGGGTGCAAGATGATTCCCTCGGATGGTGTTGTGTTGATGTCATCGCATACACAAAATCGATCACACTTTGAGGAAGTCTGCCGGAAGTGTGAGTCGGTTCGAGCATTGCCGTTTCCAACAGAAAACAAATATTGCGCAAACTCGTCCTCACCTTCAGCGACGCGCATGTTTTTGGTGAGTGTATACCTATTTATCCATTTCCAAAACGGGTTCAACTTGATGGTCGATTTGCAAGTTCGCGCGCATCCCGCCTTCAGGTAGTCACCACACATGAGGATGATTTTCCCAGCTAATGCAACACCCACACTCGTCTATGATTGTGAGCTCTGCTCCTGGCATGATTAACTTTGAATTTAAATCGCGTGTCAACCATTAGCAACTTTGAAATTGATTCGCGCGTCGACAGTATTGCAACTTCGAATCTGACTGGCACGCGGCCAACTGTTTTACAACGTTGAATTTGAATCGCGCGCCACTAATTTGAACAAACATATTTCCTTTTTGGTCGTCCCATAAAATTCTCAAATGTTGCAAGATTTCACGCACACAAAAACTTGGAAATTTTCTGAAACCACCTGAGGTACCCATTTCGAGTACTTTCCGGTGGAATTTTTCCGATTTTGCTAGCCCACGCATAGCGCAATATTTATGTCGACCTACCCTGAAAAAATGTAACGGATCGGATCATGTTTAGGGGTCATTTTAGGGTTTGGTTTGAAAAAATTAAGAATATTAATATAATAGAAGGATAGAAGATAGATAGAAGCTGACCTGTGACTGAATAATCAGTCACGTGAATACGTTTTATTGAATTTTTGGTTATGAAATAATTAAGAAGATTTTTTAAGATGTAAATTTGATGTAAATTTATCAAAAATAAAGTAAATTCATATACGCGGTTAATTTAAAAAAATCTTAAATAGATAGAGTGTCATGACAAAATTCTATTTTTAAAATCACACTATTAACACCAAAATGTATGTAAAATCATTTAATGTTCTCTGTTTTGTTTAATTGAGATTCAATTACAAATTTTCTACTCATTTTGTCATCACAGTGGTATGACAAAAACATCGGCAATTTTAATAAATTTTGTCATTGTCACGGTGTAATGCGCATGACTTCAGATTCAATATAAACATATTTTGTCATGGCATTCTGGCGTCGTGACAAAATTTTGCTGAAAACACCTGAGGTACCCGTTTCAGGTACTTCCCGGTGGAATTTTTCCGATTTTTCTAGCAAAGGCACACCGCTATATTTATGTCGACCTACCCTGACAAATTTAAACGGATCGGATCATGTTTAGGAGTCATTTTGGGGTTGAGTTTCAAAAAATTAAGCGTATTAACAAATATTATATAGTATCAATATACGACACTGCCTTGTAAAATCGTGTTCCAAAATATTTTTCTATAAGCTAAGAGTGAAGTTAGGTGTTTTAGTATAAGTTCGAAAAAAATTCGAAAATCAACACAGCTAGGGCAAAAAACTGTGTGTAGGTAAAAAAAAAAAAAAGTAAATAAGTACTGTCATTGTCATGTCAAAAACGTTCTCAATTAAATTTTAGTGGTCTCATAGTCTGTGAAAATGCTAGAAAGATGCTAGAATACATAAATAATAAATGGTGATACAGAGGAATGCAATGTGAGTATATCGTCAATTTTACTGATACATTTATTAAGTATTAATTATTGTTCTTAATATTCTATTTCAGTCGGGGGAAAATTGGAAAAGTTACCGAATTCAATCATCTACGTCCTACGACATCAAAATTCTCTATGAAAAATCGATGTTTAATGTTTCCGAAGGAGAGGATCCTGAAACGCCGCTTAATATAGATGATAAGCTTAAGCTACTCACAGGTGATAGCTTGTTGAAGTCCGTCCAGGATCAATTAGAGAAAAATCTTGAAAAGTTAGCCAAAGAAAAGGATGCTTATTCTCCCGTTAAATTGTTCAGCTGTAGCGCTGACACTATTGCATCTAATGATAATCTGTCCTGTTCAGTGAATGTGGAAAGTACCCAATCAACTGGCCGCTCGAATTATATAAAAATCCTAGAACAATACGTAAATATTTTTGAACAAATTCCGTTACGTTTATTAAGAAAGTTGAGACATTCCAAAAATTAAAAAATACTCGTTTAGACCTGAAATCCAAACTGCAGATTAGCGAAAAAATCTTAAGAAATATTAAAACGAAAGGAACCTTGAGTAAAGATGTACAAAAGTCAACCACCGAACTTTTAAATTTGGATTACTCAGCTGAAATGGCATCAATATAAGATGAACAGGAATGTGCTAATAAAAGTTGATGCCGATGACTGCCAGTTGAATATTTGTAACTAAATTAAATGTGCGGATGAGATACATCTGTAAACCATCCCTTTAGCTGGTAACAACTCTACGATTGCAAAAAAATCAAGTTTCGTGTTAAAAAACCAATAGCCAGTACGTTGTCGTTAAACGCAGTGGATTTGAAAGATTTTGATCCAAATTACATAAGTGATGAGATTAACCTCGACGATTCTTACATGATAAGGAACACCATTATGTAATTTCATGAATAAATGATAATTAAAACACTTTTTTAACCAACATTCTTTTGTTTATTACTCGAATTAACCACTCTTATTGCATCAGAATGTTAAGCCAAATTAAGATAAATCTTTGCAGCTTTCCACTATGTAATTACATGTTTCGATCAACAAAACATGTTAGTAATGTGGTATTCATCATATGCATAATGTTTCTAACGACACTTTGATAACTAATAATCGTACCTTTTTGACAATTTGATTTTACTTCGAATATTTTTTCGAAGTTCGAAAAAACGACAAAAGCGACAACGTGACAAAAAATCTAATTACGGCGATAAGCTAAGAGAAAAAAAGAACACGAACGTCGTATATATAAGTTATTTAATATATGGTATTAATATAATAGATAGGAGCCTATTATAATGTAAAATATTATTTCGTTAAAGAAACAGCAGCAGATAATTTTTTTTTATTAAAGCTGATGTTCGGTAGCAACTAGAAGAAACTCGCGTTTATAGTTGATAAATTTGAATTTAGTTTGATTACGGTTTGTTATTTATTTAGTAGAAATGTGGAAATGGGAATTGAAGGAAGACGAACAAATATGAATATTTATACAAAATATTTTTTTTTTATTTTTCCTGTGATGTATGTGCAATAAACTTTTATTTAAAAAAGTCGAATATTATAAATGTATTGTTTCTCCAAAATTATTTTTCCGAGGAATTAAATTATTTTTCCTTTAAATATTATAAACTTTTAACAGGAGAAGCTGCCACATTAGTTCGTCATATCGCAGTAACTGAGGCAAACATAGTGCGGCTACGGAGAAGATTAAATAGAGATACGATAACAAAAGGCTCGTGATGACAAATCTCATAAAGCAGTTTGTTGATAAGCCAGATATATCAAAGGTTTCGGCTAAGGCGCTTCATCAAATAGCTGACGTATTGGATGAAGTTCTGAGAGGATTGAAGCGTAGGGAGTGCAAATTTACCGATTTTTCAATTTACCGGTAAACGGTAAATTTTGTGTAAGATCGGTAATTTATCGAAAATTTACCAGTAAATTTAATTTAAATAATAATTTGAAACACTACTATGCCTTAGGTATTAAACCGGTATTAAAAAGAATCCTGCCTTTTCTTATGTGGATTTGGGCCTTTTAGTAGGAAGTTAGTCTCATTTGTTCACAAAATCCTTTTCATTAAGTTATCATTCTCAACATCTGTATGCAGTATAAATCTACAAAACTCCAACCGTCTAGCATTATCGCCCTTCTCGAGACCTGGAACAATTATCATTTTAACAAGAACAAAGTGAAATACACGGGCACTTCCGGTAACAGATAGCGACACATATTGACTGAACAGCATAAGGTAATTAACATTTTACTTATTTCAATAACTAAAATCTATTAATAACTTAAAGAACATTTTCTTAACCCTGGCACAAATAACTCTGTCAAAATAGTATCTCCTATTTTGACCACAAAATGAGTGTTTTTTATTACACGTCAGGTATACCATTGGAAAGGGCACAAACAAGAGGATTTTTTAAAGCAAAACAAATTTCAAAATAACCATTATTGTTTATTTAATTAATTTAGATGTAGACGTTTTTCATAAATCTACACATTTTGTAGGATTTGGTAGCCCATAAGTCATTTTTTTAAAACCTTGTACTTCGTATTAAATATTGATTTATTTAGGCTGCGTACCAATCCAAGAGTAAATCGTTTACTTTTAAATCGATTTTAGTTTTACCAAAATATCAACTAGACGATCATCACCATCTATCGAACTTTACAATAAATTATATTTATGAGTTATCAACAATCAATCAGTTATGGGCACATCTTTAATCACACACTAACAAAATGTATTATACCATAACAACCGGAAAATTCAATCATCTGGCCCTCCTGGAACATTATCCGAATGTTACAAGTTTTTGTCGCTTTCCAAAAGGAATACTCAGTATTTTTTCCTCCAGTAAGGCCACTTAGGTATTTATTAATGGATTCGTACGCGTGTTCTTAATTAGTAACTTAAGATTATTGGACACAAAATTTAGAGTTCTTTATTATTTTGGAACTGGACTTCTTTGCCAGGCCTGCAACCAGTTTCTTAACTTCCAGAGGATAAATAACATTTCGGCGCATTTCCTTTGAACTTAAGAGGGACTACTCTACACCGTTTCTTGTAAACTTGTTGAGTTATTCTAGTTCTTTTTCTAGCAGTATTATCCTCAACTAGTTTTAGAATTTCTCCCAGCAAGTTTTGCTACTAGTTAGCCAAGGTGAACTAGTATTAAGTATTAACAATCGTTGCACTGAATTTCCTAATAACATAGGTGTGTGATCCGACATAATCCCCTCGCTGCTTTCTAGGTTTATATAAAATTTTCGTCTATACCTTTGGTGATAAAAAATTCTTTGATATCGGCTATTTTGTTTCTATACGTACGTAGGCCAATAAGTCGATTAATTTCCAGAATGAAACTGGCAACTGCGTAGTCGTCCTGCTGCAAACAGTTCGTTTCCTTTTTAAGAGGTTACTCTTGATCCCATGTATTTTTTGCATTTAAATCACCTCCGATTATGAAACTTCATCCAAGTGATTTAAATAATGTGTAATAGTCTTCCTTAATTAAGTCATATCCTGTGGGTCAATATATTGACGATACACTATGTTTATTCTTTGTTTTTATTTATGTATACTTGCATAAGATCCTTTTCAATTTAAAGATCTATAAAGTGTTTGATGTTTTCTTTTATAAGCAACCGACAATTCTCCTCTTGCCCTAGCTGCTTGGCCATACATCCAACATTTTATGTAGTTGAAGTAACATGGGTTTCCGATACTAAGCATATATCTATTTTTTCAGCATTTAGGAAAATTTCTAATTCTGGCTCATTTGCATTGCAGGGTTACTATTCTTAATGTTTTATTTGTGATTGTCATTTTAATAGAGAATGGATGCCATCACATTTAGAGAGTTTTGCTTATCTTAACCTGTTGCTTAGAGCTTCAAGACATTTTTCTTGTTTAGTTAGCCGAATGTTAAAAGCTTCCATGCTTTTGCAACCACTGATGGTTGGTTTAGTAACGTATTTAGGCAAGCTGATATAATTAAACGTTTGTTTAACGTGCTCCTGACCATTTTATAATTATCAACGGTTGATTCCAAGTGGCACTAGTTTAGCTGCTGCTTGGCTAAGATGATTTTTTAGATAGTTTAATCTATGCGTGCGTCTGAGAGCGTTTGATGTTGATCTATTAAACTTTTGAATATTTCAGAAAAACTACTCCATTTCATGTAATCTCCGTAACACGTGGGTATTTGATTGAAATTCAGCTTTATTTCTGATGTTATGGAACGGGTAGCTGATGTTTATCGCAGTGATCATTTCAATTATAATCTTTGTGTAATTTTCTTTTATTGCCTTATAATCCCCTCTTCTGAAGTATACTAGCTAATCGTTCATCGTCTGAGGCCTTGAAACAAAGCTATTCATGCCTATCAATTATTTGATTCATCGCCCGCTGCGTGTACTGTATGGCGAATTGCATAGCTTGTTTTTCTTTCAAGAAATTTTTGACTTTCGCTATTAATCTGTACAATTCCCTTATTTTAAAATCCTGTCTTCGTAGCATTTGTTTAAGTGTGCCTTTATTTATTTACGAACCGGGCTGCACGATGGCGTTAGCGGTGTCGGATTGTTTAACCGCTGGCGCATTTACTTCTATTGGTTCTTTTGTAGATAGACGTCACCGTAACTCTTTGATCAAATACACGTACTCTGTGGATAGAGTTTTCAATTGTTCTATCTTCGTTTCCCTATCCATTGCTCGTCTTGCGAGAAGCATCTTTGTTGTAATTGTTCTCTAATTAAGCTATTTTTCTTCTAACAATGTCTTGTTGATCCATTATGGCCGGTTGTTTAGGGACTGTTGAATGATGATGCTGTGTCGCTGGTTGTTGTATAGTACTTGATTATGGTTAAGAACTTTACTGGTTGTTATTTAGTCTATGGTTTTTGATTGATTAGTTAGTGGACCCGAAGTAGATTTGATTAACTGCGGGCTTTGAAATTAATTTGGCCGGTTGGTGTTTGGCTTTGAAATTAATTTCTTTTTGTCACTGGTTGCTTTTCGTTTCGAAAGATTATGTATTGAGTTCCAGGATGCGACATTTTTTTTTTTCACTAGCTAGTCCACCAGTATTTATTTTAGACCCAGTATTTTATGTTTATAGTTTTCTGTTCATTTGTGGTCCATACATTCTTCAAATTAATCAAAACAAAAAAGTCCTCGCGATGCTTTGGGGGTAAACGGAGATGCGCGTCGAGTAAAATGGATTATTTGAAAATTGGCGAGCCGCGCTTGATATGTCTAGTCCTATAATGTGTAATTTTATTGCCGCTCGGATTTAAAGTCCGGTTCACTATTATGGATAAAAACCCGGATTTTTCATTTCATCGGTTTAAACAATTAAATCACGCAAATTAGACAAAAGACGCGCCCTTTTTTTTCGTGCAAACTAGTTTTTCGCTGTTATTTATAGTTTATAACCGTTTCGTGTACTATTATGCTCTAGTGACATCTATTTAAATATTACTTGAGCCTTACAAAAGCTTTATTTAGGAAGTAGAGTGATTTATCATTGCGTTGTTTAAATTATCTTAAACGGATAAGATTGTGATGATCGTTTAGATATCAAACAACATTTTTAAAATTACAGTTTGATTTTTATTTATAGCAAACAATTTTTCTTTAATTAAAATCCAAAAGCAGTACTAGCCGACGAACCCTGATTACTTCGCGGTTTTCTGGGTCGTCTTATGTAAGGATTACCACTAATTTGCATCATATTAATGCTCCTCTGCACCAATTTGCATTCCTCCCAAAATTTTAAAAACATGGACTTGTACACATTAGTTTTTACATCGGTTGATTCTGAATTATGACACTTAAAATATAACCCTAAATACGTTTCCAACGATTCGCCTGGATCGAGACCATAATGTTTCGGTCGCTCGAATGAACATTCTAGCAGAGCATTGGTAATTAATGTCGCCGTTACTGAACCAAAATCTAATTTCATATCTTTGAAGTCATCATCGCCCATTTCTAAATTTGAATAGAGGAATACAATTATGGTGTCCTTATATTTGTTTGGATCCTGCAAAAATTTTAAACAGTAGAATTCACGCGACATTACATATATCTGGGAACGAAACATAATATTTCACAAGATCAATTAAAATTTATAGCAGGGCATATAAAAATTATTGTTTATACTTTGTTAAAATAGAGTACGGCGTATTCCGGAACACCGATAACAACGTTAGTATTATCGCTTTCAATATATGCAACTGGACAATAACCTTGATTGGTAACAACATAATCCTTCCAGTCCTTAATTAATTTCGGTAACTCATTGGGAAGTGTACTCTCGGTAGGTAAATATGTTTCTGCATTTACCATTAGTTCAACCATATGATTGTTACAGGCCCAATAAAAATGTTTTAAATATTGAAACAAATTTTTTTCATACAAGTTGTCAGAATAAAATGGTTCAGCCTCATCATCATCTATATAATGATACCGATATTTAATCAATAGATTATTTAGCATCCAGCACAACGGGCAATATAGCTTTAGAGGACTCAAACGAAAGTTCAATTCATAGTCAGTAACATTCATTTTATATAGACTGCTGGAAACTAGTTGAATTGCCCTCAATTTATATAAATTGAAAAGCCTGAACATTAAAAGTATTTCACGATACGCTATATTCCAGGTAATCCATCTTGATGTAAAATCCGTTATCGTTATAATATTTTGATTTATACCAACAAAATTAGAGCAGCGTGACGCAAATTGTTTAATATCCGCTACCATATCGTAAAGCTTTTCAATTACTTCAACTTTTCGTTTGTATTTTTGGCTATTGTATTTATTTTTAAAGTTGGTCCACATATCCGAACCGGTTGGATCCAAAAATACAACCAAATTAATATCCATATCATTGAGTATAAAACATTCCAACAGTTCTGCACTTAGTGTTAAATCACCTAGAAGCCATCCCTGGGTTTGAAAATTGGTTGCAATTTTGACTAAATCACATATTTGCTGGTTTTCGGTTATTTTCATATTATTCGCGAACAATTCTTTAGCAAGTTTAGTCCAGTTAAAGTTTTTTCGAACAAAGTTTTTCATTCCGTTCAATGTGAAAATGTTTATTTGAAATTCTTTAGAAATACGTTCGCATAGAGTATTACAACCTACATTCCGTGGGCCATGGACCACTAGGCGAAAAGTATTACTTATTTGGGACGTGTTCAATGCATTAGTGTATAGGTAAGGACGAGTTGCAAATTTGTAGGCATTTAACCGTTGCACAAAGTATATGTGTTCATTATGGATGAATGGTTGAACTTGTTTGTCAAAATCTGGGAAGACTGATAAATGGGTTTAGGAACCATTCTACGGATCAAACTATATATAATGATATACTTACATTGAGATAACTTAATTGGGAACTGCATATCATTATTTCGAACAGGACAAGTACAAAAATACCGGCTCATCATAAATTGTCCATGATAAAGATAATCAAGAGCGTTCTGATAACTTATCCGATGCGCTCGGTCAAATATGTATTGACGATCCGTACTCTCTTTGACATGTTTCAAAATGGATTTTTCAATTTCTTTTGTTGTATATGGATGCAATCGAATCTGGATGAATGGAATACAATTCTCTTCGGCAACCAATCGTATTTTATCATATTCAGCAATTCGAAGTTTCATGAAGTCTTTAACTTTGTGTTTTATCGGAAATGTCAATAGTTCATCAATTAGGTTAATATACCGATCAATTGGCATTTCCTCATTCACCTTATCAGCTACAATCAATTGTTTTAACTGTCCTTCTCGATTTGGGTCGGGCTGCACATCAAAATCAGACAAAATATTTGTTAAAACATCTGGTTCTAATCGATCAACGTAGTTTTCATTTCCATCTTGTTCTTCTTCACCAGAAACGTCGTTAGGCAGACTGACCATTAATTCACTAAAGCGAGATTTTCTTTGGCGGGTCCAACCGTCATTCTGCGATTCATATTCAATTATCTTTTTAAGTAGTACTTCCTGATATAGTTGTATGTAATATTTGTGTTCGTCTCTAATCAAACGTTTACTTTCGATTTTGAGATAAAATATTTGTTCTGGACACAAGCCTAGACTAATCATTTGTTGTAGATGTTCTGCCGAATATGGAAAAGACTCTACAAAATAATCCATTTAGTGGTAATTCAATGAAATAATTTTGTAAAATACATTACCGAAAATGAACCCGTCTTTGAATAATGGTGCAACTATGTCGGTCACTAGTTTATCCCCTAATTCTTCAATAATTTCCGAGAAATTTGAAATATTATAGTTTCGACTTGGTGCCGTTATGGCCAAGTGCATATTTATTGCAACTTGTAATGCCACATGTTTGACTCCCAAAATGTCAGCAACTCGTCTTAAATCGCCCCGCTTGGAATTATGATAATTTCCAATTACACATAATCGATAGGGTGGTATCTGAAATGGTCTATCAATTTCCGAATATTTGAAAGGGTCCTTAACAAATTTTTCAAGTGCCTCTTGCGTTGACATGAGATACGTTTTATTTTTCAGTTGAACTGCGAACTGATTAAGTCCCAATTTTAATAACATTTTGTCCAGAAACAAAACAGGACAGTATTCTGCCGTCGTTCCCATTTGTAAAAACGTATCCTTTGGTTTCGTTTCACCCTTAAACCAATTCTCTTCTAGCACATGAGGATATGCATCGAAATAATTCAAATAATCTTTGAGTCCAGTAATAATTGTTTCACTCCAATTATTGTTATGCATGTCGACGGAAACTAAATAGGTAAACATTGGGGCCAGAAATGATTTCACTGTTTCAAAATCTCCACGGTATTTTTCATTTTCCTCTTGAAAATCTTTAGGACCAAGTAATGATTCTTGCATCAAAACGTGGTCAAGTTCACGTCGAACTAGCTGCTTCTCAAAACTTTTAATAATTTCTTCAGGATCTTTCTTCGGAATATTCGTTACCAGATGCTTAAAGAATTTTTTGTTTGTATTTATTACGGTGCTTATCACAAAGTTCGTGTCGTAAAATTCGCGATGACATTTTATGGTCTGATTTTCGGCTAATCGTTCACCGACCGAATCGTCTATATACACCACGATATCGGGCAAGCAATCCATTTCATGTAAACCTTTTACAAGTTCTATATCTGGTGGTAAACCATCCAGTATCCAATATCCGTACAGTTTTTTATGTTTCGTCAAAATTTTCTGTCGTTTCTCACATAATCGAATTTTAGTGACGAGAATCTCAAGTTTGCGTGCAAATGGAATGCAATAATCTTTACCCAACTCGTTCATGTGCTCCGTAGCTATTTTTTTTACGTCTGTATCACTGGCTTCAGGTTCACGAAATAAGATTGGTCTACAAAGTTCTCTTGGTAATCTGTTTAAAAACAGATTCTTTGAAGATAGATATGATTTAAGAGTTGAACGATTATCTGTTTCAAAGCCAAATCCATTTAATAAAATTTGTAGGTGTTCTTTTTTCTTTAATGCCTTCTTATCTGGAACCATTTTTTTAGATTTGCCTTTTTTCATTGGCACACGTTTAAGAAATGCATTGATATTATGCGTCATTTCTATAATCCAGTGGTGGATTTGTTTCTCCAGTTTTTTTAGCTCCCCATTATATTGATCTAAACGTTCTGCACTTAATGTCTCAATGGCAAGCTTACAAGCATCGGAGTAGTACATATCTCTTACTTCCATTTTTCTATAATATTCAAATAAATAATTTACATCAATTATCACACAATTTTCAAAAAATTTAGATAAGCATCGGGCAAATGTAGATTTTCCAGAATATCGTGGTCCCATTACACATACCCGACATGTAGGACTAGGAGCTACAAATGATTGTGGATTCTCTAGACACATCCGTTTATTCTCATCGGATGAGAAAAGTAAAATATAACCAAAAAATTGAACCGAATGTTGATATTTTCCTAAGACGCACTTGCCCAAAGTCGCCATAGCCGGACATTTGGTTTCATATAACGATCTACACCAGCAAATATCTTCTCGAACCGGATTTGTTTTACACAAAATGGTAAGTATTTCATGCGGATCGGTTGTTGCCTCTAATTTTTCAATAATACTTTGGTCATTTTTGAATGTCTCGTAAAAATCAATTGGCATAAAAACTTGACGATAGCAGCACGTATCTATTATTTTTGAACTACAACAATCAAACATTTCATCAATCGTATAAACTCCATGGCACGTAATTACATTACACTGCGGAAAGTGGCATATGAACTGTTGTAAGATATCCAGTGCAAGGTCATATCGTTTTAGTGCGATTCGAATCCCTTCCAACTCAATCGGCGTTTTTTTATTAAAAATTTTATTTTTTGTAATTATATCGTCATCATCACAATCTATGTAGATTAAGATAATTGGCTTGCTTTTCAAGTCCAGAGCAAAAAACAATTGTCGATTGATACTGAATCTCACATCTCGATCACAGGTAAGTTGATGAAAAAGTTTGGGAAGCGGCTGAAGCCCTGGTGCAGTTTGTGTTTCTTCTTCAACTTCATCTGTTTTTCCTTCTGTTTCATCGTCTGGATTTAAATATTCGGTAAACAATTTCCTTTTCAAATTTTCTAGTTCGCGTGCTCTATGCGTGATTGGCGCATCGACAATCTCATTCACTATTTGTTGAAAAACTAAAAAATCCTCTTCGGTTAAAAATTTTCTCTTCTCATTTAAATTGACATGCGGTATTAGTGGCAATCCGGTTAAAATATAACCGCGGTATAAAACTCTTTCTGTTCTTGTTTCACGCTTAATCATCCATAAAATTATTTCAATTGGTAGCATTTTATTTAACTGAAAATTTTTATCCAACCAAATACCAAGACGCGATTTACTTTGAATTTCTCGTTCAATAAGTCGATCACAATTAATGTGAACACATCGAAATTTTTGTGCCATCTTTTCAGCCAATTCATACGTTTCAATTCCCGGTTTAGCAATTATCATGTAATTGGTTGCTTCCAGTTCTATATAGTCTACTTTCGTGCTTTTATGAAATGGTTCGCCACGATTTAATGAATCTGGACACCTTGAAAATCGTAAATTATTGATCAATGGCAACATTGTGGCTAACGGAAATTTCCCAATATTTCTGACATGGCTATTAATTAATGGATACTCGCAAATAACTTCATTCGTATCGACGACCGTATCAGCAAGATCATAAATAATTTTTCTTGAATCTGACTCATTGTAAAGGACGTATTGGTTCAAAAGATAACCAACAAGGTAATCACAGTTTGCTATAAAGTTTGAGGTGTACATCGTTTAACAAAATAAGTAAAAATAATAAAAAATTGTGTCAAGTTTTGTTTGTTTAGTATTATGATAGCTCGATATGTTAAAAAAACATAGTGGACAGTATTTCCGAAACCGGAACATTTTCTTTTGCTTTTGATGGCATTGTGCCACAGAAAGGAGCATAGTAAAGTTGTGATAAGGGTGCATGAAATTGTTACATGGCTGTAAATACCAATTTTAAATTTGGCACAAAGAAGATGGTTGTCATTTTCGAAATTTTTATAAAATTCAAAAACCACGTTATAAATGATGAGCTTATAAGCTCAAAATGGGGTTGGGCTTCAAACAAAATTGTGTAACTATTTAAATAAATAAATGAATTCAACATGCTGCTCCTCTAAAGTTGACGAAGAATCTTCTGTAGTTCTTTGTCGCGTTCAGTATTCCTCTGGAATGTACGTACCTGTTTTATAGCGAAGATGATTAAAAGAATAGTAATGCTTATCGTCTCCCAGTTTAAATCGTATTGCTCAGCTACATTCAGCTGATTGTAGTTTCTGTGTGGATTCTTCATAAGTTTCTGCAACAGATAAGATGGCCATATCATCGCTGTAATAGAATTATTTTCTAATGCGGGAAGGTCATAGGTATAAAAAAGGTATACAACTGGTCTTAATACCCCGCCTCTCCTGCAGTACTTCTAGTTAATGCTGCTAGTTCTTAATTTATGATTAAGTTACTTGTGCCAAACCTTGTCTAAAGCCTGTTCAACGTCTAAAAATACCGCTGAGGAGACTTTTTCTTTTCTTATACTTTCCTAATAATATTGGTTGTCCTGTGCAGCTGATCTATTGTTAAGTGTTGCTTACGAAACCCAAACTGATGATTTGGGATTAGTTTTCTCGTTTATCAAATTAAATCTTTTAGCCAATAAATTATCATCTTTATGTGCGACAGAGTGCTCGAATACAACTGTGCAGCAGCTAAGTAAAAAAAAAACATTCAAAAAAATATTCCACGGACATCAACAAATGTATGAAAAGTTTGTTCGATGGTGTACCAGTACTTAGTTGGTTCTGTATTGGATGCATGCATTTTACACAGCAATGAAGCAAACAAATATCAAAAGAGGCTTCGGTGAATAAACCAACCGAATTATCCGCGCCGTCTATAACTACCCGTCCCTCATTGCACATTATACACCACCTATTCAACATGAACATGAAGTTTTTGTCCAGAAAGACAACCAAACAAATTACTATAGATGACAAAACCGGAAAACACCCAGTATCGAAATTTATCGCCATCTGCATTAGATTTGACTGTAGTTTGTTCACCAGCACCAGTGCAAACTCCAAATAAACAACTGAGCCCGATTTCTGAGACCCAGTCGACGCAACGAAACTAATCTAGAAGCCGCAGTACCTCTTTCTCCATCAGAAAACTACACCCAAACATATCCTACTATTTCAACAAATGACCTTGAAACAATTAGAGTGATGAAACCACGATCTGATGAACAATTCAAGAGATTTGTGAAAAATATATTTCAGATTGTAAATTTAAACGCGATTCGAATCATTCCGAAAGTAAATAAGTTTCTTAATGAATCAGTGTGAATGATTTACAGTTTGATTCAATCATAAATCCTGATGTTTGGCCAAAGGGGCTTTTCATAAAAGAATTTGAATTTCCAATGTGTAACCGAGCAAGATATGAATCACAAATCTTTCGATATTGTATTTGACTAAACTAATGTAATGGTGAGTTTGAAACACCTACAACCAATCAAATACAACTTCAAACAACGAAACCGTGTGGGGCTACAAAGTTACCTAGAATCCATCACCTGGCAGATAACTCGCAATTCTAATGATCTAACGACAATGTCGAAAAACGTAATGACACTATGTTGCGAGGCTTCGAACTTTATGTACCTATGCGCTGTAAACCATAAAGTGCTCACCCTCAGTGGTTGAATGATAGACTAGTTAACTAATGAAATTGGAAGTCGAAAATGTATGCCAAAATGTTGAAAAGCGGATTAGAACGAATTTGAAATTTATTTCAATTCAAAATACATGTCGTATCTCTCAAATTCACGTCGTTTTTCAATCAGTCTATGAACCAAGCATTACTAGTGTATTGTTCGAATAACCTAGCAACAACAGGCTTTAAAGGGATTTGGAGACGGTTGTGGTCTTGGCAATATACGCTGACATTTTAGCAATTCCATTATGTTACCTATTCAACCATTCCTTAAGCACTGGCGTGTTTCCCGAAAAATTGGAAAATTTCAAAAGTTACATCAATTTTTAAATCAGGTAAACGAGATGACGATACATGGTATAGAGGGGATATCAATTACATCATCAATTCCAAAATTGATTAAATTAGTTATATGCAACAACTTTAAATCCACAATTGCGCGTCATATATCAATAAACCAGCATGGGTATATGCCTGGCCGATTCACATCAACTAATCTGATTGAATTCACCAGTAAAATAATTAATTATATAGAAAAACATCATCAAGTTGATGTAGCATACACGGATTTCAGTAAAGCATTTGATTCCATCTGTCATCAAAAAGCATTCCAGAGTTTATTCGCATCGTTTTCACTCGATTACATAAATTGGTTCAAGTCTTATCTATCGGCGGCAATTTGTAATTGACGATTTTCAACGAATGTAGATAGCGTTGGTTTCTACGTCTACAAGGGGGGGGGGGGGGGGGGGCGAGAATTATCAAATTTATTATTATGACAGTTTTAATCCCCCTTGCTTTATGCAAACTATGATTTACATTTTATTTGCCAGATGTCAGTTACTTTGTTGAAAATCGCGAATAGTATCAACTTCTTAAAAGTTGTTGTTGTTGTTGTGCTCTTTGCGAAATGAATTTCAGTACCACAACTAAAGGCGTCGCTCTAATCGTGTTTTGAATTTATCGAATATTTTATATGTAAGGTACTACTGTGACGTCTTAAGTTATTTTTAAATTCATATTAAATTAAATATTTGATTATTTTTTTAATTTTCCTAATAGGATGACAACAAATGTTGATCAATTCGAAATTTTAGTCTCTTGAATGAAATGGAGTGAGCTATCAGTGTGCTTAAATTCTGATTCTGCAGGTCCTCCAGAGAAAACCGTAGATTGTTGAAAAAAGTGAGGTTATGGTAAAAAATTTGCAATTTAAATATATGTATTAACTATCCAACTATTACGTAGCCGTTTTCTTATAATGTAAGCTGGCGTTACTTCTTCTCTGAGTCATCATCATTTTTATTTATAAAAATTCTGATGATCCATTCCATTATTATAACAAAATTATAAATAAATTTCATTTAATAACTTCAAATAATTTGACAGTTTTTCGCTAAACAAAACTACATCATAAATAATCTGACTCGATATTATCGAGAAAAAAAAACACTATAGAAAAATCATTATAGCTATTTTCGAAGTTATCGAACCTCTCGATATTATCGAAGAAAAAACACTATCGAAAAAATTATAATAGGCCCTCTGAAATTATACAAGTAAATCACAGAATAGATTTCTTTAAATAAATAAATAAACGTATCGCTCTAATCGTATTTTGAATATAACGAATATTTTATATGTAACCTACTACTGCGACGTGTTAAGTTCAGGAGTCTTGATGGAACGCAGTCTACATAATCCACGTTTATAAATTTTTTGTGAGCAATAAAGGCCTCCTTGGTTAAATTGCTTATTCTTCCAATTTGGATAGCTTTTCTTACCAATCAAATAAATAATGGCATATATCCTTTGTATGGCCCTATCTTTGGTTGTGCTCAATTGAATGGGCCCAACATAACTGATATCCGTGTTTACGAAAGGTTTTCTCGATATCATTATTGACTGTGAGAGATTTCCCGAGCGTTGCTTCGTGTTGTGTTGTTTATGGCGAAAGCAGAGCACACATTTCTAATTCGCAGAGCGTACCGCAGGTCTACTACCGAGAACCCCAGTATTCAGTCCCTAAGTATGCTAATGTCAATTATGTTTTACCATGCAGCATGTTTTTATGAGCTTTTTCAATAAGTTTATGAAAATTATTGGATTCTTACTCAATCAGGTTTGAATTCTCCAGGCGTCCCTCAACTTCAGCGTGAACGTAAACCCATTTTTATCCAAAACAAGATTTTATGATAAACCGTTTCTTTGAGTTTTCAGACATTCAAATTTCCTTTTGAGTTCCTCTTTTTAACATATATTCAGAATTACTTTATCAGTATGGACTCTTTCAATCGTTAGAATGTTTCGTGATGAATCTCGAACAATTCGTCCATGTCACTATAATTTGCAGTTAGCAAGCTCTTTTGAGGTTATACCACTTGATGCTGTATCAGCTGGGTTATCCTGCGACCTTACATGATGCATTGTTGTTTTGGGACGAATTTGTCTTATAGCTAAGATCCTAATTGCAACAAATGTTTGAAAGCGGCTTGGTCATCTTTTAATCCAATCTACCATGATTGTTGAATCCGTCCAGGCGTATAAGTGTTTTAGTCATTTAATCTCATCTGAACGTCTTTAGTTATTTTTGCTGTAACAAAGCGGCACTCAGCTCAAACTGGGAAATTGATCACTTAATCGAGATCGACGCTACCTTGTCTTCGCGATTAATAGACTTTTTGCTACATTGCGCGTTGCATCTCTAGTTGAACAGTATACGATAGCCGCGTATGCTTACTCTGATGTGCTATGTGTGGAGGCTTGCTCCCAGTACAGAGAGAACTTATATAATGATAATTGTTTATACATAAAGATTGTGTTCAATACTTGTGTTCAAAGTTAGTTTACACAATATTCCTCCCCACTACAGTTGAGTGCTGGGGTGACATGTTATAACATCACATTTTCAATACTTTTTCGAAGTTTATGTCTCGCTTCTTTAGAATAAAATGTAACACTATTTCACATTTTATATCATTTACTAGGTTGCTAGATTGAAGAATTGTGATGTTCTACTCCATTTATATCACCAAATAATTTGCTTTCGATACTTGAATGAAATTAGAGAAAGACAACTTGTTCGCATTTGTACTAGTAGGTTGTGATAACAATAGAAACGAAATATTTCATATATGAAACAGCTGTCCATTTCAGTTTAGGAAAACGAGAAATAAACTTCGATAAAATATCGAAAATGTGATGTTAGAACACGCCACCCCTGGTATTACAAGTCCAACCTTTCGGCGCTCTATATTGGCGTGCTCTTGCTGCGATGCCTTTTGCTGCTGTTTGCTGTTGGTTCGGACGCGGCTACAGAAAACTGTCTTAGGAATATAATTCTGTTAGTTTGTAGCACCCAACATTGCAGAACCTTGTGGTTGATTCCTCAGTCTGTGAGTCGAACCGTTCTTGAACTAAATCTGCGTATAAACCTTTAACAGTTTGACCCAGAAAACTTATAGTGTGACCGTACGTCATCTCCTGTATTGAAATGTTTTTCTTTGTGGTTACCTCGATCGTGATACAGCTGACTTTTTAGTTGTGTCTGTTGTCTGTTGATGTTGCGTTTTACAGATAGCTTAATGTTATTGAAGGTCGTTGGCAGCCGTCACCCCAAAAATAATTCAGCAGAGATTTGCCCGTTGTGGCATGTGGGAGTTCCGATACCTAAACACGAATGCGTTGAGTCGAGATTCGAGATCTGTGCTATCATTCTCATGTGCCTTCATTCGACGTTTGAAGGTTTGGACGAATCTCTCGACTAATTCATTCGGCTTTGGATGATATGGTTATCATGTAATGTCTTTAATTGCCTCCGTTTCACAGAATATTTGGAAATCCTGCGATGTGAATAATACCATAGACACATATCTGGTTTCGTAACTATGATTAGGAAACTATGGTTTGCGAGATGAAAACTCAAGACACACTACAATTTCTTTTGTCTTCTCGTTTGGTTTTAAATAGTAATGAAGTAGGCATTGACAAAAATGCCAAGATTGACATTTAATTGACTATTAAATTGTCATAAATGACTTTTCTGTTGACAGAACAGAAAAAAATTTGTTCCCGCCAACCAAATATCTCAATGACAAATAGAAAACTCAAAGGAAAGTAGATTTGCTTGGTAAACTATTAGTGTCCGGAATCTCCATTTTTGATGCATTCGGCGTTGGGAGCACAAAAATGTCTCGGGATGAGAAAAAATATCTCATTCCGAAACTATGTTTAAACCGAGTTGCAAACCATTGTTGGGGGTGACACATTACAACGAAACCATAGTTATGAAACCAGTAATGTGTCTATAGCATAAGGCTCTATTGTCACTAACGATTACTTGTGTTTTTTTAACGAGCAAGTAAACTGTAAGTGTTGTAAAGTAAAGTAAAGTGTTGAAGTATGTTTGTTATATTTGTCATCGTGTAGACTACTACTCATTTTGAAAGCGCATCTACGATAACCAGAAACTGTTTGCTTGCGAATGGTCTCGCGAAATCGACGTGAATTTGTTGCCAGATTCAGCCTGGAATATTCCCTGAGTATATAGTGGTACTTCTTGTTGGCAGTTTTGATTTTCCTAATAACTTTGACATTTAACGAAATCTTCGATTTCCATCAAGTTTTGCCCATCAAACATAATAACGAGCCATTGCGCGCCTAGCACCAATACCTGGATGGCCGGATTACGCTGTGCGTAATGTTGTAGGTAATAGTGTCCTTCCTGGCCACATGAGAATGTTTTTTCCATTCATAGTTCGTCCCGGCGTTCTAGATACGGACGGAATTGTGGATCTTGATACATTTGTTATGTTCACTCTTGTTTCACTGCATCAATAATGCGAGTAATTTATTTTTCTATGTTGGACTCGAATACGATGCTCTTCTCGCAAAACTGTAGGTCATTCATCTTTCTTTTGTTTATGAAGTTGACATCATCTTCAATCTTATAGCTATCGAGTTCTGGTTCTTCAGTTGTAGTTAGCATTCGTGATACAATATTTAGTTTTCTCGGAATGTATTCAAGATTATAGCTGTATGAATTTAACAGCTATGTCCTTTGGCTTGAACGATTATTGACGACTTTTGTAAAGTTTCGTTTTTTCCAAATATATATGAGTCAGCGGTTCGTAATTCGTGACTTGTGAATAATTAACACCTAGGAATCTGTTGAACTTTTACATGCCAAAAACTAGTGCAAGTGTTTCCTTGTCAATAGCGCCCTAATGCAATTGTCCACCTGCTAACTTCCTGACTGGCCTTAGCGACAGCGTCCAATTTATTCTTCAAATAATGTTTAACATTCTTATTAGTACGCAATGACATTTGAAAAATTGTGTTGTCTCTTTCGTTTTAGTTGATTGTCAGGTTACCAACAAGTTTCACACTTTGAACTGAAACTAATTGTGGTCTTTAGGAAATATTATTCCTATTCGAATAGGAATGAAATTTGTGCCCAAAGTAACAGCCAATTGATGTTTTTTTATATGTACTTTTATCGGTTGGTACAAAAATTTAATAAAATCAAACGAAGCATGCGACTTTTATGTCATAACAAACATTTATGAAAATATAAAATGCGCTTTCGACGTAAATATGGCTTATTTTTCAGATTAATTTAGCATCGGAGCTCATTTTTTATATCGTTGATTTATGTCAAAAATAAAAAATCTAATTTGATTTATTGTTGACAAATGTAAAATTAACTTTTTTTCTCAAGATGCCAACCAGAAAAATTAAAATTTTCGAAAAAGTTCCTCTAATGGTCAATAGGAGAACTTTGCGTAGAATAAATGTATTCATATTCCAACAAAAACTTGGAATAAAACTATTCTGGTTAGAATGAAACGTATGGCATTGTTGTTGTAAAATTCCTAAAATAAGACGCTAACTATTTCTATGGTACTAAAATGATATTACATACATATTTGTAAATTTATTTCCAGAAATTATTCATTAATTTATGATGAAGGCAAAATATCCATGAGGTAAATAATTTGTAATTTTCCATCGTAATTGCCTCTATAATGCCTCCATTGAGCTTCTCTCTCTCTGGCATTATATCCCATCAAGGGATTTGGCCGCCTCACATGAGGTTTCATAATCATATTTTCATTTCGGATAATGAGTGATTAATTCATTGATCCTAAACCAGCCGTGAAAATTTTCCCTTGTCACCACCGGGAATCGATCCCGGGACCACCGGTCGCTGGATCAAGCATGCTAACCACTTTGCCACCGGGGCGGCTTTCGATTGAGCTTCGCCACACTTTAATTCTTTCGTCGTGATTCTATGATTTCAAAAAATCAATGGACGTCCACATTTGATTTCTTTGCGTATTTCTTTTTTTATGTATGTGCGTAAAATTATGTGTTTTGATTTATTCGTATAGTAAAAAATATTTATTAGTTGGTGCGAAAACTGCTTCATTGATTGAAAAAATATATTTTTGGCATTCGAAGCAAATATTAAACTAAAATTAACCCAAAAACGACAAATAAACAAGGTGTCCTTGAAATATTTATCTACGTAGTAATGCGAGCGAGAATCAGTTGAATCAAAAAAAAATATTGCTGAAAAAAGAATCAAAAATTTCCCCGCTAAAAAATTAGTTTGTAGGGAAGGGGAAAGAAATGAAAAAATAATCACACTGAAAGAATTAAAGTGTGCAACCACAGATTAGGCACCAGTCACATGCCTCCATAATTTCTACCAATTCGGTGAACTGCAGGTCGATTCTGGTTTTCCTATAAGAAAAAGAATTAACAAAATTTTTAAATAGCGTTTTTCTGAAAAATATCATTTTCTGGCCTATTGAGACATCATGTTTGATCTAAATTTTTATAATTTAGGAAATACTTTTTTCGTATCGAAATTGGATAAGAAAACTATTCCCAATTTAATTTTGTTTTTGAAAAAAAAGTACACCAACTCTTTACCATAGTAAGCTAGGAAAATTTTTTTTTTGACAAAAATACTATGAAAATATTTTCCCTAATTCCTTTTTTCTATAGGAAAGCCAAAATCGACCTGGGGATAAATTCGTCTTTTGCTTGAAAATATGAAAAGGAAAAGTTTTTTCATTGACAATCGTATTAAATTAATCAGAAAAATTAAAGCACAAACTTTCCATGCATAAACTATTTTAAAAAAAATATAACAAAAATGTACAACATATCTCTTAAAATACGTAATTGCATTTTGCGGAATATAAATATTACCACGCGAAATGTAATCTTATTTTTTGTATAGGCAAGGGTAACTTTAGGGTAACTAACTTTAATGACTTTTGTAGAAGTTGTATGGACGAAGAGGAGGAAGAGACGCTAGTTCACTTCCTATGCTCATGTCCGGCACTATCATACAAAAGACGTAAGTACTTGGGTGTGTACAACATGGACAGCCTTTCTGAACTCGCGGACTGTAGGGTGTGAGATATTTTACGCTACATCAGTAGCTCTGGTTGGTTTCAGCGGGAGTAAGGGGAGATTGGATCCTGTGGTATCACAATGGGCCATTATTGGCCTAATTGTGCGATAGCAGCCACTCTAACCTAACCTAACCTTAGGGTAACTTGACTAACTTTTGTTACCAACATTTAAAAAATTAAAATTACTCAAAAGTTATCATGGGATATTTCCGATAACGCCTACTGAACTGAGTAACTTAAATATGAGAACCATAATCGGCGTGTTCAGTCCGGCCAAAATGATAAAAATTATCATATTTTTTGTGACTCTAACTTCACTCCGTATAATTCTATGTGAAACCCGAGAGAACGGTCAAATCGAAAAAAAATATTCTGAACATCAAAACTATGGGCGCTTTCAGGACACCCAACAGCTGGGAACATGTTGAGCAAAATCGTAGCCAACGTTATGGAAATATTTAGCACATTGAAATTTTCAAATCAAATTGGCGATGATTTCACTAATCATGATAGGGTACCTGTGGCCCTATTCTATCTTTCCCTGGGAATTTGGAATTGGGAAAAATATTTTCATAGCATTTTTGTCTAAATTGTATTTTTCTGGCCTACTGAGGGAACATGTTTGGTGTTAATATATTTGAAACAAAGTTAAATGGGAAAATATTTCTCCCAATAAAAATTTTGTAGAGCAAAAGTTTCCCAATTCACTTTGTTTTGAAAATTTTTGCACTAAACTTTTTCTTTCAGTAGGCCAGAAAAATACAATTTAGACAAAAATACTATGAAAATATTTTTCCCAATTCCCTATTCCCAGGGAAAGACAGAATAGGGCCACTGGAAACGCCCATTGCTGGCGCTGTCATAACCAAAATTAAATATTGCGAAATTTTTCACAATAGTTTAACAATTTACATTGTTGTGGGGAGGGGAGGGGGGGGGGGTGGCGGTTAAATGCAGCGCATAAACGAGAAACAGAATTAAGTATGGTTGTTTGCTCGTTCTGATGTATACAAGTATTTCAATTTAATTCATTCTGTTCTCAACGGGTGTACTACGAAATCCCGGTTTTTAAAATCCCGGTTTTTAAATCCCGGTTTAAAAATCCCGGTTTTCTATTCTTCTAGTTCTACAGCCTTGATGAGTAGAGGCTGACGGCTTCGATAACTCTCACGGGCACGCTGGAGGTCGCTGCGCTCCCCTCCGCTTAGTCCTCCGAGGGGCTTTAGATTTGAACTTTGGGTGACGTAGGAGCCAGGATCAGCTAACATGTCGCACTGCGTGCCGCACGTAGGAGCGGATTATATAGAATCTATTAATGATACCTACTAAACAGAAAAATAATTGCACCATTTCGTTACGCAAGATTTTGTAATTTCAACATTTTGTAGTTCCAAGCAATATTTTGTTAATGCAACATTTTGATTTAAATGCAATATCGATCCCAGAAAAACTATTTCACTAATATTCATTATTTCATTATAAAATAATCAAAATAATTATTTCGGAAAACAATATATTAAAAAACAAGATTTTGTCCAAAAATATTTGGTAAAATATATTTTATACGGTAAGAATCGAAATGATCGAAAAATTATTTTACAATCCCATTTCCATCGCACGTATCGAATTTCAACAAAATCTTAAAATTAAGAAATGGCCAAATTCCATCCCTATTATGCCCGGTTGCACATACAAGTTATCCGCCTGTTACTTAGATTTAACTGGCCATTATAGAAAAAAGTGTTTCACAACACCTAATGGCCTGCTAAATCTCTGGGTAAATTTAACCACACAAAATTGGGCAGATAACTATTTATCTTCTACGTAAATCGATGCTAGCGCTATTACAAATAATATTAACACTATTCTACGTCTAAATAATTGAAATGTTTTTCCATTTGCTCTTATTACATACTTATTTTGTATATTAAAAATATATATTAATTAAAAATTACTTACAATAAAATAATTGTATTACCATATATGTTTTGAAAGAAGTTAAATATAAATTACATATACCAATATGCTACGGACTGAGAATCAACTAAATAGTGGCAGTGATACGGACGATGATAAATTTTACCTTGCATTAGCTGCTCACATCCCAAAACTAAAACTAAGGCAATATCCAGATCGACCGAACGTTTTATTAAATATACAGAATGTGAATTCAGAGAAAGATTTAGATTTTCAAAAGTAACTGTATCCAAACTAGTTGAAATTCTCGATCCTCATTTATCACCAGGAACAAATAGGTGCCAATCGATTTCGACAATTAATCAAATATGTATTGCACTTAGGTTAGTATTATCGTTAGTTCTATATATTTAATATACATACAGCTGCGAGCAAATGGATTAGGCACCCCTTTTGTTTGTCATTATCTTAACAATTAGTGGTTGAATATGCGTTTTATGGTTTTATGGCTTTACTATTGAAATAAAAAAACACAGAAATAAAAAATAACAAATATTTATGACACCCAGCTGTGTTTTAAGACGGTATTTCTTCGAATTTGCTATTTTACGTTTAGAGTTTTAGTTTGTTATCAGTGCTTGCAGTGAACATACACGTGTTGTAATCAATTATTGCTACCACATTAGTAAAGAATAACATTTATTGCGTTAATATGCCTAAAAAAACTGAACTTAGTGCAGAACAGCGCCTAAAATTTCAGATTTTGCATGAACAAGGCATGTCTCAAGTGAAAATAGCCCAAGAAGTGAAGTGCTCGCGTTGTGCAGCGCAATATGCACTAAATCGCTTCAAAGAAACCGGTGCCCATGAAAATAGGCCAAAAACAGGCAGAAGAAAAATAACTTCAGATCGTGAAGACCGATTGTTAATTAGGCAGTCCCTACAGGATCGCAAGTAAACTGCTTTAGACCTGGCTGCAGCTTTATCTGAAGCAAAAGGCAAATCAGTGAGCGTGCATACTGTGCGAAGAAGGCTTGTTAAAGCTGGATTAAAAGGTTGCAAGGCAAGGAAGAAGCCATGGCTGTCGGAGCACAATTAGAAAAATCGGTTGGAGTGGGCCCTAAAATATAGAGATTGGACAATGGAAGATTGATCCAATGTACTGTGGTCAGATGAATCTAATTTTGAGGTATTGTTATTTACTTTATATATTACATGAAAACATGTCAATGTCTTTAAAATCACGCTCTGCAAGGAAAATAATTAAATCTTAAACTAAATCTTTTTTTTTTCTTTTTGCATAGTTGTTTGGAACACCTGGTATGACTTATGTCAGGCGAAGAGTGGGGGAAGAATACAACCCAGAATGTGTGGTGCCAACTGTTAAACATGGAGGGGGCTCAATCATGATCTGGGGTTGTATGGCTGCCGATGGAGTGGGCGAAATGGTATTGTGTGAGGGGCGAATGAACAGTGCGAAATACACTGAAGTTCTTGAAACAGTTCTAGCGCCATCGATATCGCAAATTTTCGACGGTAAAAACACCGACGGCGTAAAATTCCAACAAGACAACGCCACTTGCCACAAATGAGCACACACCACAACATGGATGGCTCAAAACGGAATCGACCCTTTTGGACTGGCCGCCACAATCACCAGACCTCAATCCGATTGAACACATTTGGACCATTTTAAAGAAAAACATCCGAAAACACAATATAAATAATAAGCAATCGCTATTGGCCGCGTTAAAGCATGACTGGAAACAAATATCTCAAGAAGAATGTTTTAAGCTGGTAGAGTCAATGCCGAGAAGAGTGGCAGCTGTCATTAAATCGAAAGGTGGACCGACAAAATATTAATTATTTTATTAAAATAAATCATAATAATCACATATTCAGTTTTATTTACATTCCCTATGCTAAATCACCCTAAAACTCGCAGTACTTTAGGGTGCCTAACACTTTTGCTCGCAGCTGTATAATTATTTAATTATAAATTCAGATTTTTGGCTACGGGTTATTTCTAAATCACATGCGGCGACTTGTTTAATTGTCACAAGTCGACAGCCGTAAAATCCCAAAAGTTATGGAAAAGTTAGTCCTATTTTGCCGTATAGGCAATATAATTAAAATGCCAACCACTGAGGAAGAGTTACAGCGTGCGAAGTTAAACTTTTATAAAATAGGCGGCTTTCCTGGTGTTATAGGTTCAATAGGTATGTAGATTATATTACTGATTAATTTAGATTCTATCAAAGTTTTTCAATATTTTTTGTTTCAGATTGTACACACATAAAAATTCAATCTCGTAGTCTGTTTTTTTGTTCCCGCCTTCGTAGCACTGGCGGCGCATGCCTTCTTAGCCGCGGTCGTGACATTTTAGAAGTTTATAGAAATAGGAAAGGATATTTTTCAATAAATCTGTGTTCTAGAATTAAAAGGGCGTAAGTCGACTTATGCCCTAATCACCTTTTTCATACTTTCTGTTTTATTTATAATAAATTGTGCAGTGCGTAAGTGATCACGCATTGAAGATATGTGACATTGATGCAAGATGGCCAGGCTGAGTGCATGACCAAACTATTTTAGATAATTCCTTTTTAATGGTAAGAATTTCACGTACTTTTCGTTCAGTTTCGTTAAATTTGAATTGTCATTTAGCAATCTGTAATACGAGCGAAAATTATCGCCCAAACTGAAGGAAACGTCAAAATTGTATATTTGAAATGTTGGTATGTTTACATTTTTATAATTTATGTGTACAAATATTTATTAATATTTTAATAATTTATATACTATTTTTTGTACATTTTTCATCAGCTCATGTTTCATCATTTTTGGCCAAAATTGTGGTGTGGTTAGTTTGTATTTTTGCAGATTGACATTTCCAAATTTAATTGACAATAATACGCGTGTTACAGATTCGCTGGTCAAACTGTCAAATATTCTGTAACAAAACGTTCTCGTTAAATTCTGTAAGGTTTCGTTACTGACTCTTACAGACTCGCTGGTTATAGCTTAAGTTTGAACATAAAATTTCGCTCCAATAATTTTTATTAAGTGCCAATTCATATTTAACGAAGCTTCGTTAAATTTTTTAATTTAAATTAATTTTTCCATGGGGGAAAGCACAGAAACGGCATTTAACGCAAACATAATTTTTTTAAAGTTACGTTTTTTTTATTTTTCAATGGTTACCCCTTTAGCCATTTTCCTAGAACTTTATCGCTAACAATTTTTTGAATTTTGCCAAAAAACCATTCGAGTCCCATTTTTTCACATATCAAATTTTAAAAATTGAAACCGGGATTTACTAAAAAATCGGATTTTTTTTTTTTATACAAAATTGGGATTTTGAAAACCGGGATTTTGACAAACCGGGATTTTGAAAACCCGGGGGACCTATTATGAAATTTTTCCGACGTCGGAAAATCCGTCTCGCGTCGGATATTCATATTATGAAACTAAAAAAATCCGATCCGCGCGGATATTATACTAGCTATTATGAAATAAAAATCCAAGTTAGCGGATTTTACGACAAAATTCAATTGTCAAATCCGACAGCTCGTTAGGTGACGGATATTGTTGTAATATGCACGGAAAATAGAATTATTTAAAAATTTAATAAATTTTTAAATGTAAGTACATATCTCTATTAAATTATTTTAATCAAATTTAAATGTGACAAGTATATACTGAACATTTCGAGTTTGACTGTAAAAATACATGTTTCATAATACGAATATCCGCCGCGGATCGGATTTTACGACAACGTATTTTCCGACCAATTTCATAATAGGCCCCCGGGATTTCGTTACACATCCGTTCTCAACGTTTGCACTACAAAAACAAAATAAAACACAAAATTTATAAAACACACTAAGCGACATCTAATTTATTGAAACCAAATAAAATAAATAATATAATTTCTAGCAATTCATACATATAATTAAAACCCAAAAGTACTGTATGAAGAACCTCTAACGGACGATTCTCTCTTCTTCTTTACTTGCATTATAAACGGATTGCCCATAATTTGCATCTCATTTATATTCCTCTGTACCATTTTACATTCATCCCAAAATTTTAAAAACAAATTTTTATACGATTCTACTTCAGAATCTGATGCAGTTGTATTGTGACACTTGAAATATAGTCCCAAATATATTTCTAACGATTGACCCGGTTCAAGATTAAAATGTTTTGGTCGTTCGAATGCACACTCTAAAAGTGCATTGGTGATCAGAGTTGGTGTTATTGCTCCAAAGTCTAATTTCATATTTTTAAAATCTTCATCGACAGTCGTTCCAACTGAATTAGTAAATATTATTTTTACATCTTTATATTTTTCGGGATTTTGTAGAAATTGAATGCAATAGGCTTGAGACGACATGACGTAAATCTGGAAATGAGGAAAATAAAATCAAATTAATTTATTGTTTTAACAATAATTAAAATACAAATACTTTATCTTTGTATAGCACGGAATATTCCGACAGTCCGATGATAATATCAGTATTTGCACTATCTAAATAAACAACGGCACAATGTGCATCATTAGTAACAAAATAATTCTTCAAATCTTTAATCAAGTGAGGTAGATCCTCAGGAAGTGTTTCATGCATAGGAAAATATGATTCAGCATTTACCATCAGTTCCACAAGATGGCTGTTACATGACCAATAAAAATATTTACGAAATTGGAACAAATTTTTATCATACATGTTATCGGTATAAAGTGGCTCGGCATCCTCGTCGTCAATGTAATAATATCGATGTGTTACCAGTAATTTTTTACTCATCCAGCACATTGGGCAATACAACTTTAAAGGACCCAAACGATATTTCAACTCATAATCGGTAACATCTAATTTGTATAAACTACCGGCCACCAGCTGAACTCCTCTTAACTCATATAAATTATGCAGCCTAAGCAGTAGCAGTATTTCTTTATATGCTTTATGCCATGTGCTCCATCTTGACGTAAAATCCTTTATTGTAATGATATTTCGATTTAGTCCTTTAAAATTCCTAGGATGGTTCGAAAACGTTTCAAGTTCTGAAATCATAGCAAACAGATGTTGAAGCACCTCCATTTTTTTTTTATATTTTTCTTTGTTATATTTATTTTTAATATTGATCCATAAATCTAAGCCAGTCGGATCCAAATAAATAACTAAATTAATATCCAAACCATTTAATATAAAACATTTCATCAAATCATCACTTAACGGTAAATCACGTATGATCCATCCTTGTTTCTCGAAATTAATCGTAATTTTTACTAAATCACATATTTGTTGATTATCGGTTACTTGCATTCTATTCTTAATCAATTCCTTGGCGAGTTTGGTCCATTTAAAATTCTTCACCACATACCTTTTCATTTCGCCCAGCGTGAAATTATTCAGTTGAAATTCTCTTGAGATTCTGTTACACAACGTCTGGCATCCCGAATTTCGGGGACCATGAACTGCTACACGAATTGGAGTAGTTATTTGGCAAACATTCATTGGGCCAGTGAATAGATAAGGTCTAGCAGCAAAATGTTCTACATGGTGATGTTCACGTTGAACGAAATATATATGCTCTTGGTGTATAAACGCCTGAAGTTTCTGATCTAAATTGGGGGTCCCTAAAATAAGAAAAGGTGGAATTTCTAGATAACCTTATTAATTATTAATTCAATGTAATACTCACTTAATGTCAACTTTACAGGGTAATCCATTCCTAAATTTTTAACAGGACAAGTCCAAAAATATCGGCTTACCATAAACTGCCCATAATAGAGATAATCCAAAGCATCCTGATAATTGATTGGGTGTGCCCGCTCAAATATGTACTGTCGGTCCGTACTTTCTTTGATAGACTTCAAAATCGATTTTTCAATCTCCCTGGTCGTATAAGGATGCAATCGAATCTGTATGAACGGTATTAAATTTTCTTCGGCAACTGATTTTATTCTTTCAAATTCTGCTGTTCGAGTTTTTATAAAATCTTTAATTTCATTCTTAATTGGAAATACCATTAGTTGTGCAATTAAATTAGTATACCGGTCTGGTGGCATTTCCTTGTTGACTATGTCAGCGACATACATTTGTCTCAATTGCGAATTTCGACTTGTATAATCAGCTTCTACTTCGAAAGCTTTTAGTATACCAGCCAAAATATCTGATTGTAATCGATCTGCAACACTACTTTCATCCTCCTCCTCTTCTTCTTCTTCGACTGTAAAGTCGTCTGGCAACTCGGCCATTAAATTATCAAACCGACATTTTCTTTGACTGATCCAATCTTTATTTTGATTTTTATAATCGTTTATTTTTTTCATCAGCTCTTCTTCATATATTTTCATGTAATATTTCTTTTCAGCACTCATAAGGTTCTTGTTTTCAACTTTAAGATAAAATATTTGTTCAGGACAATTATTTAATCTTATCATTTGTTGTAGATGTTCTGCTGTGTACGGAAAACTTTCTGAAAATATAAGGATATTCAATTGTACTATTAGCTACAAACTCTTGCACACTCCCTCCCTCTTAATACTATACCGATTATAAATCCTTCCTGAAATAATGGAGCGAATATATCATTAACCACATTTTCACCTAAATCTTCTAGAATTTCACTGTGATTTGAAACACTAAATTTGCGGCCCGGTTGCGTTTTTTCCAGGTACGCATCTATTAAGTTGCGCATTACAATGTGTTTAGTTCCCAAAATATTAGCGACTCGTCTTAAATCGCCCCGCTTGGAAATGTGATAATTCCCAATTACACATATTCGATACGGCGGTATTTCGAATGGTCGCTCAATATCCGAATATTTATACGGATTTCTAATAAATGTTTGCAGAGCTTCGTTCGACGATAATAGATATGTTTTATTTCTGAGTAGCACTGAATACTGCGGAAATCCTAATCTTAAAAGCATTTTATCGACGAAAAGGACTGGGCAGTAATCAGCGGTGGTTCCGTATCGTATAATTTTATCCTTTGGTTTCGGTTCTTCATGTTCAACAAATTCATCTTGTATAACGTGAGGACACCCACTAAAACAATTCATGTAGTCTCTAATCCCACAGATAATTGATTCAGTCCAGGATTTGTTATGAATATCGACGGAAACTACATGAACATTTAACGGAACAACAAATGACTTCACCTGATCTAAATCTTCACGATATTTTCCATTTTCTTCTGAAAAATCTTTAGCGCCCTGCAGTGATTCTTGCATTAATACGTGATCGAGCTCCCGTCGAACTAGCTGCTTCTCAAAACATTCAATATCCTTAATATTTTTCAGCGGAAATTTGTTTAACAAATGCTTAAATAATGTTTTATATATTCTTGATACAGTGTTAATTACGTAGTTGGTATCGAAAAATTCCCTTCCACATTTTATGGTCTGTAGTTCAGATAATCTATCACCAATAGAATCGTCGATATAAACTATGACATCTGGTAATAAATCCAAGTCACGTAACCCCTCTAAAAGTTCCATGTCCGGGGGTAACCCATCAAGTATCCAATAACCGTACAACATTTTTTGTTTTGTCAAAAACTTTAATCGTTTTTCACACAAACGGATTTTGTTGACAATAATCTCGAGTTTTCGTGCAAATGGTATACAATAATCTTTGCTTAGCTCATGCATACGCTCTATAGCTAGTTTCTTTACTTCAGAATCGGTGACTAGAGGTTCACGAGGTAATATTGGTTTGCGGAGATCCCACGGTAATTTATTCATAAACAAGTCCGGTGCATTCATATAGGCTTTAAGCAATACTGGATGGTCAGTTTCAAATCCAAATTCATCAAGTATAGCCCGCAATTGTTCCTTGTGGTGGGCTTCCTTTTTATCCAGTATCGGTGGCGAATGTTTTGTTTTCCCCTTTTTGGTTGTTGGGTGTTTGAGAAAATCATTAATGTTGTGCGTCATTTCCAAAATCCATTTGTTAACTTTAAGTTTTCGGTCATTTAATTCCTCGCTTAATTCATCCAATTGCTGCTTTTTCAACGTTGCAATAGCAAATTCGCATGCTTCGGCATAATATAACTTTTGTACGTTTAATTTTCTGTAATGTTCAAATAAATAATTCACATCGATTACTGGGCAATTGTCGAAAAACTTTGAAAGACATTTGGCAAATGTTGATTTTCCTGATCGTCGTGGTCCCATTATGGCTACTCGACAAGTTGGAGGTAAACTTACGAAATGGTGTGGATTCTCTAAAAATAAACGTTTATTCTCATTTGAAGAGAGTAGGTAAATTGAGCCTGTATAGAGAACAGAGTGTTGATATTTTCCTAGAACGCATTTCCCTCTAGACAACATAACTGGACATTTATTTTCGAACGATGATCTAAACCATCCAAGATCCTCACGAACAGGTTTTATTTTACACAAAATGTCTAGGACACCATATGGTGCCACCGTTGCCTCCAATTTTTCAATAATGGCTTCATCATCTTTGAACTGATCATAAAAACTCTCCGCCAAGTAAACCTGCCGAATACCATTCTCCAATATTTTATCATAACAACTTTCAAACATCTGATCAGACGTGAATATGCCTTGGCAATAAATTAAATTCGGCCGTGGAAAGTGACATAAAAATTCTTGCACAATATCTAATGCATTATTATACCGTTTTTGTACAACTCTAATACTATCCAGTTCTTCGGGTTTTCTATTGCTAAAAATTATATTTTTTGTAATAATATCGTCGTCATCACAATCCACATAAATTGCGATGGTTGGTTTGTTCTCCAGATCGAGAGAAAAATCAAGTTGTCGTTTGATGCTAAATCGTACATCTCGGTCGGAACCAATTTTATGAAAAAGTTTCGGGATTGGTCGAATTCCTTGCGGAATTTTAGCGTACTCCGTGAATATTTCCTTCTTTTCATCGGTATCATCTTCTACATTTAGATATTCTGAAAATATTTCCTTTTTTAATTGTTCCAGTTCATGTGCTCTTTGTACAAATGGAATATCAATAATCTCGTTGACTATTTGTTCGAACATCAAAAAATCATCTTCGGTTAAATAGTTTTTCTTTACATTTAAATCCATATCAGGAATTAATGGTATACCAGTTAAAATGTAACCACGATACATAATTTCACTTGTCCGAGTTTCACGTTGTATCAACCATAAAATTATTTCGATTGGTAGAATTTTATTGAGCTGTAAATTTCTCTCCAGCCATATACCAAGTCGTGATTTACTTTGGATTTCACGTTCAACAAGATCGTTACAATCAATATGAATACATTTAAATTTCTCCACCATTTTCTGAGCTAGGTTATATGTTTTGATGCCCGGCTTGGCAATTATCATATAATTTGTTGCTTGATCATTGACATATTCGCATTTTGTGTTTTTATGAAATATATCTGTGCGATTAACGGAAATCGGCCGTCTGGTAAGCCGAACATTGTTTATCATCGGAAGCAATTGTTCCAACGAGAATTTACCAATATTACACATTTGGGCCGCAATTCGCGGATATTCCGAAATAATTTCTTTTTTATTGACCGCATGATTAGCAATCTCGTAAGATAATTGTTTTGAATCAGCTTCTTGTTCTACAAATTGGTTCAGTAAATATTTTATAAGATAATCACTGTTAGCTATAAAGTTTGAGGTGTACATCGTAACAAATACATTAAAACAATGAAATTATGTCAAGTTTTGTTTTCCATTTACTGGTACTCTGATAGTTAAATTTGTAAAAAAATAATCCCAACTTGTTGTACATTTTTTGCTTCGCTAGCCCACGGCCGTTGTGGCAGGCCGAGCGTTCTATCCCAATTCTCAAACGCACGAACATTCTATAACCTTAACAAAAGAATCCGTAGGCTATTAAGATTTATTGCCATAAAAAGGAAACGTGATTTATCAAATATAACATTTTTAAGGCCAATCTTTCGTATGGGCTCCTTATCCTTTACCTTGCCATCATAACATGATACAGTTTTTAGTTTTACCTTCATTAGTGTAAGTTCTAGGATAGTTACGGTCTAATCGAAAGAAATACCAGCGTGTTTGACGAAGCCTATCTATTTGAATCTACCTGAAAATGGAAGCGACCCACAATTTTAATGTAACAAATTTAATCTTGGGGTGAGAAGAGAAAACAAAAGTAAGTAGTCAATGGATTTAGAAGGTGATACCTAAACGGTTGGAAGTACTTCTCACGCGTCCCTGTTCAGTAATCGGAGTGTATGAAATAGAAATGCTTTAAAATCTTGTCCGGCAAATGTCTGAATGCCGAATGTCGGAAATATTTTAAAGTTGGTCATGTTGCATCGGTATGTGCATCAAGAAACAGAAGTGGTCGAAGTCAATCCAATAAAAATGTCAATTCGGTGGATGTCATAGAAAGTTTTAAAAATTTGAAAGAAACCAATCGGAACCAACAGAAAGTTTTCGTTTGAAGAAACCGTTCGAGTGACATTGTGGTCGAGTCTGAACAGGAACCATTGGTGTTGTATGAAGCTTGGAATCCAAATCAAAACAAGAATTTGCTAAACAGTCAAATTGGATGGAGCGGTGTGGTAAGAAATTGTTCGTGACTTAACGGAAAATCTCTAAAATTTTTAGTTGATACCAAGTCTACAATTTCCATGATTGGTTATCTCGTGAATTAAAACAGCCAAGAGACACGACCGTGAACACAAACTTTAGCGCCTTTGGTAACATTCAGACGTTTGAACTTTTGAATTGCAACTATTAGTGACTGCAGCTGGCGAAGCAAATATTTTGGGAATGAACAAAGAAAAAAGAAAAATTTTCATTTTCGCATCGTATTCAGGAATAGGGCCCATCCCTGGTTCGGTGTATTTCGTCTTCAAATTCAGCGTATTGAAGTGGAGAAAGAGTATTGGTTTTTTATTTCGTCCGATTACGAAACCAAAATCGATGATCAATGTAAAAAATACTCGAGTGTTTTGGAACCTGGTTTTTGTCGCTGTTATCAATGCAAAGCCCACTTAACCTTGAAACCTGTGGTGACATGTTGTAATATCACATTTTCGATACTTTGTCGAAGTTTATTTCTCGTTTTCCTAAACTATAATGGACAACTGTTTCATTTATGAATTAGTTCTATTATATTGCTATCAATATAAAAGTTGGCTTTGACGGTCTTGTCGAGCAGATTTGTTTTTTTGTCCTTTTAATTTTTAAATACAAAATTATATATTTCGATATTTTAAACGATATTGTACATCTAAACGTGGATCATGGTTGCTATGGACCCTTTTCAATCAACTGCAGTGGGCTTATCTTTCGATTGATATGTATATGGAACCGGACTCCACCAGAGATGAAAATTAAGAAAATGTAAGACCAAAAGCAAAACTTCTATGACACTGCATGTCTCATTATAAATGAGCTAGTAAGCTCAAAATGGGGCTTGCAGTTGTTAAAATTATTGTAAAGAAAATAAACAAACAAAATAAACAAATAATCTACTAATGCAAATACAAACAAATTATCTCTCTAATTTCGTTCAAGTATCGAAAACAAATTATACGACGACCGTTATCCAATTTCGAGAGTTGATGAGTTATTTAAGCGCCTGCAAGAAGGGAAACGATTTTCGAAGATTGACCTCGGTGAAACTTATGTTCAATTGGAACTTGGCAGTGAATCGAAAGATCTGGTGGACTATTCCAGCAACAAAGATTTACGTGTGGAATAGATAGCGCGCCATCAATAATTCAGCGATCATTGAGCAGATGACAGCGAATGTGTAGTTTGTTACAAGTCATTTGGTTGATTTAATAAATGTAACAGGTCGAACCGAAGAAGAATACATATCTCAAAAATCTGGAAGTGATTTTGGTTCCAACCATCTGGCAAAGCCGAACTTTCACGAGTTGCCATTGTTCCGTGAACTGTCATGTGAAATTTCATCGAGAAGAATGTACATGTCAAGTGAACGAAGAATATCTCGAAATGTTGAGTGTCCTCTAGACTGGAGTAAACAAACTGCTGCAGAAACAGCTACATTTTTCGTTGTAACGAGAATCCAGTCCTATGTGGAGGAAGGTTTTCCAGACTATCCAAAATTGAAATCTTCAGAAATTTCATGTAAGGAATTCCATTTCTGTTTTCAATAAGGTCCTTTTTTGTCGACTGAATTTACCAGAGTCATAATTCCTCTCAGTCTGCGGAACAAAGTGTTGGCCCTGTTGCATATTGGACATTGGGGCATTGTTCGAATGAAGCAGCTGGCCGTGGACACTGCTTGGCCGAACATCGACAACGAAATCAAAACCACAGTGAAGAAATGTCGAGGATGCCGGGAGGTTTCTCCGAAAAAAGTGTGGGAAAGTTGGCCAATCGCAACGAAGCCGTTTTGCTGCTCCATTTGTAGGTCATATGTAGATGTTATGAATCATAAAACAAAATATAAAGAATTGTTGTTGTAAAAATCGTCTGTATTTTTTTTTGGTATGGGGCGAGGCAATATAAATTTACGCACGAATCGTCTGTTATTAGATGTGTATGTGGCAACGCTTTAATAACAGACGATTCGTGCGTAAATTTATATTGCCTCGCCCCATACCAAAAAAAAATACAGACGATTTTTACAACAACAATTCTTTATATTTTGTTTTGAGCTGAATGTTTATACCGCCATTTGTATCCAAAGTGTATATATTTATATAAGTGTATATATTTATATTAATATATATTTTGTTTTGGAATTTTTTGACATTTGTTGAAGTTCACAGACAACAGAGAAAAAAATCGTTTAAAATTTTTTGATGAGTTCGGAAATCGTTTTAGATTTTTGTGCGTTCGTTCACGTGTAAAATTATACCATTCAGAGAAAAAATCGTTTCTAGGAACGGGTAAATAGAAAATTGATAATTTTTCAATTAAAATTATTAAATAATTCCAAATTTATTATTTTAGCTACTAACTTGAGATATTTTACATATTATCTCATTGATTTGAGTCAAAAATATGCTCTAATTAATTCGTAAATGCGAAATCTGTTTTTAGATGTCGTCCGTAGAAATGTGTATGTGGCATCGCCTTAAAGCGTTGCCACATACATATCTAATAACAGACGATTCGTGCGTAAATTTATTTTGCCTCGCCACATACCAAAAAAAATACAGACGATTTTTACAACAACAATTCTTTATATTTTGTTTTGAGCTGAATGTTTATACCGCCATTTCTATCCAAAGTGTATATATTTATATAAGTGTATATATTTATATTAATATATATTTTGTTTTGGAATTTTTTGACATTTGTTGAAGTTCACAGACAACAGAGAAAAAGATCGTTTAAAATTTTTTGATGAGTTCGGAAATCGTTTTAGATTTTTGTGCGTTCGTTCACGTGTAAAATTATACCATTCAGAAAAAAAATCGTTTCTAGGAACGGGTAAATAGAAAATTGATAATTTTTCAATTAAAATTATTAAATAATTCCAAATTTATTTTTTTAGCTACTAACTTGAGATATTTTACATATTATCTCATTGATTTGAGTCAAAAATATGCTCTAATTAATTCGTAAATGCGAAATCTGTTTTTAGATGTCGTCCGTAGAAATGTGTATGTGGCATCGCCTTTAAGTTTCGATTGTATTTTTTATTTTCAGTTTCTTCTGACAAGTCGACGTGCACGGTTGCACTACATAATTAGTTTTTTTACTTTAAAGTGTTGTGTTTCATTATAATGTTTTTCGATTTTTAAAGTAAATAATTTTAAATTTAAATATGTATATAATAATAATTATTAACTTATTTAGTGATCGCGATGTGCAAGTTTGGACTAAAAAGGTAATAGAGATCTGTCTCACAATGGCGTCGTCGCGAAATACATTTACGTAGTAAATTTTCAATGATTTTTTTTTCAAGATTTCAATATGCTGGCGGATGCAACACAACGTGGCGGATGCAATACAACGTGGGGGATGCAATACAAAACTCAATTTATGAAATTTAAATATGTAAATAAATTTTGTTTTTTTGTACACAGATAAAAAATAATGTGAATAAAAAATTAATATTTATTAAAAATTTGTTGTGGAAAATTTTGTTTTATTTCAAATAAGAATTATTTATTCCAATTGGGAAATAATACAAACACGTGCTTTTTGTTTCTGTGGTTTTTTTCTCTTTTTAGTTGGGATTCACACCGACACCGGAATTTTTGTGACACTTCTTTGGCGGGGAGTACGAATTTCCGCGTGATACACATGGTTCTTTCCATAGACGCAGTGTGGTTTTAGAACGCGAATGTAAATGGAATTCCGTCGGCATTGCATATTGGGTAGTGAGCGAATAATTAAAAAACAAACAGATCGATGTTTTAAATAGATCAGAAATTATATTTTTCTACTGTCTGCTCCTTGAGTCCTTGCTAAACGAATAGTTAGCGAATACTTTATACATTTGTATTTTACAGTGAATTTTTTTCCATGAGGCAATTGATTGTACTATCCAATTTTTTTTTGTTTGCGAAAACTAAAACAAAATTGTATTCTCTTCTTTTGTTTTACTTTTCATATTTGTTTGAATAGATAATATAATATTCCACTACATGAGAATAGAGAATATATTTTGTTGTTTTCTATTCAATGCAAGATGAATATAATCAGTAAAATTTTCCTTTCTATTCGCCAAAGAAGTTAAAAGTACAGAATGAGCCTAAGCAACTGTTAAGTGTCACAAATTCGGAGGGTAACAGAGCATACCCAATAGAATTCCTTATGACTTTTTACTTACAGAAAAGTATGAAGAAAAAAATTTGAGAAAAAAATATTCTCAAGTTTTTTTTCATACTTTTTTCTCATACTTACTTCATTCTTCAGTATTTTAACTTCTTTGCTTTTCCCTTATAGAAAAGTATGAAAAAAAAACTTGAGAAAAAAAAATTCTCAAGTTTTTTTTTTCATACTTTTCTGTAAGGAAAAAGTTAAAGGAATTCTATTGGGGATGCGCTGTTATTTATCGTCGTTCATAAAATCGGCAAAAAATTAAACTGTTGGATGTTTTGTGGTTCATAAAATCGGGCCTAAATATCGTGAAGAAAACAACAACAAAAATCCAAATCTAAAGTTCAATCTAGGTATAATCTGGGTTAGCTCTTATTATAGACGGAGTCGCGAGTCAACAGTTAATTCGACTCGGTCCAAAAGATTTCTTAGGTCGAGTTAATTCTGTTCTAAAATCTCTATTTTATACGGGGCTAGGTCGCCAAAATAAAAGAAAACAAAGCGAAATTTTTAAACTTATTTTATTGTACGAGCAGAAGTTTTATTAAAATTTTAATAAAAAATTAATTTAATATTAGTCGAAAAATTTAGATCAAATCCCAAAACAACGAAAGCATCACAGAAAAAACCCATAAAAGCTACTTTTTTAGTGTTTTTGTGATGCTTTCTTTAGTAGTGTTGCTTTCGCAAATCCGCTTAGCTTAGCTAAGAAATGTGAAAGCATCAACTTTTGGATTTAATTTTTTAATGCGTTTTAATTTTTCTGTGTTGGTTCATTTTCTTAATATTTATTTTATTTTTTTTTTTATTTTAAGAAATATAATAAATTAAATTCGGTATTTTGCTATCAAATAACAAATACTAAATTATTATTCAATATAAATTTTTCTAGAAAAATAGAAAAAATAACGCCTTGCGGTAAACACCATAATCATAAAATGACTTTATTCCCCTAATCCTAAAAAAAAATTTCTTAATATTCTAAAACAATCGGCTTGAATACAATGCAATTGTTGTTGTAATCTTTTGAAAGCAACACAGCTTTTCTTTCAATTGTTTCAACTTTCAACACACAAATGTGTATGTAAAAAATGACAGGTTGTAATGTCTTCCGGATTTTACGGATCTTAGTTAAATTGGAAATTTTTTTGAGAAAAGCATTATAATTTTATAACAATTATATAATATATTAATTATTTTATAATTATTATAGTTATAGTGTTATTTTTCGGACGAAAACAATTTAAGCGGTTATGCACAAATGCAACACTTTTAGTATTATTCAAGGTAGGTCACAATTTAGGTCAGTCCACTAAATGTTTTCATCAAAGAAAATAATTTGCCATATTGGCTTGACAATAAAGCTTCACTATGCTTCAAAGACTTCATCTTTGTCCCTTTCCCCGTTTACCTATGATTTAATTGCGACTCATTTTTCAATCAAAATTTAATTTTTCGATGAAGCAGCACTATCACAAATTTAAATGAAATAAAAAATATTTAAGGCCATTTTTGACATGTAGATTTTAGTTTAAATTTTATTTTCAAGAGAACAGAATAAAACAATAAAAAAATTGTTGTGTCATAATATAAGGTTTTAAAGTAGCAATAAAAAATCTATTACGACTTATTTTGATCCGTGAAGCAGTGCTACGTTTATACTTGCGGAAACGATTGAGAAAACAATTCTGCAGAATCACAGAAAATGTATTAAAACAACCACAAAGTTAAAAATATTTCAACTCAAGTGTGCAAAAGTAGGTGGGGCATTTCACGAAATTTGATTGGGCCAAGCCACACACGGCTTCAACTTCTGGCTTCAAAATAAGTTGTAATAGATAATGTCTATGTATGTTTAACAAAATTGACAAAAAAAAAATCATTTTTGAAATGTTTTCGCATACATATATAATTTGTTATAAATAATAATTTGTTGAAAATAAAAATAATTTGTAAATATAATTGCAATATAATTTGGTGAAAATAATTAATACAACATTCTTACACATATTATAAACAAAAATAATTAATTATTTGATTATATATAGATAAGCCAAAAATGTACACAAAAATTTTCCTTCTTTCATTTCGTTTCAACGTTTATTTTATACATACACACAAAACTTTGTTTCATTTTATACTAATCGTATACACGAAAATAAAAGCAAATTAAAAATACATGCAAAAAATGATCAACATTTTTTTTATTACTACTTTGAAACCGATATCACCCCAAATTTATTTTGTTTTATCACTACACAACAGACTCGAAAAATAAAATTGAAAAACACATTCGAAATAAAATAAAAAAAATTGTATTACAATTTAAAACCTTATTTTATATTTAAACACAAAATTTTTTTGTATTTTGTTATTGCTCTCTCGAAAATAAAATTTAAACTAAAATATACATATCAAAAATGGTCTTGAAATATGTTTTATTCATTTTTGTTTGTTAGTTCGGCTTCATCGAAAATTTTTATTACACTGTTAAAACGGATTTTGTAGGTAAAAGAGTAAAGAAAGGAAGGTGAAGCCGGTCGTATGAAACCGTGTGTAGCTTGGCCTATTCGTTTTGGGCGAGTGAGGAAATCATTAAATTTTTATTTCTGAAAGTATGTACGCAGCATCAAAGAAGCACAATGTGCATCGGGCCATTGGAAGTCGTTAACAATTTTCGTCTTCTCCTAATATTTTAATGGTACAACTTGATGTCAATCTGCGGTGCCACACTTTGATTCTTTCGTCGTTTCGTTCACCTACAAACTAATTTTGTGGCAGGGAAATTTTTGATTCTTTTCTCAGCAACATTTTTTGTTTTTGATTCAACTGATTTTCGCACTACTACAAAGATAAATATTTCAACGACACCTTGTTTATTTGTCGGTTTTGGGTTAATTATAGGTTAATTTTTGTTTCGAGAGGAAACATTTTTTTTTTCAATCAAGGAAGCAGTTTTCGCAGGAAAGAATATGTTTTTTTTTACTATACGAATAAATCAAAAAACATAATTGTATACTCATACATAAACAAAGAAATGCGCATTGAAATCAAATGTGGACGTCGATTAACCAAGCTATGCTTGGCGACACGGTCTCAGTTTCTGGTTATTTTAAACCCTTATTTTAAATTAAACCACCAAATTTTTTTGTATTGTTTTATTCTGTTCTCTCGAAAATAAAATTTGAACAAAAATCTACATCTTAAAAATGGCCTTAAATTTTTTTATTTTCTATTTTTTCATTTCGGTTTCACCGAAAAAATTAATGTCTCAGTTAAAACGGATTTAGTAGGTAAAAGGGGAAAGAAAGGTTGGTGAAGCCATTTTAGTTAAGTTGTTAATGGTTTAGGGCTCGTTTTTATTTAAAATAAAATAAAACAATTCAATGACTAAGCTTTTGATGTCTCATCGACATCATTTTCAAAGCTACTTCTTAGCTTTGAAAATGACGTCGATGAGACATCGAAAGCTCAGATCATTAAATTGTTTTATTTTATTTAAAATAAAAACGAGCCCTAAACTATTAACAACTTAATTAAAATATGTAGTTATTATTGGCTCAATAAATAATTTTTAAGTAGGTGAAGCCGATCTTATGAGACTCCGTGTAGCATGGCTCGATTGATATTTTGAAGTGATGGAAGCAGGACGAAAGAATCAAAGTGTGGAAAGCCTCAATGAGCCTCTCCTTACTTTGGTTCTTTTGTCCTGATTCCATCACTTGAAAAAATTAATCAACGTCCAAATTTGATTTTTTTATGTATGTATGTGTAGTTTTTTGATGGGCAGTGAAAATTACTTTCTTGGTTGGAAAAAAATATGTTTCCACTCAAAACAAAAATTAACACAAAAACGAAAAATAAACAAGCTGGCCTTGAAATATTTGATCTTTGGAGTAGTGCGCGAATCTGTAGAATCAAAAAGAATGTTGCTGAAAAACAATCAAAAATTACCCCGCCACAAAATTAGTTTGTTGGATACGGAAATGTGAAATGTATCACGATGAAGGAATCAAAGTGTGAAATCACGGAGAGCGTGTGTATGTGTTGTTTGATGGGTAAATCCGTTGTTTGGGCGTACATTGTAATTTTATATCTCACGATTTTTATAGTACTCTCGAAAATATCGAAATTGTATAGCAAACTTTTATAGCAAAATTTTTATGACGGCCATATTGGAATCCATCCATCTTTCTTTCCTTCGTTCCACGTTTTGTTAAATCGAAGTTTATAAAAAATGAGTGTGGCAATTTCCAAAAAACGCAAGGTAAATTAAGTAAAAATTACATAAATATTCAATAAAATTAAAGTACTTTGTTTAATGTATCGACGAAATATAAAAAAATATAGTGGAATGTGTAAGATAAGGGGTAAAATAATGCAATAAGTATCCGACCATATAGGTTTACACGCTGGATATTTTAATAAATCTCATCATTTCATTTAATTATTTATCAGCTATAGTCAAAATTAAATTTTTTATAGTTATGTGTAAATAATTATTGTTTATCTTGTAATATGTCTCATTAGCAATAATAGTAATTTCTAACCTCAATCTTTTTGTATTTACAGTTTGTTGCCGATGGCATGTTCAAGGCAGAATTGAACGAATTCTTGACCCGGGAATTAGCTGAGGATGGCTATTCCGGTGTTGAGGTTCGTGTTACAACAGCCAGAACCGAAATTATTATCATTGCCACCCGAACCCAAAGTGTTTTGGGCGAAAAAGGTCGTCGTATCCGAGAATTGACTGCTGTCGTTCAAAAGAGGTAGTTTTAGCATCTCTTGTATTTTGCATTTAAATTTTATTTGTTTTTATATTTTAGATTCCACTTTACTCCAGGCACAATCGAATTATATGCTGAAAAAGTAGCTACCCGTGGATTATGCGCTATAGCACAAGCCGAATCACTCCGTTACAAACTTATCGGTGGTCTTGCTGTACGCCGTGCTTGTTATGGTGTTCTAAGATTCATCATGGAATCTGGCGCAAAAGGCTGTGAAGTCGTTGTTTCTGGGAAATTAAGAGGACAACGTGCTAAGTCAATGAAATTCGTTGATGGTTTGATGATCCATTCCGGTGATCCATGTAATGATTATGTTGATACAGCTACACGCCACGTACTTTTGAGACAAGGTGTTCTTGGTATTAAGGTTAAAATTATGTTGCCTTGGGATACACACGGTAAAATTGGGCCAAAGAAACCATTACCAGATAATGTTTCCGTTGTGGAGCCAAAAGAAGAAACTATTTATGCTACTCCTAAAACAGAATTAAAATTCAAGCCACCAGTAGTTTCTAATTTGGATGTTAAAGAAGATGTGGGTGGTGCTCCTAAAGTTGAATAAATTTATAGATTTCAACAAGAAAATGAAATAAATTTATAAAAAAAGACAATATGTTTTATTTAGAATTTTAGAAATATGTAGAGCTTTCAGTATTGTAAATCTCGACTGGTTATCGTTTAATTTGGAAAGGTTGAGTTTTTCATATCGAAAGTACACAATTTTGTGTAGGAATACTTGTAGAAGGATTCCAGTTTCAACTGAATTGTCAAATTATACTTCAGTGTAGGTTTTTCTGTCAAAGTGTCAACCCTTAAATAGTTAAGCATTTTCTAAACATTTAACTAGCATAAAATATTTATATTATTAATTACTTTAAAGAATATAAAATTTGTTATGGACATTGGTGAATTACTCTCTTATAAAGTAAATATAGAAATGTTTCACAAATACATATTGAATTTCCAAAATTTTATTTTGAGGTTATGTTATGGTTATGTCAATTGTTTATCCTCAGCCGGAGCAAACCCCAAAGCGTCCTAACGAAAGCGATGATGAAGACCAGGAAATTGAGGAGAAACCGATCCATCACATTCATAAGAGGTCAACTAAATCACATAACGGAACTGATGCCGAGTCCATGAAGCGAATGCTTTCGTCAACCAAAGAGCCTGAGATAACCGAAGAAGAACGATTAAATATTTTACAGTATGTTGAAAAGGAAGAGGCCGAAGGTGATGTGCTCGATGAAGTCGGATTGAAAAAAATGATTCTCATCTTCGAGAAACGTGTACTCAAGAATCAAGAAATGCGTATAAAATTTTCTGAGCAGCCAGAAAAATTTATGGAAAGCGAAGTTGATCTTCATGCGGCTATATATGATTTACATGCTGTGGCAACAGTTCCTGATTTATATCCTGTATTTGTTGAATTAAACGCTATACCCAGTTTATTGGAATTGCTGTCGCATCAAAATACCGATATAAGTGTAGCCGTAGTCGATTTGTTACAAGAGATGACCGATGTTGATATTCTACACGAGAGTTTAGATGGGGCGGAAGTGCTGATTGAAACGCTACGGAAGCAGCAAGCGTGCGCTCTTCTAGTACAAAATTTAGATAGATTGGATGAAAGTGTAAAAGAAGAAGCGGATGGTGTTCATAATACGTTGGCGATTTATGAAAATTTAACCGAAATTAAAACTGATACGTGTAAAGAAGCGGCCGAGCAAGGACTGTTGCAATGGTTGCTAAAACGTTTAAAAGCCAAAATACCATTCGAACCAAATCGGTTGTACTGCAGTGAAATTTTATCGATTTTGTTGCAAGATACAAATGATAATCGACTTTTATTGGGAACTCTAGACGGAATCGATGTTTTACTCCAGCAACTGGCTGTGTACAAGCGACATGATCCGTCTACCACAGACGAGCAAGAGTACATGGAAAATCTATTTAACTGCATGTGTTCAGCACTAATGGCGAAGGAAAATCGGGAACGATTCTTAAAAGGTGAAGGGCTTCAGCTAATGAATTTGATGTTACGCGAGAAAAAATTGTCGCGTAATGGTTCTCTAAAAGTTTTGGATCACGCAATGTCGGGTCCGGATGGTCGTGACAATTGTAATAAATTTGTTGACATACTTGGCTTGCGAACTATATTTCCGCTATTTATGAAAACACCGAAACGAAGCAAGAAACGTATGCTCAGTATTGAGGAATATGAGGAACATGTTATTTCTATTATTTCCAGTATGCTGCGAAACTGTAAAGGGTCGCAGAGACAGAGGCTTTTGGCTAAATTCACAGAGAATGATCACGAAAAGGTGGATCGATTAATGGAGCTGCATTTGAAATATTTGGATAAAGTTGATGTCATCGATAAGCAAATCGATCATATGGAACGGGATGTGGATGATGAAGAAGCGGAAGATGAAATATATTCTAAGCGGCTGGCTGGTGGCCTGTTTGTTCTACAACTAATAGGATATATTATACTAGAAGTTAGTACAACGGCAGATACAGTCAAGCAGAGAATTGTCCAAATATTAAATTTAAGAGGTGCTTCGATGAAGACCATCCGAAGCGTTATGCGAGGTAAAGTTATAAATTGCTAATTATATTTGTAAGTACATGTACATAAAAGTTTTGATTTTATAGAATATGCCGGAAATTTGGGTGATGCTGGTGATTTGGAGTGGCGTAATCAAGAAGAATCCCATATTATACAATTAGTTGATAGATTTTAATGTTTAAATTATATTTAGCGGATAAAAAATACAAAAATTGTACATTTTGAATTTGAACCGGTTATTTTGAAGTATCGGTTGTGTTCGCACATGATTTTTAGTACTTACGTTTTTGTGCTACCCCCCTGTTTTTGTGCTAAATTCCTCTTGACAAAAAAATTTTCTCATCGAACGAAGTGACATTTGTGATTTTTCCGTCCATGCCCAAAGTGGTTGATTGCTTCATTGAAAAATAAAAACGAAGTGGAAATAAAATAATATTTTATTAAGAAAACATGGCGTCTGTTTTGAATTGTGGGGCTGTAGTTGCAGGTTCAATTTTACGGAGGAATAGTGCAAAAGTAAGTTTCAAAGTGATTCATGGCCAAAGTAGCAGTCATGACAAAAAACGTGACTTAAAATTATCGCCTACAGCTTGTGATAAATTATTTATTGTAGTTCTTGATATAATTATACAAGTTGACGTAATAAATATTTCGCGGAATTTACCAAAATTTTACCAAATTTTATCGTTTCTGGATAATTTGATCTTGGATAAGTTTTTTCTTAGCCCAGTCTCTTACATAATGACAACAAAAATTTGCGAAACGAAAAACGAGAGAAAAATTAGATTGTGTTACGCAAATAATTCACGAAATTAAAAAAAGAATTGGAAACAATTAAATGATTTTGTGACGTAGCAATTAAACAGTGTGTTCTTTAAAACTATTTATGGATTTACTATTTTAGATTTTAGGCGCTGGTGTCCAAGTAAGAAATTTAAATGTCCAGGAACATGTATCATATACTCTACTCAATCAAGGAGGGATTGCTACACCTAAGTAAGTATTTTTAATTGATAATGTAAACAACAAAATTAGACTTCAATCGCTTATGTTGCGTTATCTATCAGCAGCAAAGTTTAACTTCCTAATAATACAATGTAATGTTTGTGTTCAAAGTCTATAAAATTTACGTCATACCTTTGGACGTATAAATGAATCGTGAGATAACAATACCTCTCAATATAAAATGTGTTTGGTATCATTTTTAGATTTGGGGTGGCGCATACAGAGCAAGAAGCACGGGAAATCGCAAAGAAATTAAACACAAACAATTTGGTATTAAAAGCTCAAGTCTTGGCTGGAGGTCGAGGCAAGGGTACATTTAAAAATGGATTTAAAAGCGGTGTTCGAATGGTTAACGAGTATGTAAATATGGAATTTTTAAATCATTTTGTTTATGTAATTGTTTATAATATTCCAGCCCCGAAGAAGCTGCAAAAATATCTAAGCAAATGCTTAATCAACTTCTCGTTACAAAACAAACCGGCGCAGCTGGCAGAATTTGTAATAAAGTTATGGTTGCTGAACGTAAATTTCCACGACGCGAATTTTACTTCGCTGTAATGTTAGAACGTGCCTTTGGTGGGCCAGTTGTGATTGCATCGTCCCAAGGTGGTATTAACATTGAAGAGGTGGCTGCTGAAGATCCAGACGCAATTATTTATCAACCGGTTGACGTTATGACAGGTTTGTCAAAAGAATGTGCACTCGATGTAAGTGAAATAATCCTTAAAAAATATTACTTGATCTGATGCCTTTGTACGCAAAATAGATTGCAAAACGTGTTGGCATGGGACCACAATCTGAAGAAACTGCTCAAATGTTGTTAAATATGTATGATATTTTTGTTAAAAAGGATGCTTTACTGGTTGAAATCAATCCCTATGCTGAAGATGCCTGTGAAAAATGTAAGTACAGTTTAATGCTTTTAAGTTAATAAATCATTTCCACATAGTGTTTCCCCCACACAAAAACAAACAAATTGGATTAGATTATTTAATTTAAAATTATTTTTCATTTTCATGCATCGTTTTGTCAGCGGGAACATGTAAGTAAATTTAAGATTAGAGTGATCTTAAACCTTTCTATAATTGCGTAACAAAGTCATTCAAATATGTACTTTTGCTTAAAGAGTGATACATTTCTTTATTTTCGTGTTCTCAAAACGTTAAGAGATTTATTACGTTTTGTATTTTTTATATTTTTTATTAGGCCGATTGGTTAAGGTCATATACACTACATTTTACATACTTACCATTGTTTGCTAACAGTAATTTTTGGTTTAAGGTTTTTTTTTAATTATAATCTGATAAATATTTTTATAGTTAACTAAGTTTAGAAGTATGTACATACAATGTTGAAATACTAATTATCCCACTACTAATTTCCCGAAAACTATGAGCAAATCGCTTTTATAGTCTCCGCCTTTCCAAAACTCATAGATCCTATTATGTATTTGATTGAAATAATTTTTGTAGTATCCTAGTTGTGTCCCGTTTTCTTGTAGCACGAGTTTTTAACAATATTTAACAAAAATTCGAATAATACAAATACACAGATAATCTCCATTACTGGCCAAATCGTTTTTTAGCCATCGGGAATTCTCGGCAGTGCCATCTTTGGGCAAGTGCAAAAATTTTAAAATATCGTTACTTTGGAACACTGGTCCAATACAAATTTTTATAAAATTCATTTGTGTATGTCCCCCCTTAACATTTATTGTGCTTGGTAAAATGGTGTCTGGCAAATTAAAAAAATATTCCTTAATTCTAAAATAGTATTTATCTTTATAATTAACAGTCTACGCGTTAGATGCCAAATTCCGATTTGACGATAACGCTCAGTTTCGGCAAAAGGAACTCTTTGCCATGAGAGATACAAGCCAAGAAGATCCAAAGGAGGTCGCCGCGGCCAAATTTGAATTAAACTACATTGCATTGGATGGTTCAATTGGATGCATGGTAAATGGTGCCGGTTTAGCTATGGCCACAATGGATATTATTAAATTGTATGGAGGTGATCCAGCCAATTTCTTGGACGTTGGTGGTGCTGCCACAGCAGATGCTGTTAAAGTAAAAATTTTATTTAAATATTTTCCTGTAAAGTCGTATATAAATTTTCTTTTTTTATTTTACAGGAAGCCTTTAAGATTATTACACTAGATCCAAAATGTATGTGTATTATGGTAAATATTTTTGGTGGTATTATCCGATGTGACATTATTGCCGAGGGTATTATTGCCGCTGCAAAAGAACTCAATCTTAAAACTCCAATAATTGTACGGCTCCAAGGACAAATGGTGAATGAAGCTAAGGACATAATTAAGAAATCAAAACTACGTATCTTGCCTCGTGACGATTTAGGTGAAGCCGCGAATTTAGCTGTGCACTTATCGAAAATTGTGCATCTAGCAAAAGAAGTCGATTTGGACATTAGCTTCGAATTACCCGAGTAAATATGTTAAAGATTTAAGAATAAGTTACAAAATCTTATAATCAAAATCTAAAATTTATCTGGTATTAAGCTGCTTAAATATTTTGTGATTTTTTTTCTCATTTACGTTTTACATACAAACAGTCTTATTGTAAATAAGTTAAATGGCCTTAAGTTATTTGAATTTAGTTAGACATAATGCACTTGCAAAAACATAAAACCAGATAAATTATTAGAGAAACCAATATTTTTTGTTCTGAAAATCATTAGAAACTATTATTATTTTATTTATTTATTGTTAATTATTATTAAGAATATATTTTTCTATCGTCACAACAGCAATAAAAAGAAAAACAAGAAAAAATAACCAAGCAAAATATTAGGTAAACTGGTTAGACGAAGAATTCATTTTGATTTAATCCGTTATTGTTATTTTTTCTTTTGTTGATAATTAAATTAAAAGTTCTAATAATTTAAAATTCAGTCACTAAAAATAATAAAATACCATTTTAAGAATAAACAAATTAAGTCCGTACAGATCTAATTAAGCATTTTTATTTCGTTTGTTTGGTTACTAATGTATCCGGTAAGCCAATTATGGCACGTTGGCTTCTGAAATATTTCACATATAATGTTATTGAATCAATTTTCTCGATTTCACACGTTGCGGTTTCCCCAATCTGTCCATGTCGTCATTTAGTTCATTTTCTTTATATACTTCTAAATCGTGAGCCTGGTAAAATGCAGTATTGATGCATAGTACACATAATACATAATAATTATTATCTGTACTATGGTATTGATGTACATCATGGATTTCCATGTCCATCTAACAGATTTTCAAACAACTTTGATAACTACAAATTCTGACATTTATGCGTAATGCATAAATAAAGTAAGCACAGTAAACGCGATAATTACCGTGAAAGCTTGGCTTGGTTTAATTTTATATATAATTATAAATTAATAAAAACTCTTACCTACATGAATCCAACTATGTATTTCCTAGATTTTATCGATTACACGTCATTTTTTGTAGTTAAGTTAGTTGCATCCTAATCCACTAGCGAAATTTCAAAAAAATTTGCACAGTGTGGTTTTTAGTAAATCGCGATATTGAAATTTTTGTCATGTACCAGGCGAGCAGCAATGAGAAGAAGTAAAATAGAAAAAAAAACATTTTCCCTTTCCCCATGTTGCCAATTAGTTCATATTTGCGCAATGAACAAAATAATCTATATTTGTATGCTTCTAAATCATGTACGCCAGGTTACATATTCTGAAAATTGTACATCAAAGCTTGGTTTTTCTTAAATCGCGATATTGAAATTCTTGTAAGTACCACGCGAGCAGACATGTGAAAAGATAATATAAAACATATTCCCCTTTTCCCCATGTTGCCGATTCGTTTATATTTGCGCATGGGCATAATAATTTATGTATGCCTCTCAATTAACAACCAGCCGGAGTACGTCGTAGAGGAAGATCCCGACTACGCTGGCGTGACGACATCGAACAAGATCTAAGAACAATAGGATGTCAAAATAGGAGGACGAGAGCGATGGATCGAGATGGATGGAGGGCCATAGTGCATGTGGCGAAATCTCTTCATGGGATGTGAAAGCCAGAGGGAGAGAGAAAATAATGAATTTTATGTATGCTTCTAAATCATGTGCGCCTGGTAAATTATTCTGAAAAATGTGCATCGTTTTTTTCATAAATTGTGATATTGAAATTTTTGTCGTGTACCAGGCAAGCAAAAATGTGAGGAAGTAAAATTGAAAAAAAAACATTAAACAGATTCCCCTTCTTTCCCCATGTTGGTTCATATTTGCGCAATGAACAAAATAATCTATTTTTGTATGCTTTTAAATCATGTACGCCTGGTAACATATTCTGAAGAATGTGCATCAAAAGATGGTTTTTCCTAAATCGCGATATTGAAATTGTTGTCAAGCACCAGGCGAGCAGACATGTGAAGAAGTAAAAACCGAGAATAATATAAAATCTATTACCCTTTTCCCCAGCTATTCCTCTAGTTGTCGGTTCGTTTATATTTGCGCATGGGCAAATTAATTTATGTATATCATGTGCGCCTGGTAAAATATTCTGAAAAATGTGCATCAAAGCTTGTTTTTTCATAAATCGCGATATTGAAATTTTTGTCATGTACCAGGCAAGCAAAAATGTGAAGAAGTAAAATCGAAAAACATTAATATTTGCCACTTAATTAATATTCGCGCAATGGAGAAAATAATATATTTGTGTGCGCCTGGTAAAATTTTCTGAAAAATATGCATCAAAGCTTGTTTTTTCATAAATCGCGATATTGAAATAGTTGTCATGTACCAGGTGAGCAGATATGTGAAGAAGTAAAAACCGAGAATAATATAAAACGTATTCCCGTTTTCCCCATGTTACCGATTAGTTTATATTTGCGAATGAGCAAAATATTTAATTTATATATAGCATTAATTTATATAAATCATGTGCGGCTGGTAGTATATTCTGAAAAATGTGCATCGTTTTTTCGTAAATTGCGAGATACGGTAATTTTTGTCATGTACCAGGCAAACAAAAATGTGAAGAAGTAAGAAACAAAATTAAACCCTTTTCCCCGTGTTGCCGGCCCGCTTAGTAAAAATTTGCGCAATGACAAACTAATATATTTTTGTATGCTTCTAAATCATGTACGCCTGGTAAAAAATATTCTGAAAAATGTGCATCACAAGCTTGAGGGTTTTCATAAATCACGATATGGAAATTTTTGTGATGTACCAGGCAGGCAAAAACGTGAAGAAGTAAAATCGAAATAGATATTAAACAGAATACCCTTTTCCCCATGTTGCCACTTAGTTCCTATTTGCGCAATTGGGAAACTTATATATATTTTTGTATCATGTGACCCTGGTAAAATATTCTAAAGAATGGTGTCGCAGCTTGGAAATTTCTCTCTCTCTCTCTCTGGCACTATGTCCTATCAAGGGATTAAGGCCGCCTCAAATGAGGTTTCTTAATCATATTTTCATTTCGGATAATGAATGATTAATAAATTAATCCTAAAACAGCCGAGAATTTTTTTTTACTTGTCATCACCGGGAATCGAACCCGAGACCTCCGGTCGCTGGAGCAAGTATGCTGACCACTTTGCCACCGGGCGGCTTGCTTGGAAATTGCGATATTGAAATTTTTGTCGTGTACTACCTACCAGGTGAGCAGAAATTGAAATAGTGATAAACAAAAATTTAAAATATGTATATTCCCCTGTTCCTTATGTTGCGGCTTAGTTCATATTGGCATAATACCAGGCGAATAAAAGTGGATGGGTAGTTAATCAAATAAGGTCGGATTTATGGTTGGTGTTCGTTCGTTCTGACAATTTTTCCGACCAATCATATTGCTCAAAAATTACGATTTTTTTTCTTCTGGATTTTTCCACAAGAGATGATTGGTCGAAAAATGACCGAACGAACGAACGTACGCAACCATAAACCAGCCTTCATGAGTTTAGCTCATTAGTTTACGCTACATAATGGAAACAATATACATATATGATTTGTGTGTGCATTCAATTTACATTTTGTACTTCGCTATTACTACAGTTGCTCGAGTTGGTGTACCGTCATGTTCGAGCTATAAATTGTTCAAGTTGCTGCCGCACGAAGTTCTTCTCGTTTCCATGGATGCTTGAATACTCCAGACATGTTCTGAAGAAACAGTGTTGGAATTAAAAGCACTCGGCTGTCTAATTGCAAATGAGCGATCCGTAAAGACGCTTCCAGTTCCAGATGTTTGGAAATCCTAAAATTAGTAAATAAAAATAAAATTAGTAATTTTAAATTTAAATAAAAAAAAAACTAGTAAATTAGTGTATTAACTCCTAATTGATACGAGTGCCAAAACTCGATTTCTTATCTTTGTGTGCAAATACCAAGATTCCCTTGGAATCCGCTAGATCGTAAGTAAATCTAGAAAATAACTAACCCGTACTTAATGATGGAGTTCCGGAAATGCAATGAAATGTAACGTACTTGAAATATAGTTGCCAACCTCAACCTCATATGAGGGGGTTTCAATATTATTATTATTAAAGTTGGCTGGAACTAAAACCGGTTCCTCACTCAATGCCACCCCGGCCTAATGGTGCAAACCGAGATTCTATCACAATTGGCAAATGCGCTCGGTTGCTATGGCGAACTGCATGAGCTTAAATCAGGGCATGTAAGGCCATCGGCCGACATTCAAAAATTCTATAGTTAAGAAACAGGGATCGATCACTTCAAAAGTTCGACAAAGACGGCTGATAAAATATTTACAGCCCTTAACCATTTAGGAATATTTCGTAAAGAATTGAGCACAGAATTACTCTCTGTACACAGAATAATATCTTCGCATATCGGCTCGGCATGGAACACCGTGCAGTTTAGTTCCTTATGAACCGTGCAGTTTAGTCCCTTATGAGACTCCCTTACGATCGTAGATCAATTGAAGGACAGTAGGTTCCAAACCCCATACAAATTCAGTGTAAGAACTTTAGGCGAAAAACACTAGCGACACAGTTATTAAAGTATTGAGACATCGACGAGTCTCGCGGTGCGGATAAGCCACCGAAAAATAATTATCGAATAAGAATTCGAAGGAGTCGAAAGCTTAGTCATGTAGCCTGTTAAGTTTCATAATAACGTAGTTTGATTTAACCGCAGGTCATCGAACAACATAGACGTAAGATTCCGTAAGTAAAGCCAGAGATTTGTAAATAAACATAACCAGTTTGGGAGTTAAGCCCCAATATTTTCCAAATGCCATCCCCAGTATTTCCCAAACTATATTGACAAAAAATGGCAGTTGCTTTTTGAAGTTTACTTTCAAGGTGAAATTTGTAGGAACGTTTACTGTCTAAAGCAACACCAAGGTTTTTTCCAATGTCGGATCTGGCGAACACTTCCGCCAAAAAAAAGAAGCAGACGAAGAAGATCAATAAAGCCTCTCTGAGGATAACTTTAACTAGATTGCTCAGAAGCAACAAAATCAGAGTTGATAACGGCGCAACCGAAAAAATGGACAGTAAGCAGTAATTCGACAATTTTCTTAGTGAGAATTTTGGATATTACTCAATTAGCCGTCGTAAATAGGAGCAGCAGAAAGTCAATCATCAACAATTTCTTCACTAACCACAAGGACACTCATTTCCTTACACGAAATTGAAATGCCTTTGTAACGATATGGACGTGCCTATCGCTACACGATTTTGTTTTGTCATGCTACATTGTGTGTATCATGCATGATGTAACAATGAGGATGCTCTAACCAAAACAAATAACAAAAGAACGACGCTACATTGATTTAATATTTTGGGCTTCAGTGTACGTATGCAATTATCGGCGTTTGTTTTGGGTCTGTAGTTTACAATTCTCTAATTACCTAATTATTATGATATTTGCAGTTTATAGCTATGTACTCTCAATAATAATTATATTTTGTTTATGTAAATCTTATCCGAGACCAGGGATGATTCAAACATTTTGTTTTACTGCCTTAATGGTAAATCGTACAACCGATCCTGGATACATATAATAGTATGCAATATTGTTTTCTTCTTAATGTAATTGTATGAAATCTATATTCTCACGATGTCTACTACCATCAAATATGAATCGAAAAGTTAAGCAAATTGGGAATAGCGATTCATTCGTTTTGGGAAGTTTAACTCTAAAATACCAATTTAAAGAAATATCCAACAATAGTGAGCCCTATTAAAAGGTGGTACTGTGAATTTACCAAAAAAAAAAAAAAAAGTGGTAATTTCGTTCGTTTTTCTTCTCTGTTGTGCTCTATTGGTGGTTATCGGATTAGGGACGTCATAGCGGAGAATGGTGAAGTTCTGAGTGAAGATTTGCTTGAGGTAACGGGGTACTTTATTAGAATTGGGGATGGACGGACGGAGTTTGTGCTCGGGTGGCTGGGGGTTTTGTTTCTCCGTCACATGTGCGAGATGTGGATGGCTGGGGTCGGGGTTTTTGGTCGTATTTTGATTCAGAGATTAATTAATTTTAGTAATATTCCTTTATTTATTTATTTTATTTTATTTATTTATTTAAAGAAATCTATTTTGTAATATACATGTATGATTTCAGATTATTTACAGTTATAGTTAAAATTATATTAAAACAACAAAAAACTTTAAAACAGAATAAAAAAAAAAAAAAAATATAAACCAAATTTTGGTTTAAACAATTAAAAATTTAGAAAAAAGTCTTTAAGGATATTTTTAAAGTTGTCCTTTGATAAGTTGAAGTCAAATAGATCGTCAATTAAGTTAAAAGATTTAGACATCCTATTAATTGGGTTGTTTTCTCCATAGTTGGTGGAATGGTGTTCAAGTGCTAAAAATGTATGGTTTCTAAATGTTCTGCATGGCACGTATTGATATGTTTTCCAAGATGTAAGCTGAATCTACGTGACCAAGCAAAACGTTACCAATAAAAGCTGCTCCCAAGAGAAGTCGTCTATTTTCAAGCGTGCATATTTTGTAATCTGTGCATCTTGTTGTGTATGGAGGTAAGCGAGCCACATTTTCATGGAATGGTAAGTTGTGGTCGTAATCCCAGTCACTTTTCTTTAACAAAAAAATCAGGAACTTCTTTTGAATGCTTTCAATTCTTTTTATGTGTACAGCATAGTATGGATTCCAGACCGTTACAGCGTATTCCAGTTGAGATCGAACATAAGCGAAATAGAGTGAACATAAGGTTAGGATATCCTTAAATTCACCTGTCCATCTTTTAACAAATCCGAACATGGCATTCGCTTTCGCAATACAATTTTCAATATGCCTATTGAAACTGGCGTTTTCGACAAATGTAACACCTAAGTCTATAACCTCATTGACTCTTTGCAGTACTTCGTTGTTGACTTTGTATGAAGTAATTATTGGATTTCGTTTACGATGGAAAGACATGATTTTGCATGTCTTAATATTTAAGTATAGTGAGTTCCGATCACACCACTCACTTAATCTATCTAAGTCTTCTTGAAGTTTCTCCGTATCTAACAATCCATTAATAGTACGAAAAATTTTCACATCATCTGCAAATATGAGCACGTCTAAGTTTTTGATTATCTCGGTTATTCGGTCTATGAAAACAATAAAAATCCAAGGCCCGAGGTGTGATCCTTGGGGAAGACCAGATGTAACTTTAATACAGTTTGATTTTTCATTTCCCATTATCACAAATTGGCACCGGTTTGATAGATATGATTTAAACCAATTTATGTAATCGAGAGAAAACCCAAAATTGAATAAACTCTGGAGTGCTTTATGATGACAGATATAATCAAATGCTTTACTAAAATCCGTGTACGCTACATCAACTTGACGGTGTTTTTCTATCTCGTTAATTAGTTTACTGGTGAATTCAACCAGATTAGTCGATGTGGATCGGCCAGGCATAAACCCATGCTGGTTTATTGATATATGACGTGCAATTGTGGATTTAAAGCTGTTGCATAATACTAACTCAAATAATTTTGGAATTGATGATGTAGTTGATATTCCTCTGTAGCATGAGATATCCTCACGTTTACCCGATTTAAAAATTGGAGTAATTTTTGAAATTTTCCATTTTTCAGGAAACACGCCGGTGTTTAAGGAATGATTGAATAGATAACATAATGGAATTGTTAAAATTTCAGCGTACTCCTTCAGAATAGAGGAGGGAATATCGTCAAGACCGCAACCATCTCCAAACCCCCTTAAAGCCGATAAAATGTTGTCCTCAAAAATAATAGGAGGAGTTATTGATGTGTTGTTGTTGCTGGGTTGTTCGTACAATCCACTAGTAACGCTTGGTCTATAGACTGATTGAAAAAACGACGCGAACATGTTAGCTATATCTTTGGCGTTTGAAGAGCAGGTATTGTTGTACGTCATATTAGCAGGGTATCCTTCAATTTCGCGTTTATTCCTAAAGTATTTCCCAAATTGTTTTGGATTTACTTTGATTTTGTCTTGAATTTGATTAAGATACGACCTGTATTTAGATTTGAAATAAATTTCAAATTCATTACTATGTTGTAGAAACGTAGTTTTGTCCGCTTCTAACCCGCTTTTCAACATTTTGGCATACGCTTTCGACTTCCGATTTTTTAAGTTAACTAGTCTATCATCAAACCAATGAGGGTGAGCATTTTGTGGTTTACAGCACATAGGTACATACATTTCGAAGCCTTGAAGCATGATGTCATTAAATTTGTCCACATTTTCGTTTATATCATTGGAATTGAGAGTTATTTGCCAGTTGATGGATTCCAGGTAACTTTGTAGCCCCACACGGTTAGTTTTTTTAAAGTTGAATTTCATTGGTTGAAGGTGTTCTGATCTCGCCATTTTAGTTAAGTCAAATACAATATCCAAAGATTTGTGATTAACATCATTTATGACAAAAGGTAATAGGGATTCAGAAATTTTAAAGGTGTCAATGTCGTTGCTGAAGACAAGATCCAATAATCTATCACGATTATTAGCAATTGTGTTTATTTGGTTCAAATTATAACCAAGCATGGCGTCCACAAATAAAGATTCCGCATCTGTTGTTATATTGCAAGGTAAAATACAGTTTAGTTCTGGGTCCAAGTTCCAAGTTATATTTGGAAGATTAAAATCACCAAGCACAAGAACTAAATCTGACGAGTTTGTTGTATTAATAACTTCATCAATCGCATCGATGCAAGTTGCATAATGATCACTATTTGATTGAGGTGGTATATATGCTGCGTAGATGATTAGATTGGTTTGGTTGATTTTGATTTTTACACCGATCTGTTCGACTCTCGATGGGGCTAAAGTTACTGGAGCATTTGAGAGTTTAGAATGTACTGCTATCAGTACGCCCCCACCCGATTTCTTTGAACTAGTTTCAGGAGACCGATCGCATCTATAAACAACGTAGTCATAGCCAAAAAATTCGCTGCTCCGTATGTCTGGTTTTAATGAAGTTTCACAAATTACATAAATAAGGTAGTTTGATTTTAAAACGAATTTGTAGAATTTAGATGCTTTTGATGCCATTTTGTTTACGTTTTGATAGTAAATTGCACATTTGTCATATACCGATCTTTTTTTGGACTTTATGGGCTGATTTACCTTTTGAGTAATAGTATAAGTTCGAGCTTTCATTAAAAGTGAGTGTAGTTTATCATTGGCCACCGGAGAAAAGTATTTAAATGATTTTGTGTGTCTAGAGATTGCAACTATGGCATGCGGTACACTATCGAACAGCTCAAGAGGTTGAGAATTGGTTCTTATACATATTACATTTGGTGAGGTTAAACCTTGTGCTTCATGGATCGTCAAGACTTTACTGGTTTCTGGTATCTTAAGCTGAGAGATTAATTGTTTATCAGCTCTGGTAAAAGTTAGATAGAAAGCGTTCTCTAACACAGGTAATGATGATAGATTTGGTGGCAGGTTTATAAATTCGGCGGAAGATTCCACTGTGTTCATACTAGTGATGTTAGGGTAGTATTCTTTGAGAGCAGAAGTAACATCAGCTGGGCATCGATACGTTACATTCAAGTATTCAGTCTTTGTTACAAAAGCACTTGCATCGGAAAATTTCATTTTGACATGATGTAATCTGTCAATATATGGTATTTGATTTTTGTCACCTAGAAGATATATTTTAGAACATTTACTTTTGATAACCACAAGTCCTATATATCCAGCATGCACCATCATGTACTCATCAACAAAAACTGTATCGTAGGTCCGGTTACCATTTATTAGGTATGAGGCAATCGTTTTGAAGTTTAATTTGATGTTATTAAAGTTAGTGTTTTTGTGCTCGCAACGTGATGTTACCTTTAATTTTATATCTGCAAGTCCTTCTTTTGTAGCACATAGAACAAGATCAGTGCCCAGATTATGGTTGTTTATAATCCATGTTGATTTACCACACCCAGGTACACCTTGAATATTTGTAATATCCGGCATCTTTATGTTTGTTTTAAGATAGATATTGTTTAACGAGTTGTAAGTCTGATGATCTAACATAATTACCGTACCCGATGAACAAAAAATGTATCTGTTTGGGGTAATAAATGTGTTTGTGTCTTCACACAGTTGCACCAGATTATTCCCATCGAAGTCACACTGATGTTTTGTGTTCGGTTTTTCGAGATATTGTTTGGTAGCGTTGTCAAATATAAATATGTTTAATTGTCGTAAGGAAGAAGCGGAGAAAGGTAATAGATTTATGTTCTTAATGTAATGATCCTTTAAGTGGCTTTTTATTAGGCTGTTTGAGTGTTTCATGTAAAACATTATTTCTATGATCGAATTCTTATAGCTGGACTCTGCAGACAACACCTTGTGAAAAGTCGGAGATGTGGGTGGAAAATCCGTACAGTTTCCATATGAGAACTTCGAGGGATCACCTGTAATCCAACGGGAAGATAACATTCTCTCATACTGCAGTGACATATTGAAAGGAATATTTAAAACCCATTTGATGTTGTTAAATGGAGAGTTTATAACATAATCCAACACTGGCAAAACCTTGTTGACATGATGGCTAACATCCAAGGTAATTGTGAAAGGCTCATTTTTTCGATGCTGCAAGTAGGATGTTAAAGTTTCTAAAGCGTAGATTAGATCACTGCAATCAGTTTTAGATTGATGAGTAACTACAATAACGTAGTTATCTCCGATTTTATAAACTTTTGTAACTTCATTAACTGATTTAATGTAGAAGTTATGTAGTATAAGTCCATTTCGGGATAGATATTTTTTAAGATTGCAATTATCCAATTTTTCTTCAAAAGCAACACAAATAAAAATAGATGATTTTATTAAGTGTTTGCCATTTAACCAGGTTGAATCGAATTATTCAGTAATAAATTATTATATTTTAATTTGCTTAGCAGTTTAGAGTTGTCGAGGTTTATCAGGTGTGCATTAAATAATCTGCATCAATTCATTGTAGTTCCGGATTATGGTAATTTATTTTTTAAAAAGGGTTTTTTGATTTCAGAGGATATTTGAAGCCGTAGTATGTTCTAATTATATAAAAAAGTCAATCAATGCTATTCAATTGTACTTATTTATAATAATACATTTTAAAGTGTTAAAATTTGTAATTCTTTTAAGATTCTTAGTAAATTATAATTTGTACATGACCAAAACATGTTTTAATCCCCGGTTGTAAGCCTGCGTATAAGCTCTTTCAATAGGTTTTACTGGATAAAGCTTCCAAATTGATCATGTTTGTGGTATAATTGGTGGTTTCAGATCGAAGTTAGTTTGCTTCAAGAACTGCATTGAAGCATAAATATACATAAGAGGACTCATGTAGAGGTTAATCTATTTTACTTTTGGCAATCTGTATAAGCCTATCAAGAACAATGAACTATAAAATAATTAACCCGATATGTTTATAAGGTTCATATATTTTAATTGTATATTTAAGATTTAATTTGACTCACGACAATTGGTTTAGTAATATTATTTTAATAGATTAAATTACTATGGTTATATGTAACATTGAAGTGTCGGTGCAGGGGAACTTTATGGGTTGCCTTATTTTGTTGGCTTGGAGACTACAAAATAAAATTTATATTCAGACAAATATTGATATACATACTAAGATGGTTTTTGTGTTTTTGGGATCATGTCACTTTTTTAATTAGATTATTTTCTACTAACTACATAGCTACTTATTACTAATTCTGCTACCTTATAGATTCCAGATTAGCTATTTTTGAAAACAGATGTCTTTGTTTCACTTTTATTTTTATAAATATACATATTTGTTTTAGATTAAGGATGATAAGGTTAAGGATGATAAGGTTGAAGAGCGGATCCATCCGTTTGATGCTACAATATTTGGATTCGATGTATTTTATTTTATTTTATTTTGTTTGTTTTACAACAACCAAATTATAATTAATTTAGTTAATCATTACATTACATTTATTCTATTCAAGAATAATTTAACTATGTATATCGTACAAAATAATTAATCTCTAACTCATAATAATGACGTTTTATTTCAGGAAATTTACCATTCAGATGCCAACATAATTATCAATTTTTCTAAGATGCTATAATAAAGGTGTGGCGGGCCCGGCATCGCGTTATTGTAAATTGATATGTATGGTATATACAATTTAATCACTCATAATAATGAAATTTCATTACAGGACATTTATACTAATTAATCAATTAATTTTTAGGATGGTGATTGCTGATTATTTACATCTCGAAAAACAGAAATAATTGTGCCGTCTTGTGCTTTACTAACTATTGATTGGTGTCTGTAACCGGGTCAAGTCTATCATATCTAACAACCTTTCCTGTCTCTCCATCTTGTTATATGTAAAAGGGGTGTACGGTAGGCCCGGCGTATCCAGGATCCCTGCTTAGTCTTGGCCGTACATTCTAATCAATCAATCAACCTAACCATCCTGCTCTGACTTGTGACACATGAAATAGCAAATTTTATATCGGTAAAATCTTTACCCCTATTCTTAATTCTATAGTAAATAGAAATAAATATTCTATAGTAATCCAAAACAGCAAATTTCAGACATAGAATTATAATGTCTGAAATTTGCTGTTTTGGATTTTTTTTTTCGGGAGAATAAAAAAAAATATAAAATGTTATGATAGTAAAAATGTCATGATAGTAAAAAATTTTCGGGATGACATTCAAAACTAGCGTAATGCAGTAAATTCTTCGGGATGACACTGAAAAATGTCGTGATATGTTTTGTAGTGTTGTTGTGTGGGCTAACTTCACAGACATCTATTTCGAGTGGTTCGGTTTCTACAGAAAAATCATATAGTGTACAATAAAGTACTAAGCATCGAGCAATTATAGGTATAGCGCAATAGTTTGTTTGGTCCCGCCTTGCGTGAAGGACATTCAAAATCTACACTTTCTGCAATATTTAGAGAACATTGTAATAGTTTGTGATTTTTGTTCTAAACTCTAAAGTCATTCTTTAAAATTCTACAGATACGAGCCATGTAACCGTAATGATTATGATTTTATGTAAACAATACGTCCAACAAAGCCGACATAAATTACAGTGTTTATACAATTATGTACTTAAGTAGGTTGATTTAATGGCCCAATTACTAAAAATGTAATTATTCAGTTCAACTGTTAGAGAAATAATTAGTCAAAATTTATTATTTAAATGGGAGTATCACGAGGTCCGGAAATGTAAATCTGTTAATCGAATTGACTTATGAGTTTATACAAAGATGTGGCATGTGTGGAAAATTCATATTTATTATTTAAAATATTTACCATTTCTTGTATTTATCTAAGACTTTTGCACATAATTATAGGTACATGGTATACTTAGATAAACCAATATCAATTTGACTTAAATCTACATAACATTTACTTTCGCACTTTCATTTTCGTCATTGAAACAAGTAATTTTACTCGATCTACAATAAAATATGTCTATTCAAAATAATATCATAACATGTAAGCATATGCTTTTACACAAATCGATACAGTTCGTCTCATAAATTGTATACTAATCGTTATGCTCGATTATGATATGTGAAGCCGTGCAAAGAATTGGCTGTAAATCGTTTTAGTGCCTCAGATAACGATAAGTCATTACAATCGACACAATGCGTTCGCTTCTCGTTGTTTATCATTAAAGCGCCATAAATGTACGTCTGTTTGTACTTTCATTTTTATCGCACGCTGAGTCACCGCAAATACGAGTGTACTCTCATGTAATTTATAATATATAGTTACTGTTTTGTACATCAATTTTCGATAATTAATACGAGTAAGTCACAATCATGTGTGTTTATCAATTTATAATTTATTTGGAATTCGTTCGCATGTGGCAATAATAACATGTTATTTAATAATATTCCATACTTAGACTAACCTGTTTACTTAAACAATTTACTGTTATGTAATCTAAGTGTATATAAGAAGGGTACGATGTTCGAGGGTCAGTTTAAAGAGTTAAAACTTGGCAAACACGGTGCCGCCAGAAAGTCAACTAACTGGACCTTGGTGTAGTGTAATTTATCCATCCGGCGATATCTGTTATGAGCAAGAACTTCAAACTATTCGACATATCATCTACGATTGGATACAATTTTTACAATGGCCGATTTTAGGCTCGGTACGGCATTGCATCTACTTCTTATCCGCCATCTATGATCCCAATACCGTCAATAGCTTCATATAAACTGCAATCTATCATTTTTCCTACGCCTAAAACTGTTTTGTTCTCTAGGTTCTATGCTAGTAAGGCAAGTCGAAATGTTAAAATTTGTCGAACTATTTTTTTTTAATTTTCAAAAGCGGTTTATAAACATTAAAATTAGCTTTATCACTTTGGATGGCAGCCCAAACGAGTGACGAAAGTACTGTGACTGTGCTGGAAGTCGAACTCGTATATATACAGCTAGTTTCGAACTTTTTTACTTTAAGGCCGCTAGGATCATGTTATATACCATTGGAAAGGTCTCAAAAAGTTCAAATAATGTATAAAAGCATGAATTTATATCTACATTGAGTGGAGATATGACCTTCCGAAAATTGCCCCAAAAAATCAGTTTTTCGAGTATACCTGCTCCAAAAAGTACACCAATTATCTTTTAACTAGCAAGTTATGATTGTAGACGTCAATACCAATTCAACGACACCTCAAACGTACAAAACGGATGATTTTGACCAAAGTTATGACATTTGGAAATTTTTCTATGACGTCATCATATAATCTTGCTTTGATATACTTATATGTTTATCCGTACTTTTTTCATTTGATCTCATATTTTCAGGGTTTGTAGTACAAAACTAGGCAACTTTTGTTCTACAACTTTTGATTTGGTCGCAATGTTGGCTGCGGCCGGCCTCTGAACGGCCGTTTTTGGCCATTTTGGACACGCCCACAGCGCTGAATCTATTTGACATACCCCGGACATACATATATGCATATCGTTGGAACGATATTGACGCCAGCTATCAAATAGCATATAAAAAAAATTTCAAAAAATTAGGGTGGAGGGTCTTTTTGGCAAAAAAAACTGAAAAATGCCAAATCGGCCAGCCGGCAGCCACATTCGGCCAAACTGCTAACAAATTAGCCTAAGACGTTTGGTTCATATTGTATTTTCAGGATTATTAGCCACAAACCTCGCCTACAATATGACATCAACCGTTTGTCCCAGAAAACTCGTATATTTTAGATATTGACCTCCTTAACTTAAAAGCCACCCTAATTTTTTGCAAAATTTCATTTTTTGGCTCAAATGCACCGTAATATCGGTCCGTTGCGGTTCACAATGATAGTGAATCAACTTATTACAATGAAACAAATATAAATACATCATATTATTATCATTGCTAAGAGAATTTTTACCAGTGACCCCTTTTTCAAAACAAAAAAAAATGAAAAACTGACAAATTGATGTGATCGAAAAAATCAATCAGCGAGAGGGTAGCTACCATTAATTTTTGTTTCCAACTAACACACTAAAATATGTATATTTTATTGTATTGTTTAAGGGATCAAAAATGAATGGTAGCCGCATGCGGTTAGTGACACAGCAAGAAACATGCAAATAAAATTGTTGAATTACTCAATCGATTTTCTACCAAAAATACATGTATCTGATCTAAATTTTTACTACTCTGTAACATGCACTAAAAATTAAACTACAAGTGTAATAAGATCACACCCGGCATGACCTGTTTGTGCCATGTGGTAAAGGATTCTAAAACAAAATACAGTTCACACACACACTCGATAGCACACAAGTGGCCGCTACGTGTTATTGCCTCAAGTCGTATTCATACGACGGATAAAAATCTCGTATGAATACGACTTGAGGTACAATGACATGCGGCCACTTGTGTGCTATCGAGTGTGTGTGAACTGTTCTGAAAACAATAAAACGAATCGCAATCCAATTCATTTTCAATTTGCCACGCCAAAATCATTGATATCAAATAAAAAACCTCTTAACGAGATAAATGTTCGAGTGACGAAAGCCGAATTCAATTCACAAAATTTCTGATATCAAATTTGTGCCGAAAAAAACAATTGCATTCGATTTGTCAACGATTTTTCGGAATGTTCAACAACAACGTGCTGAATGCACTAACATTCTGAAAAATCGTTGACAAATCGGAAGCAATTGTTTTTTTCGGCACAAATTTGATATCAGAAATTTTGTGAATTGAATTCGGCTTTCGTCACTCGAACATTTACCTCGTTAAGAGGTTTTTTATTTGATTACAATTTAATTTGATTAATTAGTAATGAGTATCCCCCCCCCGTGCCGTTATTACAACTTCCTCCTTCTGGCCATACTAAGTAGAATGCTTTGTATGTTTTCTTGCGGAATGAGATTCCACCCTTCTTGTGCTGCAAAACTCAGCTCTGCTATCGAATCTAGCGTGGGAGCTCTAATACGGCGTTTTAGAATGTCCCATACGTGTTCGATCGGATTTAGATCCGGGCTCATTGGTGGCCACTTAAGTGCACTATAATGCTGATGTCTTGGAGATATTGATGTATTGTTGGAGCTATACGTGTACGTACTGGAGCCGTACGGCCCTTCCAACTGATTCCACTCCAAAACATTATTGAACCTCCACCAAAGCTTACATTTTGCACTATGTTACATGGTGCGTAGCGTTCTCCAACTCTTCTGTATACAAGATTACTTCCATCTGGTTTCTATAATTGGATTCTTGTCTCAGCTGAAAAGAGAACAGTGTCCCATTGATCAGTTCCCCAATTTGCATGAGTATGAGCAAATTCTAATCGGCTGGATTTGTAACGCGGAAGAAGCCGTGGAACTGTTACGGGCCGTTTTGGAGTTAGGTTCACTTCTTTTAATCTTCTTTTAATTGTTCTGGTTCTAATATTCACTTGACAGGACCAAGCAATTCATTTTTCATTTGAGTAGCAGTACTCTTTCGATTTCGTAACGAATTAATTTTATAAAGTCAGTCGTCATGCTCGTTGCGTCGTTGCTTTTACGCCCTTGGCCGGGGTTTCTTTTATATTCACCGGTCTTTCGATATCGCTTAAGTATTCGTGAAGCCGAAGACTGGTTAATTCCTAATTTTCGTACGATTTGTACTTGAGTATTATAACCTTCCTGATACAATGTGACGACTTTAATCGCCTCCAGCCCATGAAAGGGTGACATATTACAATGGATCTTATATTTTTTTATTTATTTATTTATATTAGGTGTTAACTTTAGAACACATTTACAAGAACTAGTGGTACTGCATTTACAAATAATTGATAAGCAATGGTACAAAAGCCGATCGTTGCGTGGAATTTCAAACTATATATATATATATATATATATATATATATATATATATATATATATATATATATATATATATATATATATATATATATATATATATATATATATATATATATATATATATATATAAGTTAAGTTAGAACGGTAGTTCAAACTAAAAAAAATATTTTTTCAGACTAGGTCTGCTTTATTCAATTACCAACTTATATCTAACTTTTACATATTATAATTTTTCTTTAAATAAAAAATATGCGAGTGTACAATTTTACACGCGCATTTACAATTTTGCTGATTTAAGAAAATAGAAAATAATATATTAAATGAATTGTGCCATGCTGATTTAGCCAATTTATGTAGGATGACATTTGAGCCTCTGTTGAATGCACATTCCATGTATTCATGAAACGTGGTGGCATGAAATGATGACAAAGCTATATCTTGTGCCTTAACTCCTCCCCCTTTAAAAATCCTCGTCTTGTGGATTTAGAAATATATTTTGATTGGTTATATCCCTAGGTGTGGTGTTGGTGGAGTTGCGGTTCCTTCTTTAGGAAGCCATACTACTTTGTTCTTTTTCCGGTATCCCATGCGTGCTATGCAGATGATAATTGCTATTAGGATGATTGTTATTATTCCGATGTCTGTTGCGTTGTTGTTTTGATAATCTACGGTGAGTTTATCCAGTAGACTTATGCTCTTTTGATGCAGGTTGTGTAGGTACTCTAGGTTTAACCTGACTCCCTTTTGCGTGATGTTTGTTAAGAGTACGGGTGGAAGAATTTGTGATGTTTTTATCTCCCGGTCGGTGAATGTCCATCCTTTTATTTCTAAGGTTTCATTTTGATACTGTATCAGGAAGTTTCCGTTTAGATGTTTCTCCGAACTGTTTTGTTTGAGTGTACCATTGAAGTTGTTTAGAAATATGGTATTTTGGTTTACTGGTTCGATTATCTCTTTTTCGTTGAAAGAAAATTCGCAGCCTACGTTAAATCCTTTCATTAGCTGATTTATACAGTGATCTTCATTCAACTCCTGTAGCTGGTTAAGCCCACAAATAGTGATTTCTCTTCTACTTTTGCATTGGTTGTTATGCCGTATATTCTATTTTGGTTTAGTAGAATTTCACTGTATGCCAGGTAGATCTGCCTATTGTTCTTGATGGTGGATCGTAATTTTACGTGGTGAAATTCTTCTCCGTTCGTTTTTGGTATCGAAATTACGTATAGGATTATCATATGTCTCGCATTAACATAGTGCGTTCAGCATGCTCTATTGCCTCTACTTCGTTGTAGTAAAGTAGGGTTTCTACTTCGTTCAACAATCGATTAATTTCTTCCTTGTCCAATAAGTTGGAGTTTATTATTCCACCTTTTGCTAACTGGACTGCTCTGACTATTTCTTTCACCTCTTCTTTCAGCAATTGGAGGCGATTGAACATAGTTTGTTGGAATACATCGTCAGCGTTTCCATCTAGGTGCAGCTGGATTTCATTGTGCTGCTTGAGGATTTGTTGGATCTTTTGCGTAATGGCGTTGTTGATTTTGTATTGCTCGTTGTTATTTTCGATTATTCTGTTCTGGCTGTTGAGTATGGCATCCCAGTCAGTAGCATCAGGTGAGCCAGCAATCCATTTCCAAGCTGAGCCGATCCAATTAATGGAGCGTTTGGTCTTCTGCTTGTGGTACTTAAGTTCTCCTAGTAGTTTATGGATTTCATTAATCTGGTAAGCTAGCTGCGGTTTTAGGATGCTAGTTGGGCTGATATCCTTAATCTCCGATTGAATTCTGGAAAGGACGTCTTCATAACAACTAAGGTCGATTTGATGAATCACTTTGAAATTGCCACTGATTATGTTGCCATTTCCCTCGCGTATTGAAATTATCGGGGTGTCGTAATGATAAATATTTAAGAACGTTATTGAAGTCCATAAGCACAAGCTGGAAAGAAGTGATTTTAGTTAGTGACGTTTTTGATGTGAGTTTTGTGTATTCTTCTGCCGGAGTTGGTTGTCACTGTGACTTTGTTGTCTTTGGCAACAGTTTCTTTCCTGAATTTTGGTCTATCTTTGCCTTGGATTTGCTTGATAGCCGTGAATATTGTGTCGCCAATTTCATAAGATTTGGGCTCGTTCCTTTTTACATTTTCCCTTTGAATTTTTTGCTTTTGGCTATTTTTTATTCGTTCTATGATGTCTTCGTTGACTTTTTCCTTAAAGTCTAGCAAGTCCTGATAATTTATTCGCTGTAACCTGCCGAGGAATATATCGCACGGTTTTTTTCCTATAACCGAGTGCACGGTGTTGTTGTACAGATCTACAGCTATGCTGACCAATTCTTTTGTCGTGAGGTCCTTGTACTCGGTTTTAAGGCATCTCAGTATTTCTATTACCGTTGAATGGACCCGTTCAACTGTGCCATTCACTTCGCTTTTGTTGGTTGGTGTTAAGTAGACTTTTATTCCGAGTGCTTTGATGTAATTCGTAATGATGGGGCTCACGAAACTAGGTTCGTTATCCATAACCAATATTCTGGGTACCGTGAAGTAATGTAACGCTTTGATCACTTTATCTCGCAGATGTAGTGCCGATCGATCCTTGATGTGGAAGAATTTCGCGAATTTAGAAAATTTATCCTCGCATGTGATAAATTTTTCGTTTTTAATGTCTATGATGTCGATGTGTATTATCTCCGAGGGATATCTAGGTACCGGTGTTTCCTGCATTTCTGGTTTGTTAGGATGTCTATCGTACTTATTCTCATTACAGGTGTCACAGTCTCTTGTGTACTTCTTAATCAGACTGGCCATTTGAGGGAAGTAATATTTTTCAAGAATTTGTTGTTTATTCTCCTTCCAGTTGCGATGAGCCCTCCTGTGCTCCTCTTCAATTATTCGAAATTTATTATCTTCATTACGGATGTCCTCCACTACTCTTCGCGTTAATCGTACCTTGTAGTTGTTGAAATTTTGTTGGTAAACTTCCTGGAGAGTTTGCATGTACTCTTCTGGAATTTTTATACCGTTGAGCAACGTTGGATGTAATCTCCTTTTAAGAATTCTTGTTAGAATCTCTCTATTTATAACTGGTAGTGAGATGTAATGTCGATGGTAGTTGTTGTGTGGTTCTTCGTTGACGTACATGTCGTCCCCTCTACTGAATATTATTTGAACCTTGAAGACATTTATAGGCGATTCACAGTGTTGAATTAGTTGGGTTCCATCCTCTTCAGCGCTGTGTGCTGTCCCACTCCTTGAAGATGATAATATGTTCGCTTCCACTTTTAACCTCGATAAGGCATCCGCTCCTTTGTTAGTTACGCCCGGCTTATATATTAACTCATAGTTGTATTCCTCGATGCGCGCTTTCCATCGTTTGAGTTTGTTGTTATTATTTCGGTTACTTAGCGCAAACGTCAAAGGTTGATGGTCTGTCACTATTTTTATTTTTTTAGCACCATACAGGTAGTTTCGGAGACTATCCAAAGCCCACACTATAGCCAACATCTCCTTTTCATTTGTGGCATAGTTTTCTTCTGTAGCGTTCAGGGATCTCGAAACATACGTGATTGAGCGATGTTTTCCTACTTCGCCTTGCGATAGGACTGCTCCTATGCTGGTGTTTGAGGCATCCGTTGTTAGGATGAAGGGTCTATCAAAGTCGGGAAAGATGAGCAGATCCGATGACGACAGCTGTTCCTTCAGCTGTTCGAAGGCTTTTAATTCTTCTTTACACAGCTCGATTTTGACTTTTCTTGATTTATTCGCCTTCACCTGGGCATTCTCCCCCCTCGTGAGGTTCGTTAGCGGTTTGGCGATTTTGGCAAAATCTCTGATGAATCGGCGGTAGTAAGAGGTTAATCCAAGGAATCCCTTTAATTCCTTAAGGTTCTCTGGTGGTCTGAGATTTCTTATTGCTGCTACCTTTTTTGGGTCTGCTTTTATGCCCGAACTGGTTACGATGTAACCCAGGAATTCCGTTTCGTTTTTCAGAAATTCTGTTTTACTGAGGTTGACTCGAAGATTTGCGTCTCTTAGCTTCCTGAAGATTTTTCTGACGTTACCAAGATGTTGTTCTTCATTTTTTCCGCCGAAGACGATTATATCGTCAATATAGACGTAACAGATTTTTCCTATAAATTCTTTTAGGACGTCGTCTATCATGCGCTGAAAGATGGTGGGCGCATTCCTCAGCCCAAATGGTAACCGCAGGAATTCGTACTTCCCGTTCATCGTCGAGAATGCGGTTTTCGGAATGTCTGTTTCTTTCATTTTTATATTGTGGAAGCCTGACGTCAAGTCGATTGTTGTATAGAACCTCGAATTCCCTAGGCTTGCGATTGTGTTACTTATGTCTGGAATCGGGTAGGTATCAGGAATGGTAACTGCATTCAGTTTCTTGAAGTCAATTACCATGCGGTATTTTTTTATTCCCGAAGCGTCTAGTTTTTTTTCCACGATCCATATAGGTGAATTGTAAGGGCTCTTCGATGGTCTGATTATCCCTTCTTCTAGAAGTTTCGCTACTTGCTCGTCAACTTCCTTCCTCATATTTATGGGGTACGGGTACGTCTTCGTGTAGATAGGATCTTCCGTTGTAGTTCTTATTTCTGCCCTTACGGTTGTATCGATGATTTGTTCATCATTGATCGGTCCAAAAATTTGTAAGAACTCATTGATTAAGGATTTCAATTTTAGTTTTGTTTCCCCGTCCAAATGGCTATCTCTGACCTCGATGTTATTCACTTGGGTCGAGAATTTCTCCTTCAGTGGAATACGGACACCTGGAGAGATGGTTAGTAAGTTTTCTCTCCTATTTATCATGGCCTCTACATTTCCTAGCGTGTCGTCACCAATTATGCCGTCGAATGAGGTTAAACCAGGTAACACGAAGAATTCTACTGGGGTATCATTTCCGAATTTTTTAAATATCGTTGCTGTTATTTTTTGTTTTATTGGTATATCACCCCCTGCTGATTTGACGGTGAATGGTTTGTTTACTTCTTGTGCACCCATAGCGAGTTCTTTCCTTATAAAGTTTTTGTTGGCGCCCGTATCAATGAGAAATTTGAGTATTTTGTCATTTCGACATTTGTACTCTAGGTAAGGTAGGCTTGAGAGGCCTCCTCCATAAAATTTACTTCACCAGTTGGGTCGGGTACTTCGTCTTCGTTATCCTCATAGTTTTGAATATATTCTTCTTATTCTTCGCATTCTTCATAAGGATCTTCACTTTGCTGTTCCAAGTGATACACCCGTTGTTGTTTTTGGGCCTTCACATTCGCATCCGAAGTCATTTCCCTTTTGAAATTTGGGCGATTCATATAATTAACCCTTTGTGTTATTACTGTTGGATCTACTGACATCGGCACTGGTGGCTTTGGTTGCTGCGGTCGTTGTGGTAATCTACCCTCTTGTTGTTGTTGGTTAATTCCATATCCTATATTTCTTTGTTGTAGGGATAACCTTGGAAGTGGTCTCGGTGCTTCTTGGTAAGGTTTGTTTTGTGAATAAATTTGGTTGACTGGAACTGTAACCATATTGCTGCTGTTAAACCTTCTATCGTGTATGGTTAGGTTTCGGAAATTCAGATTCTGTATTTCCAAACAAGATGCGTAGGCTTCGGGTAGGGTTGCCGGTCTTTGAATTGTTAACATTCTAGATATTTCGGTTGATACTCCTCTAATGAATACGTCCAACGCGCGGTTCCTATACATTTCCATTAAAACTTTCATTGAGTCTTTATTATAATTTTCGGTTTTGATTTTATTTATGATGAGTGAGAGCTGGTGATTAACGTTAGCGTAAAATTCGTCAACGCTTTTGTTTCCCTGTATTAACCTTCCAAGCTGGTGTTCTAGCGTACGTTGGTCTCTTTTATCAGCGTAATGTAGTGATAAACAATTTTTAATCTCGCTCCAGCTATCGTTAAAAATATTGTACGATATGAGCGCAGAATCCGCGGTTCCCAGTATTTTTTGCCGTATGTTTTGGAGTATGGCCCGATAGATTGGCCTATCCTTGACGATCTCATAATCCTCCAATATGCCCTCTACGCTATTTATCCATGACACATATTGTAGGGGGTTCCTATCGAATACCTGTAACTGTTTTACGCAGTCTGGTAGTATTAAAATTGTCAAGCGGGATTTTTTTTATTACAAAAAAAAAACATGCGTTAATTTTGTCCACGACTGTATATAGACAATATTCCAATGTAAATATATAGTACAACATCAGTCGTCGCGACCTGATAAGAAGACTGATTTTTTAAAATCAATAATCTCATCCGCTCGAAACTGATTGTTGTGATTCTTACAAATTTTTCATCTATAAGTCAAAAATTCAAATGTATTACGCTAGTTTTGAATGTCATTTTACTATCATGACATTTTTGGTATCATAACATTTTTCATTATTTTTGTTATCCCGAAAAAAAAATTCAAAACAGCAAATTTCAGAAAACAAAAGTCGAGACAGGTGTTACCATCCCGAAACCAAAATAAATATTGAAGCGCAGAATTCAAATATGCAAAATCAAGCATTCTTGCTATATCCCTTTTCCGGCCTGCCATCTCAATTGTGTGGATGAAGAAAGAGAAATTTATTTTTGTATGTATTTTGGACACAAAATATACACATTTGTGTATAATGCTTAAATCGTTTTCGTCGGAAAAATAACACGATAACTACAATCAACGTTGGCAAAAAACGTGTTTTTTTATATTCATCATCTAGTTTACATTTCTAGTGAGGTATTTATAATAATAATAATAGTTATAATTTTATTTACAATAAATAATTTTATACATATTGTTGGATGCAGTTTGCAGTGGATTCAGAATCCCCCAGTTTTTGTTTAGATCCAACAAAAAAAAAACGTTTTTTATAATTATGTTTTTAACAAAGTGTTTACATGTTTAAAATCTCTTTCGGTTTTGAAATCACACCTTTTTCGTTTCATTTCGCCACTGCGTGTATGCAATATGCATACGGACCAAAATCAAAGGTAGATAAACAAAGTTTGCACTCAGGAGAATCAAAATTTAATTTTCTGCCACATTTACGATATATAAACAAATAAAGTCAAAAAAAAAGTTTTCAAAATTAAATTTTCATAGCATTATGAATTTTTATTCGTTTACGTTATTTGGCCCTTATGTCACATGTCACTCAATATATTAAGGCCGTATACATACATAGGCACTGGTTTGTTTCACTTATTATCTCAAAAAATTCTCCAAATAGAAACCTATTTGGAAAATTGTTCAATTTTGGTAAAAGGGTGCTCTGTAAACCGAACAGGGTTCGATGCTGCAATTTCTACGATTGTTAATAACTTAGCATTAAAAATAAACGCACAAAATTACTTAAAAAAACTTAAATGGATGAAGCGCAAAGGGATACTTGCACAATCGGTGTGGTGACTCGAGAATAATACAGATTCATCGCCAACAGAATTACAAGCATGCCAAAAAGGCTTAAATGAAGCTATATACCTGCCCACTAAGTTGCAAACTTAACCGATCCACGTTTTCAAAGACTGAAATTAAATGAGAAACAGCTTCAATGTGCAATGCTATATGTATATTGCCGAAAATTACGTCGAAGTTATGCCTGAAATCATAAATTATCAGGCAAAATAATTTTCCATTAAAAGTTATTTGTTTCCAACTCAACCACAAATGTTAAACCTATAACATGGTCGGCGGCACGAACGACAAATCAGCAAACAACTTTTTGTTTGCTGGATTTTTATTTTTTTTTATATTGTGTCAAAGGCTTTATTCTTGAATCTTTCTACATAAGAAACTAACAAGAAATGTTCAAACCTTAAGCCAATTACATTTTTTAAGCTTTAATCAATGTTAATACGTAATATTAGTGTTCACAATTTAATTTAGATCCTACTTATAAGCGTAATCTACACATTTAATGATTTTACGGGTTCACTAGTCCGAGTGGATCTGATCTTCTCCCTGAAGTCCCTGAAATTTTGAGTAGTATTTCGAATTGAATTCCTTGATTGCTTTTTTAACCGTTTTAAAACTAAAGTCTTAGCAATACTAGAGTTCTCTAGTAGAGTTCTTTAGTTGATGCATTGGTGGATCCCCATAACTGAATACCATATATCCATATTGGCTTAATTAACGCTTTGTAAATAGTAAAACCTTATTATCTAATGATAACTTGGATTTTCTTCCTATCAGTTAATACATTTTGGAAAATGTTATTTTTATTTGGTTGCGCTTTGCTTCAATTAGTTCTGCCACGTTAGCCATCTATCTAGGTGTAAGCCTAGGTATTTGACCTTGGTTTGTTGAGGAATATATACACCGATTAATTGTACTGGTGAGCACGAGCGTTTCTTCAGAGTAAATTATTCGCCAGATCTTGAGCCAATCCTCAATTTTGCTCAGATGACTTTGCACTTCTCTTGAGGCTGTTTGCGTGCTTTCATGTGATACCAAGATGGCTGTATAATCCACAAATGTTGATATTATTACATAGTAGGTAACAGGAAAGTCTGCCGCGTACAATAAATATAGAATAGGTCGCAGAACGCTTCCTTGTGTTACTCCTGCGCTTATATCATTTAGGGAAGTTTTTGCACCATTTTGTTGTACCATGTATTGCCTTTGGAATAGATAGTTTTCTAGAACTGAGTTAATATTCTTCGGTAGGAGCGCTTTAAGTTTGTATATTAGTCCATTGTGCCAAATTTTGTCAAATGCTTGCGCTATATCCATGAAAACAACAGAACAGTATTGCTTTACCTCAAAGGTCTGTCTGATTGCATTTACAATTCTATGGACTTGCTCTATGGTACCATGTTGGTTTCGGAACCCAAATTAATGGTCTGGAATGATTTGCCTTCCTTCTAATACTGGTTTCAGTTTTGTTATAAACATATTTTCAAACAGTTTTGAGATTGTGGGAATGCTTATTGCTTATATATCTTCCATGTTTGAGGAATATGATTAGTTCGTATGATCGCATTAAAAATGTACGTTATTAGTTTTATGCAGTTGTCTGGTAATTCCTTTACCAGTTTTCCAGTAATAAGGTCAAATCTTGGCGCCTTTTTCGGGATAATGCAAGTTTTGACTGTGTTCTTAACTTTCTTCCATTCGAACTTTATAGGTTTAAAGGATGAATCATCATCCATCTGGCAAGGCAGCACGATATTATTAGTTAATTCGTGTCGTGAAAACAACGGCTTTAGATGTGCAGCGAAAGAGCTTTTTCTACATCGCTTCTCGCCCAATTTCGACTTTGTAGGCCTTTTCAGAATTTTATTGCCTTCCACAAAGAATACTCAGTCTTCTTTGTTGCCGAGAGTTCACTTAAATAATTCTGGACACATTGATTTTCTTCTTCCTGCAGTGCAAAATTCAGGGTTTTGATTGCTCGATTTAATTTGCATTTCAACAATGGTGGTTTTAGTTGTTGCCATTGCCATCGAATTTTCCGCTTTTTCTGGATTAATAAACTTTACTAATTTTTTAAGAATTGTCGGTGGTTGGCGAAACCTTTTCAGCTGATATTTTCAGTGCCTCTTTTAGCTTTTCTGCAGCCACATCAATATCTGCTGATGTTTGTAGCAGGATATCAAGATGACAATTTTGTTCAACTAGTCTCCTATATATTGATTCCAACCAGTTCGTTTGTTTGTCAAATGTTTCGGTGTTTCGGTAGGACGTATACTCATTGTTACTATTATCGCTGAATGATCAGACAACAGATCATATAGCAAGCGATGACCTTAACATACGTACGCGCAATTCCTTTGGTTACGCAGAAATCAATTAGATCTGGTACTTTCTTTTTATTCACGAATATGTTATCGGAGCAGTTTTACTGCAAGGGTTAAATAAAGAGGAACGTCCGATTGAATACGCCAGCCGTTTATTAATCGATGCAGAACAAAATTATACCACTATGTAGATGGTCTTGGGTTACATTTTGGGCAATTACTTTTTATGAACCCTGCCAATCCCACATGTATAACATTTTAGTTCGTGCTTTTTAATATTAGTTTTATAATTTGGTTTAGACTGTTCCAATGAACGAGGCCTATTTTTCCGACAATCTTCTGTTTTGTGGCCGGACTTTTTACAACCTTTACAAAACGCGTTAACCTTTAGAGAATATACGGATTTCGTTATCTGATTTTCCTCCTCATTCAGCTCCTCCTCCTCTCTAGCTGCTTTCAACAATTCATCAAATGATTTGAAATGATTGCGTTTCACTTTCTCGCGAATTTTTAACGATAGTAATCCATATAGGTACCATGTTCAATTACACTTTTTTCACCTAAATCCTTTTCAGGTAGTTGTGCAAAAAAAAAACACGAATGTTACAAACAAATAAGTCTGTTTTGATATCTTCCGGTTGAGGATTTGAAAAGATTTCCCGGTAAATTTTATACGGTTTTTTCTTTTTACCGTAAACCGAATAAAACCGTGGCATCATAGTCGTTATTTACGGTTGATTTGACGCCTTCTCACCATGTAGCTCGGTTCCTTCGAGTAGCATCTAAGAAACGCACCAACACTTGAGCTTTTTGCTCCATTAAATCTGGAAGTGCAATCTGCAAAACTTCCAGTTTCTATATGTTGTAGCGGAACAGCTCTCGGGACCTTATTCTTTTGAATTACGTTCAACTATTTTTGAAACTGTTCATTTGTCAACTGAATTGGTGCTTAGCCATTTTAATTTTGGTTTTCCTAAGCAAAATTTATTTAATATTCGAATCTGAATTAAAGTTTCTTGAATTTAAAAAATTTAAATAATTAAAAATTAATTAATAAATTATAAATTTAAATTTTAGTAAAATCACAAACTATTTCCGGAAACATAACCCTAAAAATAGCAACAAAACTCGGAAAAGTCTCCTTTTTCAAAAGTTTACTGCCACTTTCGGAAAATAACCCCAAAACGTTACACACTGCATTAAATTATGTATAGTCTGTATTTTTACGATATTTGTTTCTGGACAGAGATTCTCGATGATACCCGTTTACGCACAAAATTTGTTTGATTTTCTTTTATATGACTAATGTACTCAGAGTCGTTAAGCCCGGTGTGTGATTGATGAGTTTAAAACATTTCCAGGTTAAAACGGCTTAAAACATGTTTAAAACACAGATTAAATCCATCATGTTTTAAACGTGCCAACCCTGCGCATGGTACTTAATCTGTTCCAAATTACATCATATTCGCATGTTATACAAAAAAATATCGTTTCCATTGAACATAAACATGAAAGAATAGTTACCATCGGAATTAACTAATTAACAGGCGACAGTAATTTACATTACATTGTTATAATGCGTAATTACTATCATTATTATTATTTTTTTCGTTTCGTTAAGTATAAAATAGCAATATTGTACAAATTGTTTACATAATGTTTACATTAACAATTATTCATGTCTAAGAGTAATAAAACCTTACACAAACATTAAAAATAAAAAATGGTTTGTCGGTTTTCGCTTTTCGCGGTATTATTCGACTTCTGTCATATAATACACGCATAGTGTATCAATCGGGATTTATTTCAGTTTGATTCATAGTTCCAAAAATGTTTAAATAATTAGTTAACACTCGATGGATCACTTCAAGTCAAAACGACATATAATTTCTATAAGCGATAAACATCGTGAGTATTTGCTTTTATATCCCTTTTTCTGCCTGTCCACACAATTGTGTGGGTAAGGCAAAAGAATCATGTCAAAAGTTTATTTTTGTATGTGTTTTGAACCAACTTACACTATTGTGCATACCTTTCAAACTTATTTTCGTCCGAAGAAGAACAAACTATACACACAATTGTGTTGGTGGTACATACTTCAAATTATCAATAATCAATTTTATCAAAAACGGAATTATACATACTATGCTTTTTTACGCACATATTTGTGTGGTTTGAACTTAACTTGAACCAATTTATTTTTTATTTTTGGTAGAAAAAGGGATATTACATTTCTCGCTTAGTGTTAATTTGATCTTCAAATGCCATATGGTACTCACAGTCAAGATTAAAACTTATTATTAATTGAGACATTGAACTCGAGGAGTAGAGAAAAATAATTATATGTATTTAGCGATTGCGTAGAATAAATAATATGTTTTCCATCATGACCTACACGATACGAGACGCATACCACCCGAAGCTGGCTAGTTTCTTTACAATACCTAAGGTAGGTGAGCTGTTTGAAGTTGTTTTGTCGTTTATTTTTATTTCATTAAATTATCCAACAAAAAAAAAAAACTTTCACGGTCAAAATTATATAATCACCTGAACATTTTTGTATTTATTTTGAATAAAATTTATGTTTATTACATTTAAAAACTATTAACCATTTTAATAAATTATTGTATGCGGTTAGGACCGTGTATAACTCGATCGTTTCATATTAATGAAAATTTAATTAGTTTTCGCGCTTACAAAATAGTTAGCATGCGATATTGACACTGAATTATTGCTTTTGGATTTGAAATGGAAAGTGATGTGTATATCCAGGGCATTTGACGATTTGATATTATGTGTAAACATTTACTGTTAATTTATAGCTCGTCATATTAATTATTTAATGTCACGGTTTGTTTGTGTGTTATGTGTATATGACACATAAATAAGTTAAGTATCATTGAAATCATAAAAGCAAGGATTTTATCAAACGCATCGTTAGATATGAATGTTCCAAATGTTATCACATGATTCTTCGGACGATAAACAATAATCGCAAATTTAAAATTTTGTTTGGTTAATTCATACAATGAAATCGTGCACGTATATGGATCTCTGAATACAGCAGCACGTATTGTTTTCATAAATAAATTATCTTTAAGATTGAATGAGAAAATAGGTGTTTCTTAAACATAATATTTACATATACACCTACTTTGTAGAATATTGATTAATTACGATCGTTGAAGACGATTTTTGAAGATTTCGTCACTAGTCAAGATTAGCAAAAAGTTCACATGTTTATACAGCAGTGTGAATTTTTTTACTAAATCTATGCTAAACGTTTATATGTGTTGGTGCATATCAAAATGATACCTGTATTATGCGGAATTAACGTAACTCTTAATTTATTAGTTTTATTTTAAATATTTGGGAAATATCTTTAAAATAACCTGAGAGAAATTATAATATGTGTATATACTTATTTACCATTTCATTAATAAACATTCACTAATAAGAATAAAATAACTAAAAAATTGGTATCCGAGGCAGATTAGTAACAAACCTACACCTTGAACTACATAAGGAAGAATTATTGAAATTAAATGAGATAACCGGAGAAATTATAATCCACACTCGGGTAAAATGGGTATGGGATAATAGAAAAATGAAAAAAAATACCAAGCTCCAAAGGCAGGGAACTCCTATTTTTAGAAATGGTAACAAATATAATGAGAGCTCTTAGGGCCCAATAAGATATCTATAGAGATCTAAATACAACCTGAGAAATATGAATTACTAGTTGGGGCTTAAGTTAGCAAGAAAAATAGTGAGTACATCCTTATCTAGGGATGAGATCAATTTATAGAATGTTGTATTATAACCAAAAATATAATAAGAATTGTTAGATCAACAAACTAAAGTATATGGACTGTTACTTGAATATCAAGGTGAATTAGAGAAAAAATGATAAGAAACTCACCATTCTGAAGTGACCACTATTTAAAGAATTTTCTATTATGACCAATTATAGTAAAAAATCAGTGCTTTGAACCTGCACCGACCAAATTAGCCTACCTCAATTAAACCCATACCATAATTTGTTACACATTTATTTCAATTTATTACAACAAATCCCGATTTCATTACAGTTACTGTTATCAAGGAACGAGTCGTCCGGTTCCGCGTACAATTAAACCTGCACCGACAAAATTGTAACTATTAATTTAACTATAATATCGGCATCTTGTCGAGGGTAAGTCAACCTTATCCAGGTGTGTAACAAAATATTTTTTGTTATATCAGACGGAATCGGCATCAGAAGATGTAGGTTTCAAATTGCAATACAAATGTTGGTTTTGCCACATTTAATAATTTATTACACGCCAGACCGCCACCAGATATTGGGTTAAATGTTACTTCGTAAGCATCGTGAAGGAAAAATCAACCTTATTCAGGTGGGTAATACATTATTTTTGTGCCGGGTTACACGGAATTGGCTCGAAATGGTAAAGAGTTCAAGTGTGTAATTTTAAAGGTCGCTTTTACCACCTTTAATAATTTATTAAATCAGAGCGTCAACAATATTTATTTATTACCAACTTTATACTTATATACAATCTGGTTACAATTTCATTTATACATTAATATATATGTACTAAGAATTTAATTAAAAAACGAAAAATTAAACAAACATGAAAATTATCAATAATTTAAAAGAACATTAGATATTAAATTCTTAAAAGCATCCCTAGATAGATTAAAGTCGAAAGCCGATCGAACTTTATTAAAAGAAACAGTATAGATTATAAACAGGTTCATATTTACCATAGTTATGCCTAATATAAGACAGCTTAATTTGGAAATTTCAAACGCAAAGGGTCCGTAACGGAGTATATATATCGTACAACACTAAACTCTCAGGACAGTCAATTTTAGACACCAACAAGTCTCAAGATCAAATATTACTCCATGGACCTTGTGAAGGGCAAATCAATCTTATCCACGTCTAAAATAAATTATTTTTATGTCAGGTTACACGGAGTTACATCCAATTATGAGAAACATTTTACTCAATTTCGGGTTGCAGCCTTGTGTAATAAAATACTAAAGTGGTATAAAATCGACCTTTAAATTACACATTTGACGCCTTTACCATTTAGATCAAATTCCGTCTTCCCTGACTCAAAAATTATTTATTATATATCTGAATATAGTTGACCTACCCTTAACAAGGTCAATTAAGAAAGATTTCACCCAATATCTGGAGTCTGTCTTGTGTAATCTATATAAACTAACTGACCTGTGACTGAATCAGTCACGTGAATACATTTTGTGAATTTTTGGTTAAGAAATGATTAAGAAGATTTTTTAAGATGTAAATTTGATGCACTTTTATCAAAAATAAAGTAAATTCATATACGCGGTTAATTTTTAAATCTTAAATGGCAAGCACGCGCTCAAATGCGCACAGTATGACTTACGTGCCAATATTTCAAACAGAAAGCGCGTGCTCGGGATCACATGACCAGTTACGCGCCCAAACCAAATATTCAAATCTTAACTTCGGCTGGAGACATTTTCATTATCCACTATACAGCAGTTGTTTTACGAAATGGAGCCAAATGCTTTTCATTTAGCAGTTGAATTCGTAATTCAGCTTCTTCGGCCTCTCGAACTGTATCGAACCCTTGCACTACTACGGGACTGCTCGCGTGCTGCGTATAAGAATTATATTGATATCGTGGAGAGCCAAATTTTTTGCTATACATTTTCAATATGGTGTCGGCTGTAATCAAGAGTCATGTCATCTGCAACAAATATAAGCGAAAGTCTCTCGAAGTTGTCTTGGCATTTGAAAGACTGCTGTTTCTGTTAAGCAGTGATCCCATTCATCATCGTTTACCAGACCCCGTGCAGCTGTAGCTTCTTTGAAGGTTTTCTAAATAAAACCATTGAATGTTCATACAAATTCAAAGCTGGTGGAACCTCGAATATGTAGCAGAAGCAGCCACAGGAAGAAACACTCCTCATCTCTCAAGCTTACTTTATACATTCGTGCAACAACCTTCTCTCCACCTCTTTGACGAATTTGCCATTTACCGCGTACGTAAACGTTATGGTGGGGAATGTCAGTATATAGGAAAAGACGTGAGTTTTGATCATTGAAGTTGAGCTAAAATAAGGACTCAAGCTTCGTTCGGCCAGTTTGTGCTGCAAGCAACGCTTCATCTTCATTAACGTAACTATTTATTAATGTAACTATTTGTTGATTCGGTATAGATGGACAGAAAGAGGCATCACGGCATAAAATCGATCATGCAATTTCGACTCAAAAAAAAATTATTTTATATATTCGCGGTTTGCAACAAAGTAGCTGATATCTGGGTAAACAAAATGTAAATCGTAGTTTGCTATGAAGCAAGGGGAATTAAAACTGTCATAACAATGAATTTGACAATTCTCGTCCCTCTTGTAGCATAGACATAATAATATATACATAGACCGCTAATGTGCCTTTTCTCCATATAAAATCGTCTATTTCATGCGTGGACAGAGAGGACGGGATGCGTATATACAATTATATTTATATCTCTGTCTTTGATTTCTATATCATCCACAACATAAAGCTTTTGTTTCTGGTTGTTTGCCTTTCAAAATAGAATTATTTGAAAATTTTATATAATTTGTGATGAAATTTATGTGTTGAATACAATTTGTGATCAAATTTGTGTATTTCTAATTTATGCGTTATTAAAATAAAATGTATCGAAAAAAAAAATTATTTGTTGTGGATGATATGAATTATGTGCAATAGATTCCGCCAGTCCCGTGCCGAAAACGTTTTCAGCTATGTATGTAGAAACACGGAAATGGCGCATTTTATTTTTTTCAGTATTTTAAATATTTTAATACTAAAATATCTATAGTTAAATGAGATTCTAGGGTTAATTAATTATATTGATAATAACAGTGAATATTTCGGTTTTATGAATTATATGGAATAGTTGAATAGCTTTTGCGAAATAATTTTATTGTATAAATTCGATTAATTATTTTGTGTAATATTCATGAACCAGTACCTCAATTTTGTTGCCTTTTCGAGACTACGAGACTACGAGAACAAAAATTACCGGAAAATAATAATATTAGTGAATGCGAGTGTAGTAGTGCGCATGCGCTGTTCGTTTTGTTTATGTTTTTTTTTTTATTTTGTGTTGATAATTTGACATATTGCCAATACGAAACTATTTTATTGGTTATTTCTGTTATATATAAAATCCAAATTAATAAAATAAATAAAATCATACAATTATGCTTCAAAATTATTATAATTTTTCTAATTTCAAATAATTTTAATATCATTTGTGCTATGTGTTTAAATTTGAATTTCAATTCTCCATCAAATTACAACGAGACAAATGGATGTAAGCACCAAAAATTTTACCGATTTAAACCGATTCGACAATTTTTCATGCTTATCGTCATACTCTCTACATTAATACACATAAAAAAAATGAAACCACACAGTAACACAAATTAATAATATACACAGTGTACGTATACAAAATATTTCATAGTCCCGTAGTCTCGTAGTCTCGAAAAGGCAACAAAATTGAGGTACAGTTGTGGTTTAAAAAAATATTGTAAAATTCTTGAATGCTGATAATTAGACAAAATTCTAATTGTACAAGTAACTAACTTCATTCATATTCGTTAATAAAAATTCTTAATACAGTACTGATTATTTTTTGACTATCTCTTTTTTTCTTTGAAATTTACTCACTTGACATTTAGTCATTACCGGTCTATATAATATTATTAGCGTCTTTGTCTTGTAGACGTAGAAACCAAAGCTAACTACATTCGATGAAAATCGCCAATAACAAATTCAGGGTTTTAATAAAGCAAACTCATGGCAAACTCACATAGCGTCAAATCTTGGAAATTTTCTGAAACCACCTGAGGTACCCGTTTCGTGTACTTCCCGGTGAAATTTTTCCGATTTTGCTAGCCTATGCACAAATAGCAATATTTATGTCGACCTACCCAATAAAATTTAAACGAATCGGATCATGTTTAGGGGTCATTTTACGGTTGAGTTTGAAAAAATTAAGAATATTAATATAATAGATAGATAAAAATTAATTGCCGCATATATGAAAGATCATCACTTGAGAACGGTTCGACCGTTTAGGCTGATTTTATATTTGTTGTGTTCGTAATTGTCAGGGCAAGCTTTGAAAAAAAGAAAGTTTGTGACTGACACATTTGACTGACTGCGACGACTTATGTTAGCTTTAGAGATTGTATTGTAATGGGAACTGTAAAACGAAACGGAATTGTTTTCACTAAAGATATCCCTATAGATTTAAACACACCTCAGGTATATGGGGTGTTAGTTGAGGACCATTTCAGTTATAAATTATATACAGATGGTCCCCATCCAGGGGAGGGGCTAGTTAAAAAAATTTAGTATTATGATCAAATATAATAAAAATTTTCAGGCTAACTGACATGGTCATGACTGACTAAATTTTATTAACTGACCCCTCCTCTTGATGGGGAGCATTTGAATATATTATCTAACTGAGATGGTCCCCAAATAACACCCCATATACCTGAAGTTGTGTTTAGATCTCTAGGGATATCTCAGTTAGCTTGAAAGTTTTTATTATATTTGGTCATTATACTAAATTTTATTACCTGGCCCCTTCCCTGGATGGGGAGCATCTGAATACATTTTCTAACTGAGACGGTCCTCAACTAACACCTCATATACCTGAGGTTGTGTTTAGATATCTATGGATATCTGAGTTAGCCTAAGAATTTTTATTATATTTGATCATAATACTAAATTTTATTATTGGGCCCCTCCCTTGGATGGGGAGCATCCGAATATTTTTTCTAACTGAAATGGTCCCCAACTAACACCCTATATACCTGAAGTTGTGTTTAGATCTCTAGAGATATCTCGGTTAGCCTAAGAATTTTTATTATATTTGGTCATAATACTAAATTTTAATACCTGGCCCCTCCCCTGGATGGGGAGTATCTAAATATATTTTCATAACTGAAATGGTCCCCAACTAACTCCTCATATACCTGAGATTGTGTTGGTAGCGTTCAGTATAGCGTTCAGTTTGTTGTTGATAGCGTTCAGTATTTACGGTTTCACCAGGTTTTTAGCAACTCAAAATAAGTCACACTCTGCTACATCCCACCAAATACAGAGCATTGTTTTTCGTCCGAAGCGATTTGGCCTTACAGTCGATGTCGATGGTTGTCCTGGACCAACCCAAGGCATTTTGCGCTTTGAACTCTCAAAAGAGATCCATTTTTCATCGCCAATCACAATTCGATGGAGAAATGACTTTCTTTTGGATCTGGCGAGCAACATTTCACAAGTGGTTTTTCTATTTTCCTCTTGCCTTTCATTCAGTTTATGCGGAACCAATTTTCCCAGCTTTTGGATCTTTCTCATGCGTTTTATACATATGGAGATGGCTTCTTGTGACACATTCAATTGATTCGCGAGTTGTTTTTGTGTTTACATCATTCTCATCCAACAATGCTTGCAATTCACCGCCTACAAACTTTTTTGGTGGTCTTATACGTTCTTTGTTTCAAAATCACCACTTTTGAATTTAATAAACCACTCATAGCATTGTGATTTACCAAGAGCATGCTCACTGTAAGCTTTGGCAAACATTCGATATGATTCTGCAGCAGTTTTGTTCAAATGATAACAAAAAAACAATGTTCTCCGCAAATCGTAATATGTAGGCATAAAACTCGACCTTTTTAAGACGTAGAAAACATGCGTTATTGTATGGAACTTATATGGTTATGAATTGGATGTTGTTGCGAGTGGGTCGATTTTGTTCAAAATCCGAGAGACGAAACATGACGTTTTCGTATACGTATAAGGAGTATAGTATTCAATTTTGTATTAGTGTGAGTAATTTTTCTGTGGTTATATTTGTTTATTTTCTGCGAATATAAGCATCAAAAATAATCAATCGGTAAAAATCGGTACAGATTTTTGGTGCTTATGTCCTTTCGTTGTCTCACTTTTTTGACATCTCACCAAGCTTTTGAGGGGCGAATTAACTCGTTCGCGCAAATGAATGCTATAGCAGTCATACAACTTTTTCGTTTTTTAACACGTTCGCGCAAACAACTTTAATTTTTTAAGGAATAACGACATATTTTTCAATTCTCAACAAAAAATTCCTTTCTGTGACGAAATATCATTGCAATTACAAAAGTTATCATATGTGTTCCTGAGTAGCACACATTTAGAAAGTGTGCGTCAATGTGTTAAGAAAAAAAAATTAACTACACATATTTTAATTTTTTTGAAGGTAGTTAATTGTGTCGGTCCATCCGTTGTTGAAAAAAATGGAACAAAACCCGGATATAGCGAGGGGTTTTCCAAACGTAGGTAAAACCAAATCGTCAATTAACGATTTTTGGAAAGAGCAGTAATTTTAAATTGCCTAGGACCCCCTATAAAAGAACCTACATAATGGAGAAAGGCAAGTTGTTATAAAAGTAATGTATAAATGTTGAAGTGACGCTTGAAACTAATATCGCTCTATCGTCTGCTTCAATACAAAATATTTTAGATGAAAATTATAATGTTGGAGAACTCAGCAATGAAGTCGATTCAAATTCTGTTCACAATAGTGTTACCAGACCGAAGCCAAAATCAGCTACCATTGATGCACTATTTTCGATATTTTCGTATTTGAGATTTCCTCTCTTATACATGATTCAATTTTAACAAACAGAATTATGCTCTCTGAGATCGCAGAACTATACGATACCTTGGGTCTTCTAGGACCAGTACCTTAAATCGGTTGTCTCTCTAAAATTGTCTATAAATAAATTATAGTAGCATGGACCAGATATTTTATATTCTACAGATATGAAGGAATATACTCTATCCAACATTAATTCTAAGTTAGATATGTCACAAGATCTAGAATTCAACTCGATCACTCAATCTGCTACTTTAACGACCATAAAAACCTTGCCGTTCAATTTGATAACAAAATTCAGTTCAATTAAAAATTAATTCGAGTTACCTCTTTTTGCTTACGATTTATTAATAACATTACATACATAAATCAATGTCCACTAACAGTAATCGAAACAACAAATCGCGCACTAATACATCTATGCAAGATTAGTCAATCTAGTTTTGAGGTTAGAGAAATTAAAGATCTTAAGAAAGGAAAAACACTTCACAAGAACAGTTAATTACGACAATTAAATCCATTCCTCGATAAAGATTCTTTGTTAAGAGTAGGTGGCCTTTTATCAAAATCAGAATTATCATACGTTATAAAACATCCGATACTTTAATCTAATAAGTGTACGTTCACCTATTAGTTTTTAGAAACGAACATGAACAACATTTTCATGCAGGACCTCAACTGTTGTTGTCTTTAGTACGACAAAAATACTGGCCAATTAATGAGAAATCGGTTGTTAAAAGAATCGTAAGAAATTGCGTAATATGTGGCAAAGCAAAACTCATTCAATTACAATAAATTATGGGTGATCTACCATCAGAAAGGATTACGCCATTTAGTCCTTTTAATACAACTGGAGTTGACTTCTGTGGTCCGTTTTTGATTAAAAACAAATATCTAAGAAAATGTAATGCTTCAAAGGTTTTTGTTGCTGCATTTGTTTATTTTTCAACTAAAGCGATGCGCTTAGACAATGTCAGTGATTTTTCGTAAGAAAGTTTTATTTCATGCCTCAAACGGTTTATATCTCGAAGAGGTAAAGTTAAATTACTTTACTCCGATAATGCCAAAACTTTCATTAGCGCTTATAATGAATTAAAGAAACGACTCACGGAATTCAACAAACTTTTACAAAGCGGCGGTCTTTTAAATTTTTGCTATAATGAAGGAATAGATAGGAATTTTATACCGCCTTGTGCACCTAACTTTGGCAGACTTTGGGAATTGAAATCGGAGTGAAATCGTTTAAGACCCACTTAGAACGCGCAACTTCTGGACAGCATTATACGTACGAACAGTTCTACACCCTCATAGTTCAAATTGAGGGAATTTTAAATTCTCGGCCTTTATTGACAATGTCATCTGATCCTAACGATCCAATGCCTCACTCACTCCGGGCACTTCCTAACAGAAGGTGCTATTAAAGCTATTGTTGAGCCACTTTCGGAAAATTCCAATCAGCACTAAATAAATGGACGAAAATAACACAAGCCGTCCAAAACTTTTGGGAAGTTCTTCTGTTGAATATCTTCACACTCTTCAATGTCAAACTAAGTGGAAGGATGCCAAAACTAGTTTTAAATCCAGCGAGGTTGTAATTATTTTAGAAGAAAAACCCATAGTTACGAACTGGATAATGGGCTTAATTGTAGCGGTGTATCCAGGAGTTGATGGTAAAATTCGCGTAGCGGAAATTAAAACTAAAAACGAAATTTATAAACGAGGCATATCGAAAATTTCTAAACTCCCTGTACTTCCTAACTTCCTAAACTAAAACTGGTTTCGCGAAGCTATTTTTTTATTTATTTGTTTGTAATTCTATATTTTGCTTTTAAAAAAATTATACTAGGTAGTTGTAAGTTAATAGTATTACGTAATCCGTGCCATCCGTAAGTTAATTACTCAAATTCAATTGAAACTTGTACCCCTGTGCTCTCGCGGAAAAATTTATTACTACGAAAAAGAGTTTACGCGGGTTTTTCTATGAATTATTTATGAAAAGTGATCTTGGAAAGTTTAATATTATTTGTATATTACATTAAAATATAAAAACTATAAATGTATCTACAATTAATATTAAAATTATCAATTTAAAAATGGAAAAAGTGTCTTGGGTGCATCTCAAGCAAGCTTCATTTTTTTCCACTGGTAGCGTTTTCTGCACTTTCCCTAGTCTCAATTGAGGACTGTTAAAATTGGGAATGTGACATCTAGCACATTAAAAATAAGCTAACAGCAAATTCTTTCGAAACAAAATTTTGATCTTAGATCAAAAAAATGACTGGCAAAGCAATGCATTTCAATGACATTTCGATTAAATTTATTGTATTTGTCAGTTATTTTTTTGATCTAAGATCAAAATTTTGTTTCGAAAGAATTTGCTGTAAGAGTCTTTTTCCATGAAATTTTAGCATGGCATACTTTATGAAAATAAAAATTAACATACAAAAATATACCCAATAAGTTTAATTTTTTTTGCCGTCAGATCTACAAACAGTTATCTATCACACATGGCCAAACTCCACGTGTTTCACGACACGTGGAGCCGAATTATGATAATTTCTCGTTACTAGAGCCAACTTAATCGAAATCGCAATTTTCAATTAAGAGCACAAAATAATTTTAATGAATTATTAAATGTTATTTAATTTTTTATTTCTTTTCGAGAGCCGGATTCACTCTTTCAAAAAGCCACGTGCGGCTCGCGAGCCGCAATTTGGCCATGTGTGAGAGTATTAACACTGAATTACGCGACTATTGAATTATATCATCGAGAAATCAAGTAGTTCAAATTTTATAAGCCAATTTTTCCGAGGTTAATCTTATTTTATAGTTGTAATATATTTATATACACATACATATCTTATTAACATATCGGCATAGTTATTTTATATTTCATTGTTCTTGTAACTTGTTAGGCTTATACAGATTGCCAATAGTAAAATAGATTAACATCGGAATCTCTACATGAGTCCTCTTATGTATATTTTAATAATAATAATATGATTTTGTTATTATAATGGAAACTGTTTTAGCAAATCTATTTTTAATACATTTATTAAATTAAAATGAAAAAACAAAATAAAACGTGGTTTGTCGAAATGATACTAGACGAGAAGTGAAGTAATACAAAGTTAAATAAAAATTACTCAAACCAACACGGCCTCTTAATTTTTATGAAACTTTAAATTAACCCAAATTTAAATTCGTACGATGCTTCACAAACAGCTCATGGTTGAGTCCCTTCGCCATAATATCAGCTAATTTATTGTATTGTATTAAAATTGTATTTTACATCTATGTGTTTCATTCGTATGTGTTCTCGCGTTTCCTCTGCGACTTTAATGCACGATTGATTGTCTTCATAAATAGTTGTGCATCCACATGCGATGTTTAATTCATTAAGCAAAATTCGAAACCACTTGCCTTCACAAATCCCACTAGTCAATGCGATGAACTCGGCCTCAGTTGATGACAAACTAACAGTGTATTGCTTTCTCGTAGATCAGCTAAACACATTGCCAAAAACTTTATAAACATAACCCGATGTTGATTTCCGGTCATTTATGTCGCCTGCCCAATCGGCGTCAATATAACCTACCAATGGTTCAGCATTCTCATATCTTTTATAAACCATTTTCAAGGCTTTTGTATCTTGAATGTATGGTAATAACCGTTTTGCATAATTTAAATTTTCATTTTCATAACAACACTGGAAGCGGCTAAAATAATTTGTAGCTACACACAAATCCGGACGAGTGGTTAATGTTGCATATGTTAGACATCCCATAAGTAGTCGATATGGTTCTCTGCAATTGTTCAATTGTAAATACCATTTTCAATCGGTGTCGCTATGTCCTTGCAATCACTCATGTTGAATTTTTGTAACATCTTTCGCAAATATTCCTTTTGATTCATACTAATTGAATGATTATTTTCGTTTTGTTCAATATGAATTCCAAGAAAAGTATCTGCCTTGCCTAGGTCTTTCATCTCGAATTCACCCAACAACAATTGTTTAATTTTATAACCGTTTTTGTATCACTACACAAAATCAGTAAGTCATCAACGTATAACAACACGTAGCATGCTATCCCATCAACGACCCTGATGTATAAACTACGATCAGATAAGCAGCTTTTAAACTCAATACTTTTCATAAAATTATGAAATGGCTCATTCCACATTCTAGAAGCCTGCTTTAAACCATACAACGATTTATTCAATTTGCAAACTTTAGTTTTTCCATCATTGAATCCTTCTGGTTGATTCATATATATTTCCTCATTCAATTCTCCATTTAAAAATGCACATTTGACGTCCATTTGATGTACATGATAATTACAATGTATCGCCAATAATACACGAAATGTTGTCAGTTTTGTAGTTGGTGAATACGTCTCATTATAATCTAAGCTCTTTTCCTGTGTAAACCCTCTAGCAACTAGTCTGGCTTAATTAATTAATTTTCGACCCTCGGTAAATCACACAATGACCATGTATCGTTTTTAATTAAGGATGCATATTCTTCATGGATTTCATCCTTCCACTGTGGCCAATCTGGTTGTTGTTTCGTTTATTTAAAATTGGATCATTTTGTACGTACTCCTGAGCTGACAGAGCAAAATGTTCCGAGTATTCCCAATCACAATAATGTTGAACTGGCTTTCGTTCTCGATTGGATTTACGTAGCTCAATGTCACCAGTGCAGTCCGTACTAACACTGTTGTCTGTTGAAATATGTTCCTTATCGGTGAAATGTTCATCAGTTGTGGTAATAGTACCGTTTCGTCATTATTTTTATTTGTTTGTGCGCTTACGGCCTCTAAATCTGGTTTTTCAATAATTTTTGCTTTGTTCAGAACTGATCTTTCATCAAATGTTACATGTCGACCAAGAACTAGTTTATTTGCATATCCAGATCCCATAATCTATATGTATGATGCGATGTGCCATAATCAATCATGATACACTTCGAAGATTTTGCATCCAATTTCTTACGATAATCCGCAGGAATGTGATTGTAACATATTGATCCAAAAATTCGAATGTCTGATAAATCTGGTTTCGTACTATACCAAGGTTCTGCTGGCGTTTTTTCGATAATCTGTTTGCCTAATGCAGACGTCGGACATCGATTTTTTAAATAATTTGCTGCAACTACAGCTTTATTCCAGAAATGTCCTTTTATTCCACTCGCTAAAAACATGGTTCTAGCTTTTTCTTGCAAAGTTCGATTTAATCGATCTGATACCAAATTCATCTCAGGATTGTATGGAACCGTATATGATCTGAATTCCTTTTTCTTTGCAATACTTTTTACACTCGTTCGATGTATATTCGCCACCATGGTCAGCATTCACTTTTGAAATTTTACAACCGTGACATGCCTCAACCATCGCTACATATTCTTTGAACTTTTCGAGTACGTCACTTTTTCGTTCAATACAACAGACCATTGTTTTTCGCGTAAAATCATCAGTAAAAGTAACAAAATATTGAGATCCATCCCATGTGGTTCATTCATTGGTCCACAAACGTCTGTGTGGATTAATTTCAAAATTCTACTCGATCGTAATTGCTTATTCGGATGGGAATGCCATTTTTTTATTGTTTACCATAGACGCATGATTCACAAAATTTCAAATCGGTGTTTATTTTTATTTGCTCCAAACCAGAAACCATTTTTCTTGAAATTAACTTTTTCATGTCGAAAACATTTAGATCTCCTAGTCGAAAATGCAGCATGCTTTGGGACACATTCGATTGTTGCTCACTTGAAAAAACGGCAAAAACATCACAATCAACATGAAATGGGTGCCTTCAGGTTCCCTATCATGATTAGTGAAATCACTGCCAATTTGATTTGAAAATTTCATAGTGCTAAACATTTTCATAACGTTGGCCGCGATTTTACTCAACATGTTCCCAACTGTTGGGTGTCCTGAAAGCGCCCAATGTCTCGTACAATTTTCCTTTTTTGTTTGCAACAAATTGTAATTTCTTATCGATTGGTCAAAGCATTTATTGAAAGTAAGTTGTGTTCTAAATTATTAACCAACAGCACGTCATTACTCTCGCTTTAAATTCACCGTTCAAAAAAATTTTAATTTTTATGTTGCCTTGCTGTTTCGATTTCAATTGTTGATTTTTCATTGCTACCTGGATTATTAGTTCATTCATATTCGTTATTTTTCTGAAATAATGTTTGCTGTTTACCATGTGCTCCGTAACACCAGAACCCAATATGAATTTAATCAACGCTGAATCATCGTCCCGATATTTGTTCCATACTTTCACTCGTTTTGTTTATACACCCTTCGTAATTAATGATTCGGTTGCATGCATTCGCTTCTTCAAATTTATCATGCACACCAACTGCGCATATGAGATTCGTGTCTTGTTTCGTTGAGGTTTTGTTTCCTGCTGCGTCTTTTGTATTACATACTCGATTTTTCATTTAATTTTTCCTTATTCTTAAAAGATTTGGAGAAACACATAAGACTTTCTGTGTCCTTTTTCACCGCATTTAAAATACACAAGGTTTGGATTTCATATGTGCATTGCATATGATTCGTTTGATTTACCACTCGAGCCGCCATTGTTTCGTTTCTCATGTTCATCAATCAGACGACTCTTCACAAATTCCACTGTCAAATGACGTCGATATTTTTCATTGTTGCACCAATTGATTTCAAATCACGAATCTTTTTGTCAAAATTTAGAAAATGATCACTAATATTATCACTATCTCGCATTTTCATAGTCAGCAGCTGTTTTAGGTAAAAGTTGTCCCGCAATGCTTTTCGCTCGAACACGGAAGATATATTATCAAACATACCTTTTGCGGTCGTTGTGTCCTTCACATATTCCAGCTGACTATCATGAATGCTTTGCACGATAATCGAAATACATGACTTCACCTCTTTCCTAATATTTCCATGCAGCAATTGATCTCTCTCCTCTTTTAAAATGTCGTTTAAATCGGTCTCGATAAATTTACGTAAACCCTTTTCATACAAAAGAATACCAAGTTGATATGTATTTCCAATTACTAAAATTCATACCATTGAATTGAGCGGCGTTCGATGTACGAGGGTTGCCTTTTATATTTCGGGATTGGACAACCCTAGTGTTGCAATCTGGCAACTGACAGCTTTATCGTAAAGTTTGACATTTTTGAGATTATACGTACTCAGAACGTTTTGACATTCGAGCGCTATTTGTGTTGTTTACAGTACTCATTAACTCAACATCTCGGCGAAAAAATGGAATTAAATCGTGAACATTTTCGTGCGATTATTTTTTACAACTTTCGACGTGGATTAAGGCAGCAAGAGTGCATGGATGAACTTAAGTCAATTTTTGGCGATGAAGCTCCATCAAGGACCAGTGTTTATCGATGGTATGGTGAGTTCAATCGAGGTCGTAGTTCACTCCAAGACGAATTTCGTGAAGGTCGCCCAGAATCAGTTGTTGTTCCGGAAACCATTGATGCTTTGCGCGAACTGATATTGCAAGATCGTCATGTGACCTATCGTGAGATTGAGACAACCTTAGGTATTAGTGGGACCAGCATACATTCAATATTGCATAAACATTTGAATGTCAAAAAAATTTGTTCGCGTTGGATCCCACACAATTTGTCAATCGCTCAAAAAAGGCTCGTGTCGATTGGTCGAAAGAAAAGATCAAAAAATACGATCGCGGTGCTTCAAAACACGTCTATGACATAGTGACAGGTGATGAATCGTGGATTTACGGTTATGAGCCCGAAAGTAAGCAGCAGTCGACTGTATGGGTGTTTCAAGATGAGCCGAATCCAACAAAAGTTGTTCGCGCACGAAGCACTTGCAAGCAAATGATCGCCTGTTTTTTCGGAAAAAATGGGCATGTCGCAACCGTACCACTAGAACAACGCAGAACAGTCAATTCTGAGTGGTACACAACCATTTGTTTGCCAGTTGTCTTCCAAGAAATCAGGAAAACCATCTGCCGAAGACGGATCACTCTTCACCACGACAATGCGAGCTCTCACACATCGGCTCAAACAAATGTATTTTTGACCACTCAAAACATCGATTTGATGAGTCATCCGCCATATAGTCCTGACTTGTCACCAAATGACTTCTTTTTATTCCCGTACGTAAAAAACAAACTGAGAGGTCAACGTTTTTCGACACCTGAAGAAGCGGTTGCTGCGTTCAGCATGCATGTTTTGGAGATACCTCAATCAGAGTGGAAAAAGTGCTTCGACAATTGGTTCAAACACATGCAAAAGTGTATAGATCTTCATGGGGAATATTTTGAAAAACAATAAAGCGATTTTCGATGATTAATATTTGTTTTTGTTCTCTAATCCCGAAATATAAAAGGCAGCCCTCGTATTATGTTCCAGAATAGAAATCATCTTCTTTATTATTTCTTTCATTTATTAAACAAACTCGACAAAAATAAAATTCACGAACTGTTTTCTGGGCGAATAACCTAATAATAATAATATGATTTTATTATTATTACTAAAACAGTGCAAATCTATTTTTAATACATTTATTAAATTAAAATGAAACAACAAAATAAAACGTTGTTTGTCGAAAGGATACTAGACGAGAAGTGAAGTAATACAAAGTTAAATAAAAATTACTCAAACCAACATATTTTGCTTTATGATTATAGATAACTATAAGTGGATCTGACGACAAAAAAATAAGCTTGTTCCGGATATTTTTGTATGTTAATTTTTATTTTCATAAAGTATGCCGTGCTAAAATTTAATAGAAAAAAAAACCGCAATGAGCTTATTTTTAATGCGCTAGATGTCACATTGCCAACTTTAACAGTCGTCAATACTCTGTTTGATTGTTTTTTTTAATGATCTTTTTAAAACAATAAATTGATAAAAGATGTCGCGTTAGTACGCCATACAAAAAGTCTCGCAGAAGGCCCGAAGAAAAATAAAACGCACAATAAAGCTAGAAACAGAACAAGAGCGACGACGGCAAGCGTCGACGAATAAATAAAAAATATCGCCGCGATATCGCTGTAGCTAACAGAACAAAAGCGTCAGCGTATGGCGATAAAAAAACAACCAAACGGCATAACCTTCTGTGTTTTTGACACATGACGTTGTGGCATTTGGCTACTAGATTGAAAAAAATGGTTAATAATATGACGGTTAATTGATGCCAACTTATACATATATAAAAAACAGTTGGCAACATTGTTTCGTCGGCAACAAAAATAGAAATAGACTCTAAATTTTTTTCAACGAAAAAATCGTCGTCGCCTGCGTTGATGGTTGTGTTTGTTTTGCATGATTTCGGTTTTTTCTAATATGACAGGCGATTTCGCTCGCCGCCTTCGCTCTTGTTCTGTTTTGAGCTTAAAATGGGCAGAATGAAAAAAAAGACAATCTAGATAGAGTCATGTTAAAATCGGAGAGCTAACAACTTCGAATAATTATACGAATAAAAATAATAATGTGTTTCATTTTAAAAAAAACTGTTTAAAATTAAACTATAGTTTAACAGTAAAAAATTAAATACTGTCCATTCGCTAACAGGGACTGTCGTCAGCTTTATTCCAGATACTGTTTGATTTGATAATTTGGTACAGATCTTTCATAAACGTCTCAGCGAAACATTTTATGAATTTACCTGATTAATCGTGAACAAGTACGAGAAATTATTTATACAATTTCCAGTTTCGGTCCGGCAGATCGATTGGGTTCGATCTCCGGCATCTGCAACAAAATATTTACGATTCTTCAATATGCAATGTTATTATAATGGCATAATGCATTTCACACAGTCTTATTTTGACGGTTCCGGTTCATAAATACATGTTTTGTTGGTATAATAGCAATTAAATAATGAGCAACAACTTTCTCCTGCAGATAAAGCAATATTTACCCAACATATTTGCGCTAAAATTCTTGTACGAGTATATTACCTGTGTATTTACCGATTGAATAATCGCACATGACTTATTATGTTCTAAATTGAATTGTTAACACTCGAAGAAAGTTTCATTATCTTTGTTTTAAAAATGACGCGATGTAAATTCATAATAAAAGGTTGGGTCCATATTAAAGTAGATTTTTACGCACATGTCATTATGATTTGTTGTCTTTTGTGTTTTATGAATGAAAATGAGTATTGTAAAGCTTACACTACTTATCTTGCTCGTATATCTCTTTAGTATCTATACAAACAGTTTTAATCTGTTGTTAAATGAAAGTTGATGCATACACAGCCAAAGCGTCGAATCGCGCATTTATGCTTGTATTCCGATGATAAACTTATATAATCAAAATTAGTCATGGGCTATTATATTTGTCAAAATATTTATTTAAGCTAAATTTGTTTGATATCGGAGATTATGTTAATTTTCTTAATTTCATTGATCGATTCAAAACGAGGGAATTCCACGATCAACTTATGGGTCAATGTTTTTCGTAGAACGATGTTATAAAATAAATCAAATGCAAAACATTTTATCTAACCTCGAGAAATATTTTACAATACAAAACTATTGTTTAGTTTTAATTAAATTAAATAGAAATCGAAAGTGAATGACGAAACATCACCAGAATATAGTTTTCCGTCCCCAAGGGATGATTTTGTAATTTTGTGAACATTTCGTTTATGATTTTTTCAAATTGTTTCTAAAACAAAATTATGTATTTCCCTTGAGGGTGGTAGCTTGTTTTTAACACAAGGTTAAATAATAACAACAATTATAATTAATTCGTGTTTCTCCGAATTGGTGAGGTGGTTACAAAGAGTTTGTTATGGAGTTTTACTTGTTTTCGTTTATAAATTGGAAACTAATTGTATGACTTATTCATAAAGTTAAATATCTTGGTATTTTTAAACGACCGTTGCATTTTTAATTAATTTATAGACCTATATCTCCATTTAATTAAAACAGCCTTGTGTCAAGTTGTTTGATTGATATCTTCAAGTGTGCACGATGTGTCACATAAATCTAATTAGCATTTTAATTGACATCATTAATAGTGATAAATCTAATTATTGACACTTTATAGAGTTAGATGCTTAATAATTTTTTGATACGATAATATCTTGAGGATATACCTATATTATTACACTGCAAATATATTAGATATCAAGTCGGAAAAACGGGTATTGTCCACTCCTTGAAATTAATTGTGCGATGAACTTGGGGGAATCTACTTTTAAGTGGTGAACGGTCCCATTAACCATTAAAAATTGCCGGATGAAGACGCTTTCAAATTTATTTTGCAATTTTGATACAAATGCATTATAGTCCCGTTGGCGAGGTTCAAAGAAGAATCAAGCAATTTATTATTATTATATGAGGATGACTCGCTAAATGGATTTTCAAACAGGGTTTTGACCATAAATGGAACGGATGGGCCATAGAATGTGGATATATCATGGAAATCAGGTTGTATTTTTTCATTTTATTTTTATTTTAATCTTTCTCAAAATTTTAATTTTAATTTTATTTTATTTTATTTTGTTGTTTTATTATTGATATTTTATTGGTATGATTGGTGGATTGTCGTATATTTTGATTTCGAGCCGGCCTGGGATGAAATGCCTTTTGGTAGCGGTGTTTTTATTTGTGTTATAATTGTTAGTTGTGTTTGTTCGGAGTCATGGTGGTTCGGATTTTCATCTTTGTCATCATGTAAAAAAATTAGTTTAGACAGGAGTGACCTCGAGAAGGCTGGTGATCTCCGACGCATAATTCTTCTTTTCAACTCCCAGGAAAGGAAATGAAGAGGGTTTGGTTAGTTTGGGTTTGGTGAGCATACATATAAAATAATATTTAATTGGAAGTCGAACTGTATACGTAATCATCAGATTCATTCGTAGCAGGGTTATCTGAGTCATAAATTAAATCAACTTTTTTTTTTAAATCAGACTTTCCTGTTTTTGCGGAACTTTTGAACGAGCTTCTGGAATTGATATTTTCTGTATATCCTGTTTTAGTGAATCATGCCAAGTGAAAATAGGTCTACCAATTTTCCTGTACTTTCTTGTAAATTTCCTTGTTGCATGTAATAAATGACCTCCTGTTCTTCTAAGAATATGGCCCCAATAGGATATTCGATATGCAGTAACTTTCCGATTGATTGTCTTTACCTTAAAAACCCTTCTAACACAAATTCTTAGAGGGCGATTAGTACAATACTGCAATAATTGTATTAAAAAGCTTATTTCATAACGTGCTAATCGTAAACGACATGCTTTAGTCAAAACAGCGACTCGTAAACCATTTTTCATGAAAAAATAGGAGTTACTAGTTGTTTATACATCTGTATTATACAATCAAAAAAGATAATCTGTGCTCACGAATAAACCTTGTTAACATTTTCACAACACCATGTGCTTATCGGCAACGTTTTCGGATTGTCTCTGGACGACTTGGTCCGGCCGTTATACAATCGCAAAGTAGAATTTACATGAAAGTTCAAATCACCTATTGCTACGGTCTTAATATTTTCATTATTTGGTCTTATGAAAATTTCAGATTTGCGTTCATTTACCTCTAAATCTACTGAGTGAAGCAGAGCGACTAGCTCTTCTAGAATAGTAGACAATGTGCTTAAAACATCACTAACGAGTAAGAAATCATCGGCATAGGCTAATATTAATGGCAATTTAATTTCTTGATCTTGTGAAAGTTGTAAACCTGGAACAACTTCTGCGAGGGTTTGTAGAACGGAATCCAATATTTAATTGAATAAGGTAGGTGAAAAGGGACATCCTAGTTTGAATCCCATGCCACGTTGACATGTCCTTGTTCTTTGTTTATACCACCCATATGATTGATGTTAAGTCGTGCATATAGATTCGAATTATTCTATTAACAAAATGATGGGGAGTTCCAATATGAGAGAGAACAATAGTTGCTTGGTTAAAATCAACTTTATCGAAGGCCTGTTTTAGATCGAGTAATAAATAAATTGTTTTCCTGTTTTTCCATTCTTCATCGATACCACGTCGAATAACAAACATTTGGTCAGCGGTCGACCGATTGCGGATAAATGCAGCCTGATATGATCCTATCTGAGTGTGCATTTCTTCAAACCTATATAGATAATAGGAGTTTTGCATATACCCGATACCCAGTGTCTGAAAGAGTTATTCGTCTATAATCTGTGATGGTACTGGGTCGTAATATTTTTGGCAAATACAATTGGACCGTTTCCAACCAACCACTTGATAGGTTGGTTAATAGCCAAACCTGTTGTAAAACATATAGAAAGACCTTCATTCCTTATTTAGGTGAAACTTGTAATAGTTCAATTGAAATCTGATCTAAACCAGGAGCTGTTCCTCTTATAATGGAAAATAGGATGGTTTCTATTTCTACCTGGGTTGGAGGCAATCCTAATGGCCAATAATCGTTTTCAGTTATTAGAGGAATAGCGGAACCCGAGGTAGTTGATAATAATTGCTCCAAGGAATGTAGGTACGTGCCATCTTAATAGAATTTTGTCTATATGGACGAATAAATTGGTAAGTTTGGTGGAGTCGATTAAAAGAATTTACATCGTTTAAATTTCGGAAAAAATCTCTACATTCTTCTGGATTATGTGGTGTCCTTGTTAAAGCAGTTTTTAAAGAAGTTATTGCTACTTTCTGTCACTTAGTCATAGTGGCTTGTTTGGTTAAAATTACGTCTGATGAAGCCTATATATTAATGCATTAAAGCCCTCCAAACTATTTCAACTGTTGTTATCACTGGAAAATTGGGAGTATCATTGAATATTAAACCTTTTCTAAGATCCTTGCAAGTAGTAAGGCAGGATCTACGACCAAAACTGGTACAAATTGATAAATTATCCTGCAGTGCAATTTCAATTAGTATATCGCCACGTTCTTGCCGCATTTTTGACTGTCTCCCTTCTTCAAAAAGTTTTATTTAAAGAATTTTTTTTTCAACTGATACACTCCCTAGCATTTGATTATAACCACTTTAAATTTTGCCCTAATTCTTCATGTGGTTGTTGTTTTGCTATAATTTTTTTTATGTCTTTTCTCTTGTTGTGTACTAGCTGACGAGAGAGAAGTTAAAATAAATCAAAGGAACACGGTCAATTCAAATTTTATATTTTGCGAATATTTAAACATGAGCACTTGATTATAACCATTAAATGTTTTTAAACTTTGAAAGATTGAAATGCTTGAAAATTATTTTAATTGTTTTTTTTTCTATTGCTGCGATTTATTTCCCGTCATTATTAATAAAAAAAAATCCATTTTTATAACAATGGGTCGAGGTAAAACGTTGACAAAGGAAGAAATTGATAAAACTGTTGCATTTAAGCAAGAAAATTATTCTAATCGGCAAATAGCGATTAAAATTTGTCGAAATCATGTGACAATCAATAATTATCTAAATAATCAAGAAAATTATGGGAAAACCGTAAATGGCGCACATCAAGAGCAACAACAGAACGAGAGCGTAGGTTAATTTTACGCGCTGCGTCGAATTCTGCTGCCACCGCTCGCAAAATAAAAGATAAAGTTGGAACTTCAGCCAGTATCTAGACAGTACGCAGAGTAATTAAACAGTATCTGCATCTTAAACGGAAAAAACTTATGAAAAAACCACATTTACTTCAGCGTAATAAAGATGCTAGATTAGAGTACTGCCGGACACATTTTAATTGGAAGGAAGAATGGCATCAGGTAATATTTTCTGATGAAAAGAACTTTAATTTGGATGTACCTGATTGGTTTCAGTATTACTTCCATGATTTGAGGAAATCTGAGCAGTTTCGGTCTCGTAGTCATACCGCTGTTGGTACCGTCATGGTATGGGCTGCAATTTCAATTCATGGTGCCATCGATTTGGTTGTTTTGGAAGGTCGACGGACCTCAGCGAATTACATTGAACTATTAGAAATACAGAAAATTAATTTCCAAGAAATGTTCAATGGCAAACGAAAGATTTTTCAACAAGATAACGCACCCATTCATACAGCAGGACGTGTTAAACAATGGTTTGCACACAATAACGTGGAAGTTCTGGACTGGCCAGCTGTATCTCTCGATCTCAACATAATCGAGAATTTGTGGGGATGGTTATCGCGCAAAATTTATGCAGAAGGAAGGCAATTTCAAAATAAGGATGAGCTGATTGCTGAAATTGAAGATGCTTTCGAGCAAATACCATTAAATTATGTACAGAATGGGGGACCTACACAATATTAACAATAAAAAAAATTAAAACCAATCGTCTACAATCTATAAACCAATTAATGGTTATAATTACGTGCTCATGTTTAAATATTCGCAAAATATACAATTTGAATTAACCGCGTTCCTTTGTTTTATTTTAACTTCTCCCTCATCAGCGTAACCTTAAAAAATTTGGTGAAGACATACAACAATACCTAAATATTTATGAAAACTATTTGTAAACAACTAAAACTTTTTGACAAGACTATATGGTTACCATAACGACAATAACAAACCCTAAAAAATACAAGAATCCACATACGACGCCGCAAACAACGGCTCGCCAAAATAAAAGGGAGAATCATAATAGCAAATTAGAACTCGGGTGTATCTTTTGGTAATTTATGGTTCGTCGGTTGTTTCTTGGTTGAGGTTCTTAAAAATTGTTTATTACATATTGTAATAAAAATATTTTTACATATTGTAGTAGAGGATATTTATATTATGTATAATGTTACATCATCTGATTAACTATTGGCTTCAGATGAACTCATTTTAATAACTTTTAATTATGATTGATGAGCATGAAACAAAGGGCAAATTAAATTCTTCAATTTTCTTTTTTTAATGAATACGTGATGAAATGAATAATATGTGAATGGCTAATGCCTCATTAGGTCTCACAAAAACCGTATGTTTCTTCGTTTCTTTCCCCGTTTATCTATGATACGGGTTATATCTGCGCCGCAATTTTTTGATTTTATTGGTAAAGGGGAAACAAACGAAGAAGTTACCAGATAAAAGTTACCCTAGTGTGGAATCAGCCAATGTACCATCTATTATATTAATAAGCTTAATTTTTTCAAACTAAACCCTAAAATGACCCCTAAACATGATCCGATCCGTTTAAATTTTTCAGGGTAGGTCGTCATAAATATAGCGGTGTGCCTTTGCTAGAAAAATCGGAAAAATTCCACCGGGAAGTACCTGAAACGGGTACCTCAGGTGTTTTCAGCAAAATTTTGTCACGACGCCAGAATGCCATGACAAAATATGTTTATATTGAATCTGAAGTCATGCGTATTTCACCGTGACAATGACAAAATTTATTAAAATTGCCAATATTTTTGTCATAACACTGGATGTGATGACAAAATGAGTAGAAAATTTGTAATTGAATCTCAATTAAACAAAACAGAGAACATAAAATGATTTCACATACATTTTGGTGTTAATAGTTGTGAGTTAAAAATACAATTTTGTCATGACACTCTATCTATTTAAGATTTAAAAATTAACCGCGTATATGAATTTACTTTATTTTTGATAAAAGTGCATCAAATTTACTTCTTAAAAAATCTTCTTAATCATTTCTTAACCAAAAATTCAACAAAATGTATTCACGTGACTGATTATTCAGTCATAGGTCAGCTAGTTATAAAAAAAAAACAGAAGATATTTTCTTATCATTCAGGAAGGAAAATTCTATGGGTTTTAATTTATTTGCAAATTCTTTCATTTAATCTGAAAAACCTATATGATATGAACATGTTTTACCTACATTTTCGAAATGTAATTTAGAGTTTTAATTGAAGTTAAGACTTGGAAAACGTAGTTCGTAGTTTCAGGATAACTTATCTATAATTTAGACTAGATGAGTATCGTGTATTGTTATACGTCCACAATGAGATGAAAATGAATCTTATAAGCTGGTCATCCTTTAAAACAACGAGTTTGAAAATGAAATCTGAGGATTTTGACTGATTAGTGATTGGGCTCCTCAGTGTTCCACTAATTCGCCATCCAAAAACTTTAGATTGACTAAAATAAGCTGGCCTTCAGGTAGTTAGCACATATAATAGTATGAGTAAAGCGGTACCAGGAGAAGAGAAAATTATGATATTGAGCTCGAAACCTCATCTTTCCCCAATAACGAAAGAGAAATAGCTTTCTTTACCATTTCAAATTCGTTTAGGTTTCCAGCTTAGTTGTTTATTCAATATGAGACCGAGCTGCTTACCCTTATCTATCAAAGTCAAGATAAAACCATTTATGGTAGTGCAATCAATCTAAGGAGGTTTATATTTTCTAGAGAATAGGACTAAAACAGATTTTGAGGATTTACATCAAACCACAGTTATTGTCCCAATTGGAGAGAATCCAATGTGCTCTTGACAGTAACCTCCGTGAAGCCGCACTAATCCAGGCTCAGTAACAAACCAAGACTCGAAGAAGGTGGACGTCACGATCCTGAACAAAGTTAGTTAGCACCATCGAGCAATAAATATATAAGAGAAATCAAGTAGTGCAAATTTTATAAGCAGGTTTTTCCGAGGTTAATCTTATTTTACAGTTTTAATATATTTATATACACAAATTTAATTTTTTTCTATATTTAATCCATATATACGAATCTTATAAACATATCGGCATAGCTATTTTATAGTTCATTGTTCTTGTTAGGCTTATATAGATTGCCAATAGTAAAATAGATTAACCTCGGAAAGTCTACATGAGTTCTCTTATGTATATTTTGCTTTATGTTTGCACTGACTTCCTCTAACTCTACGCATGTTAAGATGTCGACAGCCTTTTCGAATCAATCGTACTTTTATAATATGAGATTGTATCTGTCATTCCTAAATTTTTTGAAGAAAGGTCTTAAGAAATGCAGTGTATCTCTTAGTTTAGGCACAGAATATCGAATACACAGAAGGGACATAACCCGATTTTTCTATGGAAAAATTTCGAGAGTTTTTTTATCCTTGATTTGTATGGAAAAGAGTAGAATATAGTAGTGAAAAAAATTATGCACTGAACTTTTTTACGTTCAATAAGGGTAGAGTCAATTTTTTTTTGGTCCACTTAGTAGCGTATATATATACTTTATAATATATGGTTTAGGTAAAAATATTAATTTACTTCACTTCATTTATTACGAATGTGAGTTGTAACAAAATTCTAAGCTACCCTTGGTGATAACTTTAAACTATATGGTAAGTTAAGCCAGTGGTTGTTGGATAATGGATGACATGATGGGATCTTTAACTATTTTGAGAATAAAATTATTCTGCTTTTCTAAATAAAATATGTGGTTATACCATTCTTCATATTGACGCGTTTACCAAATGAATATTTCTATAGTTTAAGCAAACACCTTGGTAAAATACAAAATTGACACCGGATAGGAATACGTATCTGTCAAACACACTTCTAGAAGATTGGCATTCTTGAAACAAAAAGAAGTAAATCGAATGGTGTAAATCGAAAACAATTAATCTATATATAGTATGTACATATATATAAAAATGTTGTAAAAAATCAAAAATGTATGTGCATTATCAGTTGAGAACGGCTGAACCGATTTGGATCAATCTTTTTTTGTTGTGTTCGCAATAGCCAGGAGATGGTTCTTACGAAAAAACATTTTGAAAAAATCCACTGGAAAAGTCGGAAAACCCGAAAATCGAATAAAAAGCCATTTTATATGAATTTTGTATGTTAATTTTTTTTTGAGACAGGTGGTGCAGTGGTTACAGCTTCGGCGCTTGGGCTAGGAGGTACTGGACTCGAATCCCACCGGAGATCCCACCACTCTCTATCTCTATCTCTATAAAAATCAATTCCGTGCGTTAGTCTCAAAAAATCCAGAACGACACTATACCAATTTGGAAGATTCTTTTATTTTGCTTTGTTCATCTCAAAACAGTGTTGGTTTACGAAAAATAAAATAAAAAACCTTTTTTATATGAATTTTGTGTGTACATCATATATGTGATAGGTGGTGCATTGGTGAAAGCTTCGGTACTTCGGGCTGGAAGGTACTGGATTCGAACCACACCAGAGGCTGCATGTTTTTTTTTTGCATTGTTCGTCTCAATACAGTGGCGGATTAGGAAAAAAGAAAATTCGGAAAAACCCAAAGGAAAATCCGGAAACTCGAAAAAATCAGAAAATCAAAGAAAATTCGTCAAACCCAAAGGAAAACCGAAATCGGAAAATCGAAAATTGCGTTTTGTATAGGAATTTTGTATGGAAATACACTTAACACCACAAATGAAAATTGTACATATTTCGACAATGATCATTCATTTATATGATTATTTCTTCGGATTATTTTCAATAGATGGCGTTGGTGGCTACTATAAATATAAGTTGTGTAGAATTTTGGCAATCTACGTAAAAAATTAAAATTGTCTACATTATAGCATATATTATAACATTATAGCATACGGCATTACTGCTCCTGGTGCAAATGACGAAGTGTCAAGATTCCAATTGGGCCGTTATGTCCGTTGCAACGAGGCGATTTGGCGTATTTTCTCATTTGCATTACACGAACGTCATCCCACGGTTCAACATTTGTGGGTGCACTTGGAGAATGGACAACGTGTCCATTTCACGGAAGCAATGCAGCACAACGAGCAGAATGACCACTAGCTACAACACTCACGAATTTCTTCAAAATTTGCCTAAGCAATCCGTTCGCACGAACATTGCTTTACTGCGAAATGTCAAATGGAACCAGTCGATGAAGAAGTTTCAACGACGAAAGAAAGGTTAACCTGTTGCAGGATACGTAAATGTGTACTCGACTGATGCGCTTGGCCATATGTACACATTTCATCCACGACAAGACGAATGCTTCTATCTTCATTTGCTTTTGTTCGATATTCGTGATCCTACTACGTTCGAATTGCTTCGTGCTATAGATGGTGTGTTGTGCGCCACTTATCCAGAAGCTTGCCAATGTCTGAATTTGGTGGAAAACGACACACATTAGGACTCAAAACTCGCCGATGCTAATTTTTCTGCGCCGGCAAATCAAATTCGTCCATTGTTCGCGATCATCATAGCAACGTGTCATCCATCGAACGCATTGGAATTGTGGAACAACTACAAGGACGAGATGACAACATTTTGCAACGAGTTCGCACTGCAACATCGAATTATGAGCTTGAAATGAACGACGAGATACGCAACGAAGCTTTGATCATGATCGAAGATATGTGCGTGCTTATGTGCGGCAGCTATTTGTCGAAATTGAGCATGCTAGGACCAATTCGTTTGATGCATTTAATCGTGAATTGCAACGAGAGCAAGTGTACGATCGAGATTCAATGAGACAAATAGTGCGCACAAATGTCCAACTTTTGAATGCACAGCAAAAGAACGTGTACAATGCATTGATGAAGCTTCCTCGATGCTTTCGGTGGAACAGACAAAACCTTTCTGATTTCATTGCTTTTGGTCAAAATTCCCTCGATATCTGAAATAGAGTTAGCCGTTGGATCATTGGGAATTGCAGCCACAATTCTACACGGCGGCCGTACGGCAATTCTGCATTGAAGTTGCCGATGAAAATCCACACGAATGACAAGTCAGTGTGCTCAATCGTCAAGAACTCGGCGATGGCCACGGTATTGCAAGAATGCAAAATCATCATCTGGAACGAGTGCACAATGGCACATAAACGATCATTGAAAGCGTTCAATTGAACGATGAAGGATTTACGAAGTGACTCAAGGCATTTTGGTGGAGCGATGATTCTGCTAGCCAGCGATTTTCGTCAAACGCTACCTGTCATTCCGAGATCAACAGCTGCAGATGAACTCAATGCATGTGTGAAATTGTCAAGTTTGTGGCGCTATATGAAGAAGTTGCAGTTGACCACGAACAACAGAGTCGCCTTACAGAACGACTCATGAACTGCTGATTTTTCAAAACAACTGTTGACGCTTGGCAATAGTCAAATTCCTGTTAATGTTTTGACCATATCGGTTTTGTTTCCTTTGAATTTTTGCATGTTCATGACGTCGAAGGAAGAACTTATCACGAAAGTGTTTCCGGACATCCACCGAAATTATAAGGATCACGATTAGCTCAGTGAACAAGCAATTTTGGCAGTGAAAAAAACGGATGTTGATACTCGAAATTACTTGATTCAAAAATAAAATTCGCTGGGAAAATGCATTGTTACAAATCCGTTGACTATGTTATCAATCAAGACGAAGCAACCAACTATCTGACCGAGTTTTGGAATGCGCTTAATTAGCCGGGAATACCACCGCATAACTTGATGCTCAAGACAGGATCTGTGATAATCATGCTGCGTAATCTGAACTATCCGAGATTGTGTAACGAAACGCGATTGGTTGTGAAGAAACTGATGAACAACATGATTCAAGCGACGATCATCAAGGGCAAATTTAAAGGAGAGCATGTTCTAATTCCGAGAATTCCTCTGATTCCAACTGACATTCCGTTTGACTTCAAGCGCATTCAGTTCCCCATTCATTTTTCGTTCGCTCTGACGATTAACAAATCGCAAGATCAGTCATTGGAAGTGTGCGGAATAAATCTGGAATTTCCGTGTTTTTCTTATGGTCAGTTGTACGTCGCGTGTTCGAAAGTTGGCGAACCATCATCGGTGTTCATTCCTATTGCGCAGGACAACAAAACGAAAAATATTGTTCACCACAATGGATTATATTGATTTGCGTCTGTATTAGATTTAATTCCACTCGAAGAAAATACATTGAATTCTAATAAATTCTAACTGACTCCAATTTATTTTCACACTGAGAGCAAAAATCCAAAAATCAACTCAATTTTCGATAGATGCCTGAGTTTCAATTGACATTTCATTCCTTTTCAATACTTTAGTGTTGAATTCGATGAAAAAGAGAATTGCATGACCACTCAACTCAATCGTCTATTCAGAATTGAGTTGAGTTGTTTGATTTTTTCTCTCATCAAAATCAATTTTCGTGAAGGACAAAAGTATTTGCTCGGAACAAAGTAATTTGGGGCGGAACGAGGTTCGCCAGGTCAGCTAGTTAAGCATAAAATGTTTGCGTTATCGAAAACTTATTGATGAGAAACGGTATTCTGTCTAGATAATGGGTTTCGCCAATTTTATAAAGGGTTATCCAATTCAAGCTTGATAAAGTAAACTTAAAAAAAACACACAAAATATTCGGAATGTATTGTAATTTTTATTTCATTTTACAGATTGATCCTTGCCATTTTTAGTTAAACAAGATATCATTCAAATGTCCTCCACGGGACTTCTTACAGGCCTTGATTCTTTTGAGGTAAATTTCAATGACTTTTCGGCACATTTCGGGCGGTATCTCGGCCATTACCTTACGAATATTAGTTTTCAATTCGTCAAGAGTTTGAGGATTGTTTGCGTAAACAAGATCTTTCGCGTAGCCCCACAAAAAGAAATCCAAAGGCGTTAAATCACAGGATCTTGGAGGCCAATTGACATCAGCCAATCGCGAAATCAAACGTCCAGGAAATTTCTCTTGCAAAAGATCTCGATTTGCTCGTGTTACGTGACTGGTTGCTCCATCCTGCTGGAACCACATATCGTCAAGATCATAATCTTCGATTTTCGTAAAAAAAATAATCGGTTAACATGCGGCCATAGCGCTCAGAATTGACGGTAACGGTTCGTCCATGGTTGTTCTCAAAAAAATACGGCCCAATCACACCACCAGACCACAATGCGCACCAAACAGTGACTTTTTCCGGGTGCAATGGCTTCTCTACAATCAATTGTGGATTTTCTGAGCCCCAAATTCTACAGTTTTGCTTATTAACGTATCCACCAAGCGAAAAATGAGCTTCATCACTGAAGAAAATTTTGTTCGAAAAATCAGCATCAGCAGATTTAATAATTTTAACGCGTTGGTCGATTGTTAAATGCTCCATATTCTTAAATGGCAGAATGTCAACTAAATAAATGACAGCGTACTTGACGTTTATCTTTGACAGATGTCGGTATACAGATTTCTACTTTGTCAACCTCGAATTGGATAACCCTGTACATTGCCCTACAGCGAATACAATCCACCGATGAAATGGACAATGAAAATCACACAGACGCGATATAAGATCGTCTGCCAACTATGTGGGTGTGATATTGCAGATAAGAGCCCTTATTGAAGGTTTATTGGGCCCAGGGTCAACCCCCTACTTTTAGAGAATGGTTGGTTAAAACAAATATGCGAGAGCTCGAACGGTCAAGTCATCAATTATCAATTTATCAACAATTAAAAGTGATGGCAAAAAATAGAGTTCGTCAAATATTACAGTAATTTCATGGAAATTCAAGTGGAGAGCACCTCAGAATTAATGAAACACTCACAAAAATTCATTAAAATTTTTATTCGTGCGGATATCAGTCGCAGGTCTAACGGTACATTCCATGTTATGGATAGTGGCAATAAGGTCGAGTAACCTACTATATATCCAAAGAAATACCAACAACAACAGGATAAGCCGTTTTGGAATCCCGATGGAAAATCACTCCAACCAGGGAAACATTTTTGCATCTATATGGCATATTTCAGGGAATTTGTCAATAGTTGTTGATGGTTTATCATTCAGCGGTATACGACGCTACTGCGGTAATACTAGTCATAATATTTTTTAGAAGTAATTTATAATTACTAGCAGATCTTAAATTTGGGTCTATTTCATCATCAGCGTTCTTTGAAGTTAAGATTACGTTCAAAGGATGAAAAAAAAGACTTCTTTTCGCCAGCGATTGAATGCAGTCAAGATACACGTCGAGATAAATGACAGCACAATAGTGCACTTGGGTTCTTTGACACTAATATATAGGCAAAAAGTTTTAAATCGTGCGCAGGATGAACAGGCTTAGAGGTAATTTTGCGATTCCTATTGAAAAAATATGATGCTGAATTGGTCACTTGGGTTATGAAATCAGTTACATCTATATAGGTCTTTTCTAGAACTAGAACAGATCATTTGAGAATATTCTGGCCACATCACCACAACACTGGTGGTAGTCATATGTAAATTCAGTACGAGGTAAATTAAAAACGGAAATGAATAGTGGCAAAAATTATGAGTTTGACAAGCCATTTAATTTACATATTTTATTTTTATGCATTTATTTATTAACTATTTCTAATTCTATTCCAATAATTGCGCCTTATTTTTTCTCTTTAACATTTCGTGTATCCAATTTTTAGTAACCGAGACTTATTTTGTACCTGAACGCTGAATATAATTGTATATACATAAATTACATTTCTTATATGAAGTGAAAGTTATAGTTTTTTTAGTTTAACAGAAATAAAATTAACAACACACATAATATTGATGGCATTGTTTGTGATAATATCACCGGTGTAAATAAAAATAAAATTTTCTCGCGTTTTATCCGATTTAACGATCCTACCTATTTTATGTTGCTTTATATGATGCTAATAATTATATGCTTATGTATCTGGTAATTATGTATTTTTTTTATTAATCGACCTACACGACTTTAACCCACTCGATGCACCATCAAATTCAAAGTGGATTTTTGCATCACAAACAATTTAAAGTGTTCAATACAATAAATCCCTATCTCTAAAATAAAATACATATTAACATGAAAAAAAGTTGTCTAAAAAGTGATATCGATTCTCACTATATATCAACAATTTATTCACGACTCGTTTAAGGATTCGGATCTGGTGGAAATCGCAAGTAAGAAAGGAAATCAGTATCCGATATTTGCTTAGAACGAAGTGTTGTTACACAAATCATACTTTTTTAATCCATTTTCTCTAACTATTTTAATTCCTTTTCAAATTTTCCGACAAGCAATTATACGAGATGAGTTGAGACACCACAAGACAAAAGTCCAGAGCTAAAAGCTTCGTTTTATCATATACGAAATTATGTTGTGAGATTTATTACGAAATTAGTCACAACAACCTGTAATATAGTTGTTGTAACATATAAAAACATAAATTGATTTTTTTTTTGGATGAGTTGAGTGTATTTTTTTTACAAAGCGGATTATAACCTTATTCGGGTTTTATGTAACAGTAAAGCAATTCTGCTCTAGCAACTTAACTCATTACCCTTTTATAGCTTTTTATATTTAAGTTAGGTAACTTTAACTTATTCATTTCCTTCCTGTACAAAACCATCGATACTAGTTAAAACATGCGATAATAAGGTGATCTATTTTTGAGTGCGTGATGAAAAAATGACAATTCAAGTTTTAAAAATCATGAAAAACAAAATTACATAGTAAATGATGTTATGCAACGCAGTTTAAAAACAGGTTGATTGGTTGAACTATAGCACCAAGTACTGGACAAGTGTCTCGGATAACGCCGGATATATTCTTACAGCCTGTTTACACATATGTAACAATAGGAATGATAGGAAAGTTTTTGTTTTTTTTTGGGACGAAACGACCCGGTTTATCCCGAAGTTATCTAATTCAATCAATTTACGGACCTTTTAAACCCTAAGGCTATAAAATAACGGAACTAATACTTTTCCCGTGTCACGTATATTCAAATAGCGGGAATTTCCACAATCAGGGAGTGATCATACTCGCTCGTTAGATAGCTATAGAATTCAGAACTTCTCTAAATCAACCAATTTGCGGACGTTTTAAACTCTAATACTATAAAATTTCTCTTCTTTTCAACGGAATCAATACTTTTCCCATGTCACATATATTCGAATAGCGGGAATTCCTACAATAAGCAGGTTGTCATATTCGCTCGATAGATAGACATAGGAGTCGAGAACTAATCTAAATTAACAAATTTGCAGACCTTAGGCTGGAGAAACCCTAAGGCTGGAGAATTTTTTAACTTTCTTCTTCTAATTAATTAATAAAACAGTTCTTGTGCTTAAGTCAATGCATTTTTATAGTAAACAAATGAATTTTACTCGAATTTCGGCCGAAAACATGCTTACGTAAAGATGATTGAGTCAATTTTTCTACGACTATTTTAAATACGTCAATAATACAGTTTTTCTACAGAAAAAGGTCGTAACAACAAAGATTTCTACTGACTTGTTCTACCTACAGTTGGTCACAAAATTGAGCGTACACCATTAAAAAAACATATTTTGTTAAAGAATAAGTACAAAAACAACAATTTAATTGATTTTTTTTATATTTCGAAATATTACATATCTCTAGACTTAATTTCTAAAAAAAATAATAATAAATGGTTTACAATTCATAATAATTAAACAGAAAACAAAAATCACAATATTTCAGTTTCACAAAATTGAGCGTACACTTATGATAAGTTTTTGGGAAGTTCGTAATTTTTACTGTATTAATATTTTGTGTGGCCACCTTTAGCGTCTATAACCGCCTGTAAACGACGTGGCATGGATTCCACCAGTTTTTTAGTATAAAAAGCCTCAATATTTTCCCATTTACCCCTTGTTCTATTTTTTAGGTCTGTTTTATTGGACGGATTGCTATTTGCAACCCGTATCTTTATTTCCCGCCACAAACTCTCAATCGGATTTAAATCCGGTAATTGAGGTGGAGTTTTAAGTTGGTGGCGAACGTTTTATAGCATCCATTCCTTCACTAAATATGAAGAATGCTTGGGGTCGTTATCTTGTTGATAATAATAGTCAGCAACAAACCTAATATTTTTGCAGTTGGGCGCACATTTCTTTTGAAAATGTTTAGATATCCTGTTTTATTCATAGTTGTTTCTATAAATTTCATATTTCCTACTCCACTCGCAGCCATAGAACCCCATAACATAACGGATCCTCCTCCATGTTTTATAGTTAAAACTAAGTACTTCATTGTCAAAGATTCATTCGGCTTTCTCCAAACAGTTTTCCTCCCGTCTGAGCCAAATAAATTTACTTTAGTTTCATCTGTGAATATTACTTTATCCCAGAAACTTTGAGGCTCCTTGATGTATGTTTTAGCAAATTCAAAACGTTTCTGGATATTTATGGTTGACAACATCGGTTTTTTGAGAGCAATTCGACTGTTCAAATTATTCTTGCGTAAAATACGGCGAACAGTTTCTGTTGATATAGCTTTTTGTGTAGCTTCTGACATTTTCAATGTAAGCTTTGGAACACTAGCTTTGGGATTTTTTTCATCTCACGTACAATAAATCGCTCGTCCTGCTCACTCAAAATTCTTTTTCTGTCTCTATCTTGTTTATTTTTTAGCGTTCCCTCATATTTCCATTTGTTTATAATTTTCTGCGCTGTAGAATGACGTCGGCCGACAATTTCGCCAATTTCCCGCAACAATTTTCCCTGACTGCACAATTTAATGACCAATTTTCGAGTACATTGATCGACTTTTCCTCTTTTGCTTTCCATTTTTAAATTTTAAATTTTACTGAGATTATCGTAATGGCTTTTAATCGAAATTTTAACAAATAAATTGTAAAAGTATCCTTCCAACGTAAAACTCGCTATACAAATAACGTTTTTAAGAAATTACGCAAATTGAATGGAAATTTTCCAGTTCTCAATAATTGTACGCTCAATTTTGTGACATTGAAATGTAGTGATTTTTGTTTTCTAAATAAAGAGAATTGTTGTATTTACTTTATTATTATTTTTTTAGAAATTTAGTTTAGAGATATGTAACATTTCGAAATAAAGGGTTATCCAATTCGAGGTTGATAAAGTAGAAATCTGTATACCGACCTCTGTCAAAGATAAAGGTCAAGTACGCTGTCATTTATTTAGTTGACATTCTGCCATTTAAGAATATGGAGCATTTAACAATCGACCAACGCGTTAAAATTATTAAATCTGCTGATGCTGATTTTTCGAACAAAATTTTCTTCAGTGATGAAGCTCATTTTTCGCTTGGTGGATACGTTAATAAGCAAAACTGTAGAATTTGGGGCTCAGAAAATCCACAATTGATTGTAGAGAAGCCATTACACCCGGAAAAAGTCACTGTTTGGTGCGCATTGTGGTCTGGTGGTGTGATTGGGCCGTATTTTTTTGAGAACAACCATGGACAAACCGTTACCGTCAATTCTGAGCGCTATGGCCGCATGTTAACCGATTATTTTTTTACGAAAATCGAAGATTATGATCTTGACGATATGTGGTTCCAGCAGGATGGAGCAACCAGTCACGTAACACGAGCAAATCGAGATCTTTTGCAAGAGAAATTTCCTGGACGTTTGATTTCGCGATTGGCTGATGTCAATTGGCCTCCAAGATCCTGTGATTTAACGCCTTTGGATTTCTTTTTGTGGGGCTACGCAAAAGATCGTGTTTACGCAAACAATCCTCAAACTCTTGACGAATTGAAAACTAATATTCGTAAGGTAATGGCCGAGATACCGCCCGAAATGTGCCGAAAAGTCATTGAAAATTACCTCAAAAGAATCAAGGCCTGTAAGAAGTCCCGTGGAGGACATTTGAATGATATCTTGTTTAACTAAAAATGGCAAGGATCAATCTGTAAAATGAAATAAAAATTACAATACATTCCGAATATTTTGTGTGTTTTTTTTAAGTTTACTTTATCAAGCTTGAATTGGATATTTATAAAAAAAAAATAAATTAAATTGTTATTTTTGTACTTATTCTTTAACAAAATATGTTTTTTTTAATGGTGTAAGCTCAATTTTGTGAGCAACTGTATAATGTATATAAATGAGGTCGATAATACAGTTTTTTCTGCTAAATTTTTCTGCTAACTTCAATAGCATGCGGTAAAGTGGAGGAGCAAACGATTAATATCGTTTTCTGTGGCACAAAAATATTGATCCTGAATCAACAATTTGACGTAAATTTTTGATTCAACATGGCGTGGTTTACATTTTTTGGTCCCGGATCAATTATAAAATCCAAAAAATTTGTTGGATTTTTGTTGATGTTTATTCACACATATAAAAAACTAAACATCATGTGAAATTGTCAAAAAGGACGTCGTTCCATCTCTATTTTATTATATTTGTGATTATTTAAAGCGCAAATTGTGTTTAAACAAAGTGAGATTTTTTTTGTGTTCTGTGGCCAAAAAATAACTAATCCAAATGGGATCGATTTTTTTTTTGCAACCGAAAATGATATAAGACGATCAATCAAAATTGAAATATTTTTTAATTGTTTATTGAGGGTCAAATTTTTAGATCAACTAATTTTGAGGCCCCTCGCCTTCCCTAACTAATGTTTGCGGCTAGCAACTATTTGGCTTGATATTTTTGGACGGACGAAAATAAAAAACATGTACATACTATATACATGCTTTTTATTTTCGTCCGTCCAAAAATATCAATCGAAATAGTTGATAGCCGCAAACTTTATTGTTATAGGGAGGTCGAATAGTCTCAATATTATTCGAAGTAAAAATTTGACCCCACATTAAACAATCAAAAAATATGTGTATTTTGATTGATCGTCTTAATCGTCTTATATTTATATAAAGGCTTGGATCAGTGATTTTTTGACTTTGAGGCAGGGTATGTATTACTTGTACCATACTAATGTAATATTATCACTTTTACTTTAAATAATCGCTCGTATAAAAATTAGATGACTTTAAAAATGAAGACATTAGAAAATATAAAATTCCGTTCGAGAAACTCCATATAGCTAAATACCGGATTTCCTGCAGAACTATATATAATAATACGTATACACAACGAATAGGACGTGTACGAGACGATAAAAATAAATCTATCAATTGAAATTATTATCATCTCATTTCATCTTGTGCAGTAAGTAATGTTGTATAAAGAAAACAATTTCCACCTTATACCATTTACCAAACGTTTGCCTACGAAATAAACGGAGAAGATAACACAAATAATATAAAACTCGAAATATTCAATAATAAGATTTTGTGCTGTACGTAAGTGGTCGGGCTGGGTCAACGTCATCCACAAAAGGTATATACAATAAAATATTTTTGTATTGTTTACATTTTTATAGTTATTAACATATTAGTGATTGCGTCCCCACTATGGCTATTCCTATATACAATTACAATTATTTTGATAAGTTTTTTTTTTTGTTTGTCAGTTATCTTTACCAATGTTATTACATATATTAAGTTAACTTACAACAACAACATAATATACATACAATACATGTTTGGAAATGAAGATCTCACCCATAAGTTCTCCCCACTAAAACACAATCAGCAAAGCGCGCTTATATTTAAACCATGATATAAGAATAATTGTTTTTCAAAAATATTTGTCAGTATCACATTTTAATTTAAAGTTGTAACACTTAATTATTTATAACTGGCCCATGAATAAGGGACCAATATCGTGTTACTTGTATATTATAAATAAGACTTTTTGTCACTTCTTGTAAATAATAATAATAAAAAGTGAAATTTTTTGTTTTGTGAAATTATTGTCGTTACCAATTTTTGTTAAACAAGTGATTTTGTTGTTAACTAAAAAGAAAAATGTATTACAATAAAGTAACAATTGTTTTATTTGCCTTAATAAGTGTTGCTTTGTGTCAATTTCCTAATGGGCGTAAATTAGAAGCCCCAGTGCCAGCATTATGTGCTCAACGTGTTATACATGAAAGAACACCAGATGGCAAAGGGTATGCATAACAATTTTTTAATGCGGATTTATCCTAATTTATTGTATTCTACATATAGATATTTCTTCTCGTGGCGTGATCCAAAGTTACAGGGTGTCGAAGAGGATTGGCTAGGTATACGAAACTACTGTCGACAACGATGCATGGACTCTGTATCAATTGAGACAAGTGCAGAAAACGAATGGATTAAACAGCGAATTGTTGAGGGAAAAGTAAGTACCAATGTTGTTAATTTGTTTTTTATTATCTCAAGCTTATTAGCGATGGATTTAATTCGCGATGGATTTAATTTCCTATGACAAATCGATATTTAGTTGCGATTTGTTGTTGTATATATACATAAATGCTATTATTATTATTATTATCGCAATTATTTAATCAGGAGAAAGTGTTTTTTTTGTATAATTAATTTATTAATATTTATGCGTACATACAAAACAAAAATTTCTACATTTGGTTCGAACGACGATTTTATTTTAAACGATTTAACGACATACCTATAAACATATTTTGTGAAAAATTTTAGAAATTTTTTTTGCATATCATGATTTGAATTACAATTGATCGAATAGTTCAGAATTCATGTGGTTCCTTAAATTTTATGTTTTTGGAAATTCCAATAAATTTAATGTGTACATGTAATACTTTTACTTTGATATATAATTAAAGCAAATACTTGTTGAAATATGTTAACAGTCCCAACGCAGAATATTTTTCGCATAAATCTAAAAATTAGCACCATGATCATAATCATAAATACCTACATATGAGTGAGATTATAGTATGCAGCCTTGAGACTATATTTGTCGCGATTAGCAAATATTTTGTGAATCTATTTGGCTGATTAATATTGGCACCTCGTGTATTTTATGTAAAATTATAGTTTGATTATGGTAAGAGAGATTTTTTGTTTAAATACGCGAGGTGTGGCAATAAAGTTTCTTTGGTGGAAAATTTTTTAACGTTTCAATCATTCGAGTCATTGCTACTCAGAGAAATTATGAACTGTTTGGCCAAGGCCACTTCAACTTTCTTTTCAAGTTTATATTTTATAGTATTTTTATTTAAACTGTTTTGAGTTTTGACCTTCGCAAAACTTGCTAGGTGACATTTTTGTTCAGTTTTATCATTTTGATAATTTTATCTCTAATTTAATGTAAAGATAAAAATTTGCACAAATGGTTCTCGAAAAGAATGATCTACTCTTGTACGTGTTAAAACCTCTATTATGTGATAAAATTAATAGTGTGAATACAATGGCTACAATGTGCTTAGACACCGTATTATTACTTACCCGCTTTTAATTAACGCTGTACATTTTATTTTCGATTTTTATTTACTTCAGCTGGGACACTCAACAGGATCTTTAAGGCAGGTTATTTTTTCTAACATCGATAAAATCTGAGAGTAATTCGCACTATGTTGCTACAAATCGTAGTAAATAATTTATACAAACATTATTTTTATCACAGATAACCTTCGGTTTTCTTCTGATGTAATAAAATATTACGTCACTGTTGAGTTGATACGACCTTGTAGAATAGAAAAAAAATTAGCGAAGAATATAAAATATTTATGAGTTAAACAATAATTTAAATAAAGTGAGCTTATAGTAATCATTAGCTCAGCAACGACTCCCTGAATTAAAAAAGGCTGAAATTAAAAAGGTTGACTTAAAAATTATGTTTTTATATGAAAAAATGGGTCCTTTTTTAAGTCATATTTTTAAAAAAAAATCTGACTTTAACAAAGGGTTTTACAAAACAAATTTAATTTCAAACTGACACAAAAAAAGCATATTTTATGTCATTTTATAAATATATTTTTTAATTCATTTTCAAAATGACTTAAAAAGGCATATTTTATTTCATATTATAAACATAAAACTCACATTTGTTTTGAATAGACATAGAAAATGCTGCGAAATTTCATGTTTCTAAGAAAGTTTTCTTGTTTTTCTTCTTAAAGATTTGTTGTTGTATTGTACAGAAAGATAAAAAACATGCATTTCATTAATTTCATTTGTGAATTAATCTTTGTATATTAATTATGAATTAAAATATGCATTTTTTAATTCATTTTGAAATTTGCAATTGTTTTTTACATATTTTCATTAATGAAATCATTTGTTGAAGATTTTGAATGCCTCTAATTTTCATATTACAGTAAAAGCCCGATTATCCGGCATCCAATTAACCGGAACACTCAGTTAACCGGAATTTTAATTTTTAGGATTTTTTTGGGTTTTATCTCTTTCTTTTCTCTTTCATAAGATTTTTTAAATTCATTTTGAAATTTGTAATTGTTTTTTGCACATTTTGATTAATAAAATCATTAAACCGGAAATTAAATTTTTAGGAATTGCCTTTGCTTTTCTTTTCTCTTTCACAAGGTAAATTATTTTTTTTATTATTAGGGGATTCACAGAATAAATACTTCCCTTTTACTTTTTTTCTGTTTTATGCATTATTCTATTTGAATTGAATGTGTAAAGTCGTATTACATAGTTAGGTTAGTGAAATATTGAATATGTATATGTATTATTAAATTTTGAGTACTCGTATGGGTATACATAGCATGGCAATAAATTCAATGAACTAATACATAAATAAATTGTTTTCTGGTACATAATTTGAAAATAAATAAATGAGAATCCTAGAAAAAATGAAATCAAGCGAAATTCTCGAAAAATTTCTAGTTATAATGAAACATTCAATTATCCGGAATGCTCTCATCCCTAAGCATTCCGGATAACAAAAAGCTTTTACTGTAGGGTATTTTATAGTAAAAACCCTATTATCCGGAAAGCTTGGGGATGAGAGCATTCCGAATAATCAAAAATTCCGGATAATTTAATGTTTCATTAAAACTGGGAATTTTACGAGAATTTCGCTTGGATTTCATTATTTTTTTGGATTCTCGTTTATTTATTTTCAAATTATGTATCAGTAAACAATTTTTTTTATATGTATATCATTGAATTTATTGCAAATAATAAAAATAAAAATACATATTATGTATACGAGTACACCCATACGAGTACTCAAAATTTAATAATACATATATTCAATATTTCACTAACCTAACTATGTAATACAACTTTGCACAATCAGAAAAAAGGAAAGGAAAGTACATTTTCTGTGAATCCCCGAATAATAAAAAAAATAATTTCCCTTGTGAAAGAGGATAAAGCAAAAAAAATTACCTAAAAATTAAAATTCCTTCCGGTTAACTGAGTGTTCTGGTTATTTGGATCCCGGATAATCGGGTTTTTACTGTAATATGGAAATTGGAGCCATTAAAAATTTTCAAGCAATGCTTTCATTTATGAAAATGCAAAAAACAATTGCAAATTTCAAAATGAATTAAAAAATGCATATGATCACACTTCCTTAATCATTTTCAAATTGACTTATGATATGCATTAATAAAGTCAGCTTTTTTTTAAGTGTGCTTTTTGCTTGTCTTTCATTACAGATTTTAAGTTAATTTTAGAATGAAATTAAAACGCTGGTTTTAAGTCCGCAAAACACCATTTTTAAGACAGCCTTTTTTAATTCGTGGAGTCCTCAGCAACTCCCACAGCTCCTTACTACTAAAATCTGGATATTTTAATTAAATTTTTATTCTAAAGATATAAAACCAAACCCTTCAATTAGTTAGCATATCGAAACAAACACACATAAAGTGAAAATTGCACAACTTTTAATTTATTTATTGCAAACACCAAATTCTTCCAAAATAGTCAAATTTTGTTATCGAATATAGTTCAATTTATGAGATCTACAAATAAGTTCGAGTTTTCATTTGCCAGCCCTTGGCATGAAAATTATACAAAGGCTCTAAACAAAAATGCAAAAATTGAATATTGAGATGTCAGAAATGAGTATCAATTTAAGATCATGATATAAGAACAGTTCGGTTTTAAACATCACATTCAAAAATGAAATATTTATTTTTTTGCAATTTTGAAAGAATTGGACGTTAGTTTCGGATTCATGTGTTAGTTGTAGGATAGCTCCTCAAAAATCTAATTGCACTATTCATCGGGACCGCATATATCGATAAACTACATTCTATATTGAAATATAAAATGTTTGCTATTTTGAAAGAATTTGGCTATGATACTTGAGCATTGAGCAATTCGGAGCCATTTTCATAGCAAGGAGTAGTATCCCAAAAAGTAAACTATTAAACTACTCGTTTATCGGAATCTCATCAATCAAAAAGGTATATTAATGCATTTTCTCATTCCTGTTTGATAAAACTCAGGAAAGTTGTTCTTCGTGGTGCGTAATTTGTCGATATAGAGGAGAAGTAAGAAGATTTTTGTTGAAAAATTCAACAGGTGGTTTGCGAAAGCCTGTCCAAAACTGATTTCCTCTGATGAACACTTAAGATATTCTTTAACCGTTGCTCGAATTCTTACTAAAACGATTAGATTATCATTTAAGCTGTCGATGAAATCGTACCCATTCCATTCACTTTCGGGTGGTAAGTGGCTCAGCTTATTTGATGAGAGTTTCGTTTAACACACATCTACATCTACTTTAAACCAATGTTATAAAATAGACTCGTGTACAAAGAAAAAAAAACCTTTAGAATGAATACATTAGCCTTATGCAAGCTGAGATTATGGCAGGAACCAACGTTTCTGGCAGTTTATCAATTTATCGGCTGTTTATCGCTCGTCTAAGGATTGAAAAATAATTACAAAATTTCTTATTTCTAAAGGGACTGTTTTCGTTGTATAATTACAACATTAACATAGTCTACTTCCTGCACGAAAAAGGTTATAAGTCCAACACTAAGAAATAAGAGTCAATAGCAAAATATTCATATGCATTCGTAGGTCCTTCGAATATATTGTATTAAATTTGTTGAATTTTCACTGTAAACCATTGTCTTTTCGCAAACAACAATGTTTGCACTCTCGGGTTCCACTACATTTATGGATTTTGATGAATTCTTATGCCATTCCTCCCATCATACAATTATTTTTGTTTAAACAACCCATGAATATTTTTCGTGAAATACTTACACAAACTTCAACTACGCTCAGTGCTTCTATAAAACGACATTTACAAATTTATTATTTGGTATACAAGAGACTTGCAAAAATGCAAGACCATCAGAAGTTCTGATTGCCGTGCATATTCTGAGCCTCTGAAATGAGAACGCCAAACATATGATCATGTCGATAGAGAGAAATAATTAAATTGTCTAATTAAATGCCCCATTAAACAATTGTGGACTCTACTAGATTAACGATTTAGGTTCTGCTAGCTTTAAAATAAAACAACTAAAACTTAGTTGTAGCCCGAAATTGTTTAATGGAGATTATGTTTAGGCTTTCATGTGCCATTAAGTATGTCAATAACCCTTGTTTTGCGTTCACTTTCGCTTTGAGTGCGACTATCGATTTGAGTTTTGTTCGCTTTAAATAAAATAACCTAGACCGTAAACAAGAACGAATGGAGCATAAAATTTGTTAATAGAGCATTTGATAAGGCCATAATGTGCCGTTAATTATTTGTTTATCAATAGATTTTGATCCGCGTTCTAATTTCGGCTTTGGTCTGATTTTCGATTTGGGTTCTGCTAGCTTAAAATGAAATAATCAAAACTTTGATCAAGAGCAAATAGTGCCCAAAGTTTGTTAATGGGGCATTTGATTAGGCCATAATGACCTAGAACTACTTTTGCGTTCCAATTTCTGGTTATGTCTAATTTTCGATTTCGATTCAGCAAACTTTAAATAAAATAACATAGAGCTTGGTCAGAAAGAAGTGGAGCACAAAATTTTTTAATGACGAGTAGGATTAGATCATAAAAATTAGTCTTTAATTAGTTGTATGTTAATAAATCTTGTTTACTTTCTAATTTCGTTTTGTTTCTGTCAGCTTTAAATGAAATAACCTAAGGCTTGGCCAAGAACAAGGAGCGTGGGGAACAATGCGCCTACACTTCACCATCAAAGTCAAGCAATCGTTGCTTGAATTAGTACAAATTTGGGAGACCACATGGGAATGGCATAAAATAATTATAAAACGGAAGGGAAATGACATTATTCCGCCATCCCCGCAAAATAATTTTAATGGATCATTTCATTAGGCCATAAACAGCTTTTAATTGTTTGTATGCCAATACAAGATGTTTTATGTTCTAAAGTGGATTTCCATAACCATAGTTCCTCGATTGGGTCCTGCTACCTTTATAAAGGAAAAGGCCCGTGCTTTATCATAAATGGTTGGGGAAGAAATACCATTTTAGTGATGAATTAGCTTAAAATTAGACTTTAATTTTCCATTTGCTTCTAAATCATGGTTTAATTTGGATTCTGCTAACTTTTTCAAATCTGCGGCTAAGAAGACATGCGCCACCAGTTCTAAGAAAGCGGGAACAAAAAAAAACAGAATACTGATGAAAAATCGGATCCAAAAGCGAAGCCAACTAAGCCAAAAGCCAATTTAGTGCCCGCGAGCGGTTGGAAAATTCTCATGAAGTATTTTATCAACCGATTAGTGGACCATTTAGGCGAAACTTCATGAGAATTTGACACACACACACACACAAAGATAGAAAATGATTAAACAGAGATTAAAAGTGAATATTATATACACTGTATACGTAAATTCTCATGCGAATTTCGTGAGAAAAGCATACAAAACCCGTAGCCAGATTTAACGATGTGTTTATCTTTCACAATAATTTTTAGTTCGGTATGCCATTTGTCAGCATTCATAAAATTTTTGAAATCTGTCACAATTAAAGCATAGCCAAATATGACCCAGAAACGCTTAAATATCATTGTATTTCGTTCAAATCATTATAAATCCAAATTTTGCAAGCTCATCTTTTTAGGTCTATACTATGCGAGTATTCAAGAATGTTAAGACGGTATTTAGCAACTTTGGCTCAGAACGATAAATGTTATTTTCTTTGATTTTATTGGGTTAGTATACATTTTAATGCTACATTTTTTCTTATGCGGCTGTACATAAACTATACCTTTAATTAATATATTAGTGTTAATATTCCTGATTAGGTTAATTATTAATTTCGTTTTTGAATCTCCATGGGCAATGAAAATATGTATTGATTAAATAAGTTTTCAATGAAAAAGTTTATTCGCCTCATTTTCTATTCGTGGTCAAATTTAATTACATTGTCAAAAATTTATGCATATGACTTAGGAATTAATTTAGAAAATATTTCACTGCGCTCCATTTTGTTAAAGTTTGCAGTAAAGCTAAGGAAATAAAAATTCAAACATTAAGCTAAGCAATATTTTCTTGATTCCAGTCAGGTTAATGCCACAGCATGCTATATTTATGGCTTGTAGAAAATCTGAATATGTTAAAAGAAATTTTAAATATCAATTATTTCTAAGAAGTTACAATTATTTGTCAACGCGCATCTCCAATAGAATTCCTTTCACTTTTTCCTTACAGAAAAGTATGAAAAAAATTTGAGAAAACAAAAAATTTTTGTTTTCTCAAATTTTTTTTCATACTTTTCTGTAAAGAAAAAGTAAAAGGAATATATTGGGGATGTGCTGTCACTCGTACATAACGGAAAAGTTTATTGATGTTGGATAAGGTTGTCCCACTTTTGAAATAATAATCGCCGTGTTTCTGAAAAACTATTGTGTCCCAGTTTTATGAGTTTCCAATACTCTTTAGGCCTGTTGCACACTTGATCTATAGGTTTTGTTTCACTATATTCTCATAGCTATGCTAGCTAATTCTTTATCCTCAAGGCGAAAATAGAACACTTAAGTATTTTGCAGCACATAGTGGGTTGATCCGGAGTTTTGTCACCAACATATCTCTTATTTGGCTTTTAGAAACCAAATCGGGAAGCTGCGATATGAAAACATATAGCTTCCATCAGCCAAGCAAACTTAGGTCAAAGGGCCAGCGACCCTAGTTAGTCTTCCACCAGCGACTAATGAACAATTAATATTGCTTAATATATAGAAAAAATTTAAATTGACAAAGCACATCGTGAACCAATTCTTATGACAACTTATTAGTTAGACGTGGAACAGATATTAGTTATAACTTAAACTACTGAGTTAACGGAGTTTCTCAGCCAGCTTTTGTTACTGAATGAACTTTTGTTTTAATTGCTCTAGTTAATTGAAAATAAGGTGGTAAGGGAACTAGGAGCAAACAAAATGTGATAAATGTCCGTGAACCTGAGAACTATATGAATTATTTCTCATACAATGTAGAAGTGACAACTTTTTGTTTCAATCGTGCCAGAAATCCCGTGATTTTGTTATTTCATGCAGAAGTGTTTGATTTTGCAATTTTGTGCGAATAACAGTACATACCATTTGTGTACTTTATTCGTATAGCTATGTTTTACTTGATCCAATTGAGTTCAATTAAACTTTAAAATTGAAATTAGAGTTGAAATAAATGTTTTCTATGATCTACTCTGGCAAATGTATAGTATGAAGATTCAAGAAAATTAGTCTTTGTATCTTACGTACATTCGGTTTTAGTGATTTCATAAGTAAAAGATGGTGTTTCCTAAAATCACTCTTACATAATTTTACAAATTATAAATTTTTGAAATTAGAGCTGAACAGTGGATTTCTATGATCAATTCTGACCGATAGAGGGTAATGGTACTATTCCACAGGAAAAAAATATCATCAGCAAAATTAAAACGAGACAAAAATATAAATCGACTATTGAGAGAAGGCGCATCCGATTATAGCATGCTGAGTATTTGCTGAGCAAATTGTTGTTGTGTTGCCATAATTTTTCATAAAAAATATCAACTCGAGTATTTTTTATGGCAGCAAAACTGAAAAAATTCCCCCACTCTCAGCAAACTTTTATTTTTTTGATATTTTTATAGTGTCAAGTGGTGAGAAGTTACCCGAAACAACCGGTAAACATAAATGGGTTGAAAAATATTGGGAAACGTATTTCATTAAAACAATTAAAAATAGCCTTACTGGATTTTGAGTGATGAATAAATGCAGTTTTGATTTTAGTTTGAGAACAATGACTAATGAGTTAGACGATTTTTAAATTAAATTTCTACCGGTTGTATAATTCCGTTATAAATGTCTCAATTCAAAATTATACCAACTGTCCACATTGTTCGTCATCGTCTTTGTATTGGGACGTGGTTGTTTTTAACTAGGCCAAACTTATTCCTTGGCCTACAAACAAGTATCCTATTCTAGTTATCACATTGCACTGATTAATTGGTTAGGTTTTTGAAGTTAATTTTTTTACCGATTGTATACGTTTCTGTTGCTGGCCATATGGTGTATAATCGTCTTTGTATTTTAAATGGATAGACTGAAATGGTTCCTACGAATTCAAACAAACCTTCCACTTAGGTGCATATCACGTTACGCTGTATATAAAATATTAAAAACACAGGATTTACAGTTTTGTATGTGAGAAATATTTTATTAAAAAATTATTATATTCTTATATGTATAATAAACAAAAAATTACGCAAGTTAAGATTTAGAACATCGTCCAGATGATCATTTTGGAAATTGGTATTGCTGTCGAACACATCATCGTTATTCTCCAATCTATTTGGAATGTGTTCATCTAATTCCTCTCTTATCGAGTTTTTTTCTTTAACAATCACATTTGCTCGATACGAATATTCCAATTTTTGTCGACGCATCAGACGGTTGCAATGAATCAGTTACGATTTGGGTGCGTTTAGCACCCGCACTTGTTCGCAACTCTCGCACTTGTTCAATTTGGACATTTGCATCGTATGCGAATGTCATACGCGGTAGTTCCATCTCTTGTGGCTCATCTATAGTAGCTTGATTATGAAAATCATCACCCATAAATCCATTATCACTATCGCTGTCATCTAAGTTTATGTTACTATCACCTACCGTTGATTGCAGCATTCTGAAATTAAAAAGATTGTAATAGAGCGATTTCTTAGATGTTTCCAGCCAAATACGTACTTATTCATGTCGCACGGCTTATCACTAATATTGTATTCCCTAAATATATTCCCCTGAACGAATTTTAACGGGCCGTCCAGCTTTTTGTATTTCATTTAAAATTTCTTTTACAACGGGTGCGTCATCATTGAGTATATAAATCCATTTGGTGTATTATCCAAGTACGGATAATCGTAATCAAATAAAATTTCCGAGTTATTAGATTCCAGCGTATTTAGAAAAGCTCGATTCGAACTATTCATATCGCTTAAATAGGATTTTATATCGGCAAATACGGGATCTAAGAAAGGTACCGTATCTAGTTTACCATTTATCGTTGCTTTACATTTTGTTACGGTTGAACTTTGTTGACGTCGCTTTTTTGCTTTAGCCTTGGCCTTTGCTTTTGGATCCTGTACATCATTACTACCCTCAGCAATTGGATCATCTTTTTCGATTCCCCCTTCATTGTCACTTATTTCATCGTCTTTTTTATCGCCGACATTCATACGATAAACTACCATACATTCGAATCAATTACTTGTGCACGATATCGACCCGGTAACCATAAATTTTAGTCGATACTTCCAATAAGGCACCAAATACTTGGAAATTTTTGTCATTTTTACGATGGCCAGTAACCAAATTTACCAATGTATCGATTAAATTTGTTTGAAATGCAAAAACACAGATTAATTAGAAAGATTAGCCAAGCGGTTTTCAATCACCACTTACATTGTCCTGTGTCCATGAACTGTTGCAAACAAACTTTCAACTCTTCATTATCTTCCAGTACCGAAACATTTACACTACTAGTATTGGGCCACCGATCTACTTCAGCTTCGTCATTCTACAATAGAAAGACAAAATAAATTAGCACATTTAATGAAATTCACGATCAAATCTAGCTCTTACTGTGAGCAACGGTGTTTTGAATATGAATGACGTTCGACAGGACGTTTTCGTTGGAGTAACCATTATTACAAGTATCACAATGCACACAGCACTCAAATTTTAAAGTTTTAATTATAACTATAATACACAAAATTATAACTATAATACACTATTATAACTATAATATATATTTAATTATAACTATAATATTAAATTATAACTTTTAATACACAGCACTCAAATTTTAAACTAATAATTCGCTGCTGTCAGTATGACTATTTTAGGTTAATTTACGAACTTGTCAAAAATTTCTCCTCCATATTTTATAGTAGAACATTTTTTAGAAATTTTCGTAAATTAATCAAAATAATGAAACAACATATTTTTTGTTCATCTCAAAAATGATATTAATTTTTTTATCAATTTTTGTGATATAAATTAATTGTTAATTTTTAAAAATAAATTTTTTTAGTTATTTATTTAAAAAATGTGAGGTTAGTTTTTGTTGATTTCAAAACTTCCCCAATTTTTTATACCATAAAATAAAAATGCTGTGTTTCAGTCGCTCTAATGTAAATTTTAGTTCTTGTCTTTCTCTGATGTTCAGCAAAATTTTTCTGTTTTCTCCATGGAATAGTACCATAAGTAACGACAATCATGAACTGGGTCAGTATTTTCAGTTCAGTTCAAAAATTTAACTTTCGAAATTAGAGTTAAAATGCAGAAAATGCGAAGTGAATCTGAGACTGATTAGGTTAAGTATAGCCTAAACAATTAATTCGTAAAATATAGAAAATTTTCCAGCATAATCTACCAAATTTATCACGGTAAAGGTATTATCATCAATTGCTTCCTCGGAAGGATAGAAAGAACATAACAAGAAACTGATCACATTATATCAGAATATTCTATGAAACAAATATTCTTAGAATAAATAAAACACATTTCTGATAATGGTTGATAAGTATATTTTCATATCAGCGAATTAATTTTGCCTTACAACAAAAATTTATTGGCACTCCATCAATAAAAATGAACCAAAGTGTTGTTGGGCCGAATGCTCTTATTATTGTACCTATATCAGAATGTTATACCTACTTCTAATTAAACAATACACTCAGTATCTCCAAACGTTAGATTTGTCTAACATCTAAGGAAATATGTGTATAACAGCTTTTGTTAAGATGAAATATTTGTATTGGCCCCGATCGATCCAAAGGTAACTTGGAGTAGAAGACTTCTAATTTTTTATAATTTAATTTTGATTTAATGTCGGTTTTAATTAAAACTACTCGTACTATAAATTTGTATACGACATGAGCTGTTTTTGGTCTTTAACACTAATTTTTTAAATATAATTTCACACGACAAAATGCATCAAAGTCTTACACTTCAACGCAACACAATAATTTTATACCGTACATGAATGCATCGGATCAAATTTTCACTTTTTGTTGTTGTTGTATTTTTTTTTTTTTATTTTATCCGCACGGATTTGGTTTTACCAATACATATTTTATAATTTTCTACTTGTTTAAATTGAAATTAGCATTAAATTCAAAATTATTAACTCACCGGAACACACATATTTTATATTTAATTGGAATTTTATAAAATAAACACAAATTTACAATTTTTAAGCGGCATCCATTTTGACAGTTGCAAGAAACAGAAGAAAATTAAATATTTCTCTGTTTGATGATTTGAATCCCACTACTACACTGAATGTAAAAAAATATGAATCTAACTATTTCAAGAAATGTTTTGAGAATATGTTCGTATATATGTAATCGCTGTATAATGCAAATATGCAAATTATCGGTTTCAATTTCTAATTTGTTGAACAAATAAATACATATAAATAAATATTTTAATGAAATTGGTCTTACTTTCCATTTTGTTGAAAAACAGGTTTAGTGGTAAATCTGAAACAGTCACTTTAATCGTTTAACGGGTATTACCGGAAAATAATTTGTATGTATACGCGATCAGTTAATTTGCTAGTGCTGCACTCTTAATATTTGGTTGTCGTTGATATTTTTTAATAGTAATTTGTATTGTATTACTTTATATTTTACTTGTATTTTTTATTTATATTAAAAAAGTTAAACAAAATTTTAATTTTGACTCAATTAGGCTCATTACGCACTTGGGTTATATTTTCATTTTACAGCTTCACTTTTTGGTTTCTAAACCTCTCAGGATCAACCTAATCTGTAAAGGAATATATTTAAATGTTTTATTTTCCTCTTCGAGGCAAATAATTAGGTCACATCGCTCAGAAAATGAGCGATGTGAGCTATGTTCCTATCCCACAAGCTTTAATAAAAAATATTAAATAAATCAGAGTGAATGAGAGGCTTGAGCTAAGCCGCAGGAATTTTGTATCACTTATTTTTACTTTTCAAAGTAAACCGAGAAGATGTGATCTCAAAACATAGCTCAAGTGTGCAACGGGCTTTAGTCTGTAGTCAAATCCTAAACTTTAGCGCACTAGTGTAGTATGCAACATGTCCAGAAATTAATCTTTTTCTATTAGCTTGTATTATGCTAGTGCAGGGTGCGCATTACGTTCCAGGTCGATTTTTTTAGCCGCCATTTTGTTTTGGATGACATTTGACGCAACTTCGCATTTGACTTCGTAGAGAGTAGTCGATAATAACCCCATGTACACGTCTTATTGACGCCGGGCACAAGAATTGGGAATGCCTGCATCATGTTTGTTAAAAATTATTAAAGAAGATTTGTATTTTTACCAGTATACAGTTCAATTAACATAAGAGCTGTAGGAAAATGCTCATTAATGGCGGGGTTGCAACCATCATCTTTGACAAAAAATCATTATAAGCGACCAAGCACATTTCGCTCATTTGATACACCAAACATCACTACACTCTCGTAGAGTAACGGTATGGTGCACCTGCAAATATAGCTGCAAATTTTAGGAGAAATTTTTCCCGGCCGTGTTTCCACAACATCGGCTCACCTTTGCGCCGTGGCCAGAGGTGGTCAATTAACCGATATTATACTCCATACAAGTACATAATTTATAAAATTGTATTTAATTTAAAAGTTATTAAAAAAAATATCGACCTGGAACATAAAAAGTATATACTTTGAATGGTGACCATACCATTTTTTATTTGTTTTGTAAGAGCTTGTAATCATTTCTAGTAGGTCATTAAGATTTATTTTATTCCAATAGCTAGGATTTTCTCCAAAGTTTCAATCATCAAAAGTTTTACAGGTTTCGAATTAGTTTCAAATGTGTCTAATCAACCAACTATCAAAATAGGCTGAATCTATAAGAAATATGGAAATACACCAACTGCAAAACTTAAATCAATTTAGCTTAATTGCACATTTTGCTAGATTCACTAGACTCAACCTACGGTAGGAAATTCCAATAAGAAACAAATATTGTTCTCGGTTAGCACGTAATTTACCTCTTCTACCTGATTTACATACGTGGGATATTAAAACCAAATCACTAAGGAATTTCAAAATTTTACATCTAGAACAAGTAGTTAAGGCTTTGTAAACGGTTTGGGTGGGGCGGAAATTTTAGTGCCATGGTGTAGTTACGGAATTTGTCACCACCGCTACTTTATACTTATGATCGTGACATACATATATACGTTTTACTACTGGATATCTTCTTCTTACATTTTCAACATGTCTGTAGAATAATAGCAGATCGACAGAAACCTCAACTTTTATTACCCTCATTCAAATATTATGCGGTTTTATCAATATATCACAAAAATATTTAGCCAAGGAGAAGATGCTATTTTGAAATTTTAGCAAATCCGCATATAATTATAATTATTGTTAAACAAAAAACCTCATAAACATTTCATGATGTAACGCTTAAATCACTGACATCAATTATATTCGCTATACATTAATGCAAAATTTTATCATTCAAATTTTTTTCTTCATTACAGCAAAAATACATTTGGACCAGCGGTCGTCTATGCGATTTCAAAGGATGTGATCGTCCCGATTTACAACCCGTCGCAATTAATGGATGGTTTTGGACAGCTGAACTACAAAAATTGGCACCAACCACAAATCGTATACAAAACGATTGGTCGGAGGGTGGCGGCATTGGACTACCACAACCAGATAACCGCGAATTGAAACAGGGCGGAGCCCAAGAAAATTGTTTAGCAGTACTAAATAATTTCTATAACGATGGCGTACATTGGCATGATGTCGCGTGTCATCACCGTAAACCGTGGGTGTGCGAGGAAAACGATGCGCTTTTGAAATATGTGCGCAATACAAATCCAAATATTAGAATTTAAATTCACAGTTTACTATTATTATATTATTTAATAATTATAACATTTGATATAAGATTGACTAAATAAATTAATTAATTTTAATTTTTACGTAAAAGAAAAAGATGAAACCAAATATTTGATTAATTTTAAAAATTATGTATTCTGACGTATAGAACATTTTGTAACTGCAAGATTTTTATTATTTCTTTTTTATAAGACGTACACCTTTCGCATTATGTATTTATATTTAAATAATTTTAGTATTTTTAATTAAGTGAGTTAATTAATTTTATATTACAAAACGAGAAATAAATTAATAATGCTATAAAATTATGTCGTTTGGTGAAATGTTTTATTAATGCGATGGGAATTTTATGTTTTGGTATGGTAACAATTTGCATTGTCATTCGGCCACCGTAATTAAGTCAAAACCCAAAATAATATTCTAAACTACTGAAAGGTGGCTTCATATACCATAATAAATGTCTTAAGAAAAGATAACTTGGTACTCCTACGAAGATAAGCTGATAAGGCAAACCAAAGTCACTGTCAAGAAACTACTACACGCATAATGCAACCCAGAAGAAATACATGAGTATCTTTTGGAGAAAGGATTCAAAATTAACGAAATTACACAGCTGCTAAAAAGAGGTGATAAAACACCTCTTCCATAATATATTTTATCATTCGAAAAAACACAACACATTACTACTAATATTTATGCAATCAGCGAAGTACTCCACACTAAAATGCAAATACAAGGACACACACAAAACTATTGTAATAAAGACTGAATGTACACAAAAAGACACCCAAACGAAATGTGTCAACTGTAGAGACGCGCATCCAGCAAACTACAGAGGTTCATTGTTATAAAAGAGCTGCAAAAAAATACGTAACAAAACAAGGGCAACTTCAATAAGAAACAGACCAGAAACCAGCTGAACTCATCAAGAATATTCACAAATTTGAGGTCACACCAAGCATCAACCATGCTATCAAGAACCAATCCAAATGTAACATATGCTAATGCACTTACTTTTCTTTTGGTACAGACTAATAAAATATAAAATATAATGATTATTCATTGTGGAAAGCAACAAAAAATTGGGAAAGGCCAGTTACGCATATACAACCAATCACAGCAAATGATGGTCGCTTGGCTAAAACCAAAGTCCGTTTCAGCCCAATTTAATAGCACTCAATCAACAGGATAAACTAATTGAAAACTGTACAACTATTTGGAGGCAAAAAATGCCATTAACTAATTCTAAAGAAGTAAAACCAATAATAAGGATCCATGTGGGACTTAAACAATCACCAGAATATGACTTGATAACTGGAGAGATTCTTAGACAACTACCTAATAAAACTATAAAGAAAATACCAGACATAATTAATGCTTCCTTCAGACTCTGTTATATCCCTCTATCATAGAAATTTGCGGAAGTAATAATGATACCTAAACCAGGTAAGCCGCCAAGTCAAATAACCTCGTATCGGCCAATACCAATCACTTCTTCCAATTATGTGAAACAGTTTGAGACTATTAAAACGAATTATATCTTAAATTGTAAAATCAGAAGCTGGACCTACCCATCAGTTTGTATTTAGAGAAAAACACTCCACAAAGTTCATAGAATAACGATTCTAATAGAAAAATCCTTAGAAGAATAAAAGTCTGGCTAGATGGTTTAATATTTAAATTGGAGAAAACTCTGCCATTTGAGTATTGCAAAATTCTAAAGTCGTACCCTAGATATTATTAACAGATAAAGTTAACAGGAAGGAGTTTACTCCAGCAAAAAAGAAGCTAAAGCAGGAGTTCCACAGAGGAGTGTGCTAGAGCCATTCCTTTTCGGACTACCAGTGCCTTACCGCAGACGAATAATATAACTACCGCGACATTTGCAGATTCGGTGAAGCCACATTCAAACTACAAGCAGCCTTAAATAATATCCAATATTGGTTGACCAAGCGGAGAGTTAACTTCGCCAACAGATCAATAGAACCACTACCTGTGACTCTCAATAATATTCCTGTATCAGACCAAGTAAAATTTATTGGTATGAACCTTGATACAAAGTTAAAGTAGAAAGTACACGTCAAAAAGAAAGCAGAACAACTTCAATTGAAATTGTAGCGTACTGTGCGCGGGTAGACCACGATTTGTACTTCACTCGGGCGCCAGTCTGGCACGTCATGTGCTTCGAGAGCAGAGCGAAAAAGGCGGGTTCTCCACTAAACTTTTCAGCGTACCGAACCCAAAGCGCTGTGACCGCGTGTCGGGTATGAGTGAGGAGTGAGGGGTGGGAATAAAATGTAAAATAAATAGGGCGATCCCAAACTTGACTCACCTAGCTAGATGTGCTTACCGCCCTCTTCTATCGCTCCTTTTCGGTGGATGTTCCTGGCCTCGTGAAGCTTCTCTGTGGCTCCTCCTCTTCTCCTCTCTTCAATGTAACCGCAATTTTCTTTTTTAGTTTAATATTTTTTTTTTACTTTTACAAAATTTACTTTCATTTTGTTTTTTATACACAAAATTTTTGCCGGGATCGAACAATCTCGTTTTCTGTTCTGATCCCTTACAAAATCTTTTTTATTCCGCCCCGCGATTCCTTGTATTCACCTCGATAATCGTGCTCGTCCTTTTTCTTTTTTAACCTTTTGTTTCTCTACGTCGTGACGTTTTTACCCGCTTAGCTCAAAAAATAACTCCCCGGCACCGGCAACCTCACTTCACTCTTCCTTTTCATTTATTTTTGTTCGCTCTTCCATTTGACATTTTCTATTTTTTCCTAAAAGGCCTATACCAACGCCATCTCCCCTTGGGTATTTCCCTCAGCGTTTAATGTACTTCTCTCTGCACGTATAGCACATTTGCTGTATTGCTCCTTAAACGATTGGTATAGTAATCGTAGCTGTCAAACTTCACATCAACAATAACTTGACAGCATCGCCTTGGTTGTATATTCATTTCAATTTTTTTTTTACAATTTGACTTGCAAATTCATCCATTCTCGTATAATAACTCCATCCGGTAGAATATCTGCGACAGCTGCTTCTATGTCGTTGGCTTCTGGTACTTCATCGGAACCCATTTTCTCGTTGATTTTTCTTGAATATTTATATCCAGCAAATTTATCATTATCGGTATCCTCACGCTACCGTTTAATTTGAATTATACCACTTCCGTGGCTTCGGACACATATTTACAGTAATCAAATAATTGTGGCATGTTTTATCGGTTTATATTTCAATAATTAACTTGGAATTAACTGATGATATGTTTCTTCTCTAATTGAACTTATGCTTAAAATTAAAAAAAGTAAATTTTAAACCGTAACCATTTGATATGGTTTGATGTCACAAAAGAAAACCAAGGTTATCGATTTCAAACCCCAAAAATCGTCCTCTTGATGTGGGATAAGATTTCCATGCGATTCACCTAACAAATCCAGCCGCATGAGTCATCGGGATGGGAAATGAATGGGTGTCTAGGGAATTCAGGGGCGGAACCATGAAATACAACCGGAAAATTTAAACGGATTTAAAAATATTTTCAAACTTATTAGATAAAAAGTATTCAAATTTACCATGATGGATGCAGACTGATGTATAAATGCAATTTCTATAATATTTGAAGAGACTAATCTCCTACAAGATTTTCGGAATTCATTTTTACCGGTACAACATTTCCCTTCAATACTACTCAATTATGAAATAGTTGTCGAATTAAATTTTTATGTTAAACTTTCATTTATTTGAGTTTTCATACAAAATAAAATATCTACGCCAACTTTGACCATTTTCCGAATTTTTTTGTACTTGTCCATTGACATATTTTCTAACAATTCATTTTTCCGGCCGGATTTCATGATCTTTCGCCTGTATACATCAAAATAATTATATATTTCCGGAAGTTTCACAATTTTGAAATACAAAAGACTTCAATGCTATCTAATAAAATGAAACCGCGACGAACCTGGGGCAAGCAAAATGAATTTCGAAAATCTTGTAGGAGATTAACCATTGCTCTTAAAACATTATAGAAGTTGCATATATACATCAGTTTGCATCCATCATGGTAAATTTTAATACTTTCAATCTAATAAGTTTGAAAATATTTTTAATCCGTTTAAATTTTTTCGGTCGTATTTCATGATTCCGCCCTAGTAGTCGTGCGATCTCAGATAACAGACTGCATGTGCGCTTCGTATACTCTGTTACGACTAGGCGACCGCCACAAAATATAGAAAAATATACTGGTTAATTTTAGAAATTCTCAGTTATCCATTCATAATAAATTTATGCTCTATAAACAAATGTTCAAGCCCATTTGCACAAATCGTAAACTGCGGGGATGCACCAAAACCAGCAATCAACAGATAGTTTATCGATTTCAAAATATAGCACATTATAAACGTTCCTCGATACACCGCAATAGTGACCTTCATAGAGATCTGGGAATGGTCACAGTCACAAGTGTAATAAAAAAAGTGTGCGCCAAAATACCAGTAGAGACTCCATCATTATCCCTAACATCGAAGCTGCAAGAGTACTTCATCAATAGCGTATCATAAGATAAGAAGACTCAAAAGGTTAAAACCGTTTGAGTTGCCTGAATAGTCAGCATAATGCAACATTAAACAAAACAACACTTAATGTAAAGAATACTAGTTAAAAATGATTAGTTACTTTTAAAAAACAAAAAATTATTGTTATCATAAAAAAACAAAAAAGATGCTACTGAATTAAGCAGAAAATTTGTTAGAAAAAAATTTGCATTGTCAACATTCAGCAGAAATTTGGGAAGATAAGCCTACTTATAAACTAAAATGTCTTCATTTTGACGGAAATGTTTACATACAATCTACGTTATCGACAAAACTATAGAGAAAACATAAGTTATAAAATATTTTTTAAAACAATAATCTGAATGTTTAAAACAAACGCCTAAAGCCTAATATTCCTCTTTACTAATATAGCCAGTAACATTATTTGACGCCGACGATTTTCCATTTCAATAATTTTTTCAAATGTGTAATTTATATTTCCACAAACAATAAAAAAGACCACTAATTATTAGAACTGGGAACTGTCAATTGTCAATTAATGAAATGTAGAGTTATATTCAAATAAGTCTCGATTTGAATTAAACCAGCAGATTACTTATTTCAAACCGCCATTTTGATTAAGTCCAATATGTCGATCTTTTTCTCTCTTTTTTATTTACCATGCACATCGCTCGATCGATAACTTGGTAACACATTCACAAACAGAACAAAATTCGCATAAGTTAACTATTATGTAAGTCATTTGATCATTGATTTCACTGTAACAAGAATATACGATTCATGTTCTTGGACCTATTTTGGTGTTGAATTTTGATTAATATAAAATTAATTAATCTCCACGGTCCATGGCTATTCACGAGATTCTTTAGTTTCGTGTTTCAATTCAAATAAATTCAATTCGGTGTAACTAATACTGCGGTGGCATACTTTTAAAGTTAGCCGAAAGTTTCCAGCCGAAAGATGGTAATGCAGCCGCCGACAATGTAGATTCATAAAGAAAATTAACTTCAATATTCAAATCAAAAAATGCCGGCAATATAGATTTAAAAGTTACAAATAAATCACTTTGTGAAAGTTAGCCGAAAGTGAAAAAATCGATAATGCAGATAGTGTGTTGACTATTTCAGCCGAAAGTTTATCAAATTATAAATTAAATTAAAATATCGATTTTATCGAAGAAAACTGGGGAAAATTAAAATTTAACCCCTATAACCCCATCAGACTCATCCCTAACCCATAATGAAAAACTACCTATGGCCATGGGCTATTAAATCGGCGTAGTGTCCATCTGGAGAAATCTCGAATGTTAAACGATTTTATTGTCAGAAGGAAGTAAAAATCAAAATTTCACCCCTATAACATCTTCACTCACCCAAAACCTATATTTAAAATTTGTCCGATCTGTGTATGTCTGGCATAGTCTTGAATTCCAAACCACTTTAACGACAATTACAAACCATTTAAAGCTTGATAATTTTCAAACTTCTTTATTGACAATTTTCGACTGTTTGAAACAGATATTACCACTTACAAACCTCTTCCAATCCTCTATAAATGAGACCTTTTCCAATCATAATGCTTTTAACGTTAAGTTTTAATAAATTAAATATGAATGATATGAAACAATTAGTTAATATCGGTTAAATTGAAAATTTTATTTGAGTTTGTTATAATATATGTTTTCGGCTGATTTTGTAGTATGTATATATAATTTGTTTAAATTTTGACTGAGTTAGTCAAGACACTATCTGCATTATCGATTTTTTTCATTTTCGACTAACTTTAACAAGGTTGCGGTGGCTTCAACATTAATTTAATTGATACATCCCAAGTAGTGCACTTCAATAACGACACTTTCAGTTTAGACTGACAAGATAGAGAGCTGAGAATCTATCAGATACGATAGAGCTGGGTTTAAACGTGGTCCTACAAACACCGATGATGTATCACGTAAAGTGGAATTGCGTGAGATAACTGACATCTTAAAAATATCAGAAGGCAGTAATTTTCCGAAATCTGAATTAATTTATTTTTGCCATTTTTTACCAGATCATCGTGAATGGATTTAATAGCACCATTGATTGCTATTCCGGTGAAAATTTTCGAAATCCATCTGGCGATACGGTAATTTGTATCTTTCTTTTGCAACGTAAAGCGTTATAATCGGTAATTATTTCAAATTCTATACCGCGTAGATATGTAATATATGAAACCGTTTTATATTCATTTTCAAACTAGTATCATCATAAGCTTCAAGGAAAAACGTTTTTTCCTTGAAGCTTATCCAAACAATCTTCTATAATTGGAAATGGAAATGAATCTTCTTTGAAGTAAATGTGCAAAATTTCATTGAATGTATTTACGAGCCTTTCAACATCGTTCAATATGAGCCGAATTTTCACTGATGAATCCTTTAAAAATACTCGACCAATGATGCAACAGTAGATTATTGTGTCATTCGGTACAACGTGAATTCTAATGGTATAAAAAATTAAATTAACTTTACAATTTGAATTAAAAGTGTATACAACTTTTAATTTTCAATTGTTCACACCATTCCTATGTACTTATCAAGATCAAGACGAATTTTCTTTGAGAGGTATCTAAACGACAATATGTTTATTGAACTTCCGATATCTAGGACGGCTTGAAGTTCCCTAACATCGTTATATCCACGTCGATTTAGACATTCATTATTATATCGTGACAAATTAATTGAACAGGTAGCCCTCCTCGTACCTCATTTTTCTTAATTTCCTCAAAACTTCTATCCGTATAGCTTGTCCCGAGCGGTTGCAGAATTCACACCTTTCCTGTCTTTGTGCAGCTGAACAATTAATGGACTGACGACCTATTTTAACTAATGTCATTCTACCTGACTCCACTGATGAATTCCAGCGTCAATGATTTTACCTTTTGGTTCTGCAACTGCATTGTATTTCCATTTCCCAGTTTATTAATCGCTGCGTCATACGTTTTCCAACATTTCCTCCATATAACTACAGGATCTCTTCGCTAACAAAATTTGATGCATCTCCGTGTCTCTAATTCCATTAATTATGTATTTTTGAGTGGCCGACACATGCTTGAAATTTGCTTGTAAAATTGCTGAATATTGGCGGAGTCGGTAAAGGTGCAGAACGTAATTTCAAGGTGGATCTTAGAACTCTGTTCTACAAAAATTTAGTACTTTTGTTTTCTTGGCAGGTTTCTTGTAGATCGCCAGAATAGAGAACGAATTTCCTGAAGTTTATTGAAGTGAACGAACTAAGCTTATATAGCTTATTAAAAATTAGTGGATATCTTTAGAGACGACCTACCGATATGTTATTATTTCTGGTCACCATATTATACATAGTCTATAAAATCCTGAAATCCTCGAAAATTTTCGATAACTCTTAATCGATACATTTAATAACAGTGATACTTACGTACGACAATGCGTACCTTACTTGTATTTTGGAGATTTTTGGCAAATTGTTTATTTAGCTAAAGGCGATGCCACATACACATTTCTACGGATCACATCTAAAAACAGATTTCGCATTTACGAATTAATTAGAGCATATTTTTGACTCAAATCAATGAGATAATATGTAAAATATCTCAAGTTAGTAGCTAAAATAATAAATTTGGAATTATTTAATAATTTTAATTGATAAATTATCAATTTTCTATTTACCCGTTCCTAGAAACGATTTTTTCTCTGAATGGTATAATTTTACACGTGAACGAACGCACAAAAATCTAAAACGATTTCCGAACTCATCAAAAAATTTTAAACGATTTTTTTCTCTGTTGTCTGTGAACTTCAACAAATGTCAAAAAATTCCAAAACAAAATATATATTAATATAAATATATACACTTATATAAATATATACACTTTGGATAGAAATGGCGGTATAAACATTCAGCTCAAAACAAAATATAAAGAATTGTTGTTGTAAAAATCGTCTGTATTTTTTTTTGGTATGTGGCGAGGCAAAATAAATTTACGCACGAATCGTCTGTTATTAAATGTGTATGTGGCAACGCTTTAAGACACCTGCATCAAAATTATTGCGGCTGTGTGCTGTAAAATGTGTAGAATTAATATAGCGACATCTATTGTTAAACACAAATAATATCAAACAAATTTTTATTTAAGTTTGTTTTGTTTCGCCTAATTTACCGATATTTGCGGTCTTACTTTGGTACAAGCTAATTCCGTTCTGGTATGGAATTAATTTGTGCTCAAAGTAACAACCAAAGAAGTTTTTTAATTTATTTTTATTAGTTGGTAACAATTACATTTTGAATTTGAAAACAACGTAAAAACGCAACTAAATATATTCAATCAAATAGTAATGTGCTAGAACATTATTGAATATTATTACAAATCATACCTAATTTTTCGTCTTGTTAAGAAAAATTCGATATCAAAATAACAAAAATCACTTTTATATTTTTATTGCCAACATTTAAAAATAAAAGTATTCAATAAAACTGCCCTGGTGGTGAACATTAAAACTACAGGTAGAATAGAATAATTCTATACCAGCAGAAAAGTTGGTTTAAAATAATACCAAATTGGAATTACATATATGGGATTGTTGTTGTAAATTTCTCAAAGTAAGACCGCAATTATCTACACAGATGCCTAATGTGGAAAATAATAGCATGACTATTAATGTTAATTGGTGTTGTCGTCATCTTTTTGCTACAAAAAAATGAATTTTTATTTTTCCCGCTTTATTGTATTCCTCAATTGCTTTAAAGATAACAGATATCGTCGTAAGTAAATTATCCATTAAGCTAGGTATGCAGCTCTAGCTAAACTACATTTGAACGCGTTCTCTACAAGTCAATAGGTTAACCAACTGGCCAAAAATTTTATGTAGAGATAAATATTGATATTTGCTTTTTTTCAAAATTTTTATTTACATTTGTGTTATTTTGACTTTTTAGACTTTGTAGTGAGTCTACTTTCTATTTTAACGCACTTTTATTTTCATCGGCGATTCCACATCAATTTAATGTGTCGCATAAATAACTGGTCTCGAAAAACTGCGGAGAATTTATGCTGGAGTCATCTACAATCTAAATGACACTCGGAAGTCCGCACAACTGAACTTTTAATATTTTTCACGATTAAGCTTAGCTCAAGCTGCTTACTGTACCGACCATTACTGAATATTTGGTTCTTTTGTGGTAACAGAAAGTAATTCAAATGTTTCGGCTCAATTAACCCTTTAACGAGACAACTCATTTTTAACGGTGTAGTTTGAATTGTTAAAACAACCATTCATTTAATATTCTAGATTAAAATATATTTAGTTATAAAAATCTCAACACCTACACATAACCAAATTTATTATGATTATGCCAAACACATCTGATTAAATGGAACACGGTCAAATACATTTTGCATCACATTCGCAAAAATATCCGAAAAGATTTTACTCAACGGCTTGCTAAAATGTTGTATAACATTCGACCAATTTTCTGTCAGAAATGTATTCACCGAATCTCCAAGCGCTTTATTGCCATTAAACAAATTGCCAAACTCAATTGAACCATCGGTCGAATTAAATCGTGCCCGGCATTTATCGAATTTTAAGTATTCCATATTTTCAGCATCTTTTCGTAGCTTACCAATGAACTTGATTTGGAGGAATGTATTTACTAAAAATGGAATAGATTTAATTATTTTATATAAATATATTGGTAAAACCATTTAAAATTTAGCGTACCTAACTTAACACGATAATTTCCGTGACCTTCAACTGGTAGCAATAAAATATTAGCATTTATTTCATATTTTCCAGCCAACATTACCATCGGAGCGCTGAGTTCAATAGTTCCTTTGGCAGCATTTCCTTTTCGGATAAATCTAAAACAATGAAAATTAATGTTAATCATTGTTTTTAATAAATATTTTTTTTAAATATACTCAGCATGGTGGATGGTAGCCCGTCTCAATCCAGTTAAATCTGTATCAGTTACTTTAAAATTTGAAATTGTTTGTGGCCCTCCAATTGGATCATCTGGATTAGTATTGATATAGTCCAAATGTAGTGGATCGATTGATACTAAATTTATATCCTTGTTACCTTTATTAAATTAATAAGAAATGTTTAATAGTTTTTATTAGTTTAGGTACTTAAATATGACGCAAACTAACCGGCATAAAAATTTGTCATTAATGTTTGAACGGCAGTTTTCGCACAGGACGTATCGCCACATTTACATTTTGGTAAAGTATCAGCTGAAATTAAATAAAGATAACAATTAAAGTAGCTATTTGAATTAAAGTATATAATAATTCGGTTAGTTTAGAATTTATAAAAGTTATACTTCTTGCAATGATACAAACTTATACTACATAGAAAACATTCAGGCGTATTGATTTTGACTTATCTCGAAAGCTCTGATACAACTATAGTTGTGAGTAAAAAAAATGGGATATGTTACGTGAATCAAAATCGACGTTGGCTCTGAGTCTGGAACTGGAACTTTTTGTTCACATTCTCAATTGTAATTCAGCCCTTGAAATATGGGAAAAATTCAAAAATTTGTACGAAGATCGTGGATTATTAAGAAAAATTACGTTATTGCGAAACCTGATTTCAATTCGTTTAAGCAATTGCGAAAACATGCAAAATTACATCGACGAGATAACTTCAATTTCGTGCAAATTTAATTGCATTGGATTCAAAATAGATGACTATGATAAATGAATTTAAACCTCTTATTCTGAGTTTTGAGGCAAGTGAAACCATCAACGCAGATCACATTTTAAATGAAATTACTTCACACACAGTATGTATCAAAGTCAAACGAATGCAATACGTTTTTCAGTAAAAATTCATCGAAACATAAAAATCGTCACACTGGTAGTATAATTTGTTATGAATGTGGTGGTAAACATCACAAGAGTTTTGAACGCAAAAAGTGAATCGGCTAAAAGAGCATTTTGATGTATCTTTCTTCACACGCAATCAAAATCGTCCGACTAGTTTTTAGACAGAGTTGCGTCGAGTCACATGACGCCTGATGCAAATTTATTGAAAAATCAAAGATCAACTGAGGCTGTTGAAATAGTGACAGCAAATGATATGAAGATGCCAGTGAAATGTGTCGGTGAAACTGTTCTATTAATAAAAAATGAAATAATACCAGTACAAGAAGTTTTACATGTTCCCGATCTATCTAATCTTTTATCAGTCAGTAAAATTGTCAAAAAGGAAATAAAATTGTGTATGATTTTTGATGCTGATTTGGACAAAATGCTTTGAGCTGAAGCGGTTTCAGCCTACATTATCAACAGAACAATTTCATCAATTTTAGTGAATAAAACTCCCGAAGGGGTATGGACAGGCATCAAAGTAACTCATATGAAAATTTTTGGTTCCGATGTTATGGTACAAGTTCCTAAAAAAGAAAGAAGTTCGGTTTTCGTTGCATTTCGATCCACTGAAAAAATTGTGATTTGATGGTGAAGCTATCAATTGATGACAATGTGAGTCCAGCTGAAGTGGGAGATTAGAAAAGACAGAAGATTCGTCGTTTGAAACTGATGTTACTTTGATTGATACTGGTGAAACTGATAATGTTGATGATCGCGATTATCAACCTGATGAAAATGTTGCGACACCAGGAATCGTATTAAGAAGATTCTGTAAGTTGTTTTTCATGAAATAATATTAACGATTTTGGTCCTCAGACAGTGCAAGAAGCTGCTGCACGAGAGGATTACTTCAAAATGGGAGTGTGCCATGCAGGGAGAAATTGCATCGTTGGTAGAAAATAAAACTGGGAGTCTCATCAAATTACCGCCTGAAAGAAACGCTATTACTCCCTGTAAGAAACGCTAAAAAGCCCCTTAGTCGTGAAAGGTTGCTAACAGAAATATGGTGTAGAATACACTGAAACTTTCTCGCCTGTGGTTTGTTACGCTTCGATAAGATTTTTGATGGCTTTGGCAGTTGAAAAATCTGAAAGAGCATTGCGTCGATACTTAATTTCGAATATAAAGTCCATCTAACATCCAGTATCCATATCATCCAATTTAGGCCACAAGAAGTTACTTTCATCGATTTGTAGCGCTCATCGTTCTCGGGATGCATTTGGTGCTGGTGTATCTCGTGTGGATTGATATCGCCCTAATCCGACAACCTGGCTTGTTCCCATAAGCATTCATCCAAAAATAGACCTCGTCGCTAACTATTATTTTTTTGGTGTGTATAACCAAGTTTCCAGCTCGCGCTAAAATAAATGTTAACGCGGTCTCCACAAGTCTCCACTAAATTACAAATAAATAGTAAGCTAAAAAGTATATTTAGAGATAAATTTTGACGTTTGTTATATTGGCCCTACGACAAACAAAAATATAGTACGAAACTATTTTCATAGTCTAGAAAATTATTCTGTTCATCCATTTTAAAAACAATAAATTTTCACGTGTTATGGTCGGTATCCAGCTCGCGCTAAGATTAATTTTACATACCTATTTGACGTAAAATTTAGCTAGCGAAATAACAAAAAAATATTTAGCTCACGATTTCGCAGATGCGGTACTGACGTGAAAAGTTTGTAGTTATCTCATTCACGTATAGACTGCGCTAGTGAAAACTCTACAAACGTTCTCGCGTCAATTTATTTGCTTATAACAATAAAATTTAGAAAAATTTCGGCAGCAAAACGTGAAAGTTTATTTTGTTTTAAATGGATGAACAAAATAGTTTTCTAAACTATGAAAATAGTTTCCAACTAAATTTATTTTTATTGTAGGACAAATAAAACAAACGTCAAAATTTATCTCTACATAAACTTTTTAGCTTCCTAATTTATTTTAATTTAGTGGAGACTTGTGGAGACCGCGTTAAAATTTATCTTAACGCGAGCTAGAAACTTAGCTTTAATGTCAAAATTTTTCTAGATTTTATTGTTCTAGGCACATAATAAATTGCTGCGAAAACATTTGTAGAGTTTTCACTAGTGCAGTCTATACGTGAATTAGATAACTACAAACTTCTCACGTCAACTGCGTATCTGCGAAATAGTAATCTAAATATTTTTTTGTTATTTTGCTACATTTTTAGGTCAAGTGTGTATGTAAAATTTTTCTTAGCTGGAGCTGGATACCGACCTTATGCACAGAACGTTTTTCGAACGGAGCACTGATTGTTCAACGGTATAACCTTCCATGGTGATTTGCCATACACTTCTGAATACTTCACAACAAATTTGGCAGATTTTGCTTCAACAGCATGTCTGCTATAACCTAACAAATTTCGAGCGTCCCTATTGAAAGACCCTATACTATTGAGACAATTCAAGGAACTTCAATTGCATTTCGAAAAACTATAATGAAATCCATTGGATTGCATTTAGAAAACTGGGTGTGCAACATTATTGATTCAAAGCTAAGATAAAAAGGTACGCCTTTCCTAGTTTTAAACACTCCGAATCTGGATAGTAGTTCCTAAAATAGAATTTTAATTATTCTCGGTAAAGTTGCTACTCGAGTGACCAATTAAATACTTGTAATGCCTATGAATCTGTACGTCGAACGTAAGTAAATGGGCCTTAAGTGGTCTCTCGATTAGAATCATATTTGACAAAAATTTTCCTAGCACATTAAAACAAAATTGTTGGCTTGGCGAAGGCTAGTCCCATGGAGGTCACTCAATTTAATGAGTCTCAGTTAAATTTTACTTTAGGAAATACACTAGGCTTTCGTTTTAAAAGACCTGCTCTGGCCAAGCTTTCATCTCTCAACTCAGGCCAACTCTTTTCAGAAATACTAAACAGACACAAAATTTGTAATATACTTGGTTCTTAGATTTAGCGTTAACTTCAAAATTTCTCGGAAAATAAATGTTTTAAAACTACAAAAAAATCCTCGTGGAAAGATTTCTCGATCTCGTATTTAAGTACCTAAAATGTGTACACTGGTAAAAAGATCCACTCGGAAGCGACGCGAAGCTGAGGAGTTAAGTAGTATTAAGGCAGGCAGTTTCATCATAAAAAATTAGGGCTCTTCATTTTGTAAAGAAGAGGTGATGTAAACTAAGAGAAGAGTTATTTGATGTCAGGAATTAGGAAAACCAGCAGCAAAGCAATGTCAGATGAGAAAAAAGGTTCAGTCTGTCGATGACAGATGTTGTTGCGGCCCCGGTTATAGCAGCGATGATATTGGGCGTTTCAGCCATCACTCAGGCTTACATGTGGAGATATGTAAGTGATGCAAAGTACGGGAAATACGGTAAAATGAAACGTTACCATTAGTGGCAGGGCGGATTGTCATCATGGAGGTTGCGGGATTGGAATCCATCGTACAATCTTCGTGCATCACGAGGTGAGTACGGTGGAGATGTCGGTTTAGTTGGTACTAAAAAAACTAAATTATAGAGACGGTAATTATTTATTTATTTTCATATAAATGTATGAAGTATTTGCGAACTTTTTACATAAGTAGGAAAACATTTTAATTCAGTTTATTTTGTATTGAATCAACCTTCGCGTACGTTAACCTAAAGGGCCAACCTCAAAAAATTATAAAATTAAAAAAAAAAATGTTGACGACACTAGTTTTTAATGACATTGCAGAAGAGTATGCCGTAAATATTGTTAAATATAGAATGACAGCTATTTGTTATAATGACAAATATTTATTGTTTTTTGTTTTTTTAGATAGCGCGATACAATAATTATTTATATTGTTACGTTTCTAATTTTTTAAATTTTTGTATGGTTACCCCTTCTTAACTCGATTCATTAATTTATAACAGGAAGAATTAAATAAAATTTGGGAAAAATAAACTGTTCACAACCTAGCATGAGATTTAGAGTTTTTAACGATATGACTTAAAGAATTCCACATTGTAACCTCACAAAAACCGGCGGATCCATAATTACAGTTTTTGATAGCATTGGTCAAGAGTTAAATACACTGATTCAAAGATGAAATCAATTATACAATTTAAGTTTGTCCGCAACGACCAATTTTCTACAGCGTAATAAATTTTTATTCGCAACTTTTTTCAATGCAGCTGACATCTGCTCAATAAAATGCGAAACACAATTAAGCAAGGGGACGCAAAACTCACCCTCCCTTAGTAAAGCTTCAACAAAAATTGCAGTAGTACATACGTAATAAGGGTCGTTTTATTACAGCCTTTGTTAAGTTGTTCATGGTAAGTATGGCCTAATGACCGTAAAACCATTTATTTATTTTCATGTAATACATAAAACATAAAGTCTGCATTGAAATGAATCTTATGACCCTCAGCCTTTATTTCTTATAATAATAAAAAACGTATAATATCGTGTAATTATACGAATCAAGAGATAAATATTACTACAAACGTTAAAAAATTTGAAATTTTTTTAATATTTTAATACATTATTTGATTGGTCGAATTAAGGGAAATAAGTGATTTGATCAACTTCTACTATGTTACGTAAACGGCCTAAAGCAATGGCCTAAATATAATGCACAATCAGAATACATTACCATGATATTGCGGTACGAGTAACATCTACACTAGTGAATAATAATCGAATAATCAATTAATCGGGTACTTTTGAGAAAATGGTTAATCGATTTTGATAGTCGGAATAATCGATTATGCTTAATTTACAATATACAAGCGCGAAAAACAAGACTCGCTACTAAATAAACGGCTAAATATCTAAATAAACCTAATACCAGCTTATTAAGGGTTCCTTTCGATTTAAGAATCGAAAAAATCTTATATTTCTGCCTCTACTGACGTGTTAGAGCTTTGAAAAAACGACTTGTTAAAAATCTTTTACATACGACACAAGCAAAAACGAAAACAAAAATTTCACCGTTAAATTTTATTTTGCGGTACGCAGTTTAGCTATTGAAATTGTTATTTTTCGTATTAGACTATAGATGTCTCTGTTTAACTCTACACATGTTTCACTGCATTTTTATTTGCAAGTACGATAACAGAAAGCTAGGCATTTAATCAATTATTTTTATTTGTTGTTAAACAAAATCACATAAAAACTATTTTGACATGAAGTTAAAAAAAAATAATAATTCAACATGAAGCAATATCTGCGTAAAATTTTACGAAAATCGACAAACTAGTTTTTGCGAAAATTACATTTCACGTCAGCTGCGTACTAGCCTTTATGGTATAAAAAAACTCGAAAAATCAGTTTTGAAAATAATTTCGAATTTTTCACCCAACTATTTATTATTGATTCTTGCTAGGCGCCAATTATCCTCAACGAGTTTACAGAACTGATGAAGGAAGTAATATTTGTAAATAAATTGTTAAACTATTTGTGAAATAAAAGTTATTCATTTCAGTTACACAAAACAGAATAAATTAAGAAAGAGCAAAGCACCTTATGAGTAAAATTCGAATTTTATAATTACTTGCAAGATAATCTTTGGTTACACCATTCTGAGAATTTTGGAACTTATAAACAATATTTGAACCATTATATTCATACCTATAGTAACCTCTCTGCGATAAAAATTCAACTTTCTGCTTAAACCTGCCAGATCTCTCAAACAAACGGAATGATAATACACTTGTGGCCCTATTCTGGCTTTCCCTGCGAATTGGGAATTGGGAAAAATATTTTCATAGCATTTTTGTCTAAATTGTATTTTTCTGGCCTACTGGGGGAACTTGTTTGGTATTAATATTTTCGAAACAAAGTTAAATGGGAAAATATTTTTCCCTATAAAAATTTTGTGGAACAATAGTTACCCAATTAACTTTGTTTTAAAAATTTTTGCAATAAACTTATTCCTTCAGTAGGCCAGAAAATTTCAATTTAGACAAAAACGATATGAAAATATTTTTCCAAATTCCCAATTCCCAGGGAAAGCCAGAATAGGGCCACTGGGAACCTATATTCCGTAACCAGAAATCTTTCATTAAAAACAACAAAAGGTAGAACTTAAATTATTATTGTTTTCCATCTATTTATGTTTATGCCACTGTTCTCCGCATAATTACTAATATGATGGAAAAAAGAGTACTAGGTAGTGAGAGTAATTTTAAAACATATTTGTCGAAGGTCTTCTTCACTTCTTGTTTCTTGAAGTACTGTGAGTTTAAAAGTTGGAGAAACACAGAGTCGTCTAACTTGTTTCACATTGGAGTCACCCTGGGAAATGTTTTGTTCTGAGTAAGGTTCTAAAGCAAACCTACATATAGTACTAAAACAGGTACCAGCCGTATTGACAACAGCGGATGGAATCAGACAGATAGTTTCTGAAGAACAGCGTCCATAAATTTTGTTTAAAATACAGTAGGAGCAGCTATAATACGCCTGCGCTCTAAAGTATCAAGGGGGGATATAATGTCGTTTATCATATGAACGACTTTATTCTAAATTCTATCAAGTCATTTGAAATGGAATTTAAGAGTCCTAGCTCAGACAAGATGGTTAAAATCCATAATGGGTCTAACGTAAACCTTACGATGTGTGTTTCAATTTTACAGGCAATTTGACCAGATAGGTCACTGTATCTCTGGTTCTGATTATAATAAAGGAAATGTCAAATTTTTCCATAAAAATCAGTGAGAAAAAGCTTCCTAGTGGTACAAACATTCAAGAGGGGCCCTACGTTCGTTTTTTTAAATTTTGAGAAAAGCCTAGTTTTGACATACCTATTCATTGTTTTCATTTGAGCGTCATAGATAATAGATTGTTACCGCAACAATCAACAGCGCCACTCTTTTAGTACTCTTTTAATATCGCGTATGCTCTTAATGATGTGAAATTTAAATTATTGTGGATTAATTTCCTTTGCAATGAATATTTATTTTGCAAATAGTGGTTTGTGTACCGGTGTATACGGCCAATTGAACTAGTGTGATGACAAGAATATTATTGTACCACTATTTTGATGATGTTCAAGTCTACCTTGCACTATTGAATTATTGGGCTAATCGACAACAGTTATAGTTCATCCGAATTAATGACGGGTACACAATTTAAAAGTCTCTTGCCCCAAATAATGGCTAGTTTGCATGTATCTTTTGAAAATGTAGTGGACAAAATAGAAAAGCTTCTCCTTGAGAAACAAAAACATTATTATGATGTTCGTCATAAGACAAAGGGTCTCTCTGAACTCCAAAAAAGTGCAAACGGTTCAGAACCTAGATGGAACCTTGCTAAAACAGATAGAGCCATATACCGCAGAAATCGCGGTGGCATTTTGTCCCAGCGCCGTATCATAATAATCAAATATCGGGCAATCATACCTATATTGCAACATCTTCTCTTGATAATCTTCTCTTGATAGTCAAAAGAAAATAATTTAGAGAATATAATGTAAGAAGGTACTTAAAATAATTCAGAAATAATTACTTCGACCAGTATAATAATAACTCTACGAATATTTTTGATCAAACCGTACACAACTGAAGAGTCCTGATCAACTCGTAATCGACATCCACATGGTCGAAAGGTTATAAAATGGAATTACTCGATATGTGAAAAAGGAGGATATTTGATAAAACATGATGTCTATAAGGGTTAATGTTACCAACATGAAAACAATAAATCTAGAAGAAATATGTTTCGTATGGTTATAAGATCAAACAAAAGCATGTACTTCGAGCGCTAATACAACAATCATCATCATCATCAATTTGTATCCATCAATTATTTTCGACTGCTGGATTTTCGTTTGGCGCACTTAATTAATTCGATTTAGCAGATTAGAAATATATTGCGTCTTTTACGGTTGTTTAATGTGAGTTCCTCAATTTTTACTTTGGGCAGAAAATATGTTCCCAATGAAATATCTGTGTATTCTTCTCTGTGGGTTGGGTTTCAAAGTTAATCGATATTTCGAACGTAAAAATAAGTTTTCTTCATATATTATCTTTAACCGCGAAAAACGTTTGCACGAAGTTTTAAGGAACATAAAATCTAGGACTTAGACTATAAAGATTGATCTTGGAATGACGTAAAAAATGTAGTTGAAAAACATTCAAAATTTCGATTTTGATCGATCCCAGAATTACGTCAAATGATAAGGTTTTTGTTTTTACGCCGCAATGACGATTTGATTTGAGTTTTTTTAATGTTCCTATATATAACAAATCAATTAAAAATTAATGTGTCGAAGAATAATGGCCACTAATTTATTATAATATGCAACAAATTTAAAACACTATCTGATGATGTGCACTTAGTATCTTAACAATAACGTGAAGTGATATTTGAATTACAGAACCAATTTATCAATTTAATTACAATAACATGACAAAATTCCGAACTTTAGAGCAACGAACCAACTCGACTGGACAAACTTGAAATAATAAGAAATAAATCAAACACACTTCGACAACGTTTTTACCGTGTTGATTAAATTAATCACGTGCCCATTGTAATGTAAGCCGCAAATTTCATGGTCGAACAGAATTTAGATACATGAATTTTATTACAATTAACCTTTGATTCTTAAAATACGTTATCGCATCCGCGAAGCACATTTGGCATACTAATGAGCGCATCACACATAAAGCCACTGTAAATAAATTTGGAAATCGAAATTTAAACTGTATTTAGGTTAGTAAATAAAAATGTTTAAAAGAAAACTACCGTCAATGCATATATGGTTTCCACGTTTGCATTTAAATCGAACGATGAAATTATATAGTTTAGCTTTTTAAAACACGAAAATTTTAAACGCAAACAAATCAGATTTATAATCGCAATAATCAAACTATCAAAGTGAAGGCAAACCACTTAATATATAGGTAAACATCAGAATCAAATTACTCCACTTTTGAGAAAAAATTAGAAACAAACTTAAACAAAAACATTGTACATCTGGTAAATTGCACTTGGACATTTTATACATAACATATTTCTAAGAAACTGAATACGTCACTTGCATAACCATAAAATATTGCACTCATCAAGTATTCAAAAATAGCAACTTACGATAAATTTCACCATTCAGTTGATCGATCAATAAAATCGTTACAACAATTATACTACAATGAATATGCATTGTGTCTTATTTATTACAATTTGTATGAATAAATTATATAACAAAACAAACTACTCTTATATTTAAATAATACAAAACTATTTATACACTCGATATGATCGTTTGAGCAGCTGTGTGCTATGAAATGAAAGTAAAATGAATTGTATACTCGATCGAATGTCCGATTCGAACTAAATGATTTGAATAACTGAATTGTATTGTTTTCGTTTTTTATGGTTGCGTTTTAAAAAAATTCAAAAGAATATGATGACGGTACAGGGTGTTTGTTAAATTTGTTATATTGAAAAAGAAGTGTAGGTTAGGTGTCATTTTGTACATAAAGCAGGGTGATCCAGAAAATCAATTCATATTACTAAAGGGTGATTTTTTTGTGGTTAGGATTTTCATGCATTAGTATTTGACAGATCACGCGGGATTTCAGACAAGGTGTCAAAGAGAAAGATGCTCAGTATGCTTTGACATTTCATAATGAATAGACTTACTAACGAGCAACGCTTGCAAATAATTGAATTATATTACAAAAATCAGTGTTCGGTTCGAAAAGTGTTTCGCGATTTACGTCCGATTTATGGTCTACATAATCGACCAAGTGAGCAAACAATTAATGCGATTGTGACCAAGTTTCGCACTCAGTTTACTTTATTGGACATTAAACCAACCACACGAATGCGTACAGTGCGTACAGAAGAGAATATTGCGTCTGTTTCTGAGAGTGTTGCTGAAGACCGTGAAATGTCGATTCGTCGCCGTTCGCAGCAATTGGGTTTGTGTTATTCGACGACATGGAAGATTTTACGCAAAGATCTTGGTGTAAAACCGTATAAAATACAGCTCCTGCAAGAACTGAAGCCGAACGATCTGCCACAACGTCGAATTTTCAGTGAATGGGCCCTAGAAAAGTTGGCAGAAAATCCGCTTTTTTATCGACAAATTTTGTTCAGCGATGAGGCTCATTTCTGGTTGAATGGCTACGTAAATAAGCAAAATTGCCGCATTTGGAGTGAAGAGCAACCAGAAGCCGTTCAAGAACTGCCCATGCATCCCGAAAAATGCACTGTTTGGTGTGGTTTGTACGCTGGTGGAATCATTGGACCGTATTTTTTCAAAGATGCTGTTGGACGCAACGTTACGGTGAATGGCGATCGCTATCGTTCGATGCTAACAAACTTTTTGTTGCCAAAAATGGAAGAACTGAACTTAGTTGACATGTGGTTTCAACAAGATGGCGCTACATGCCACACAGCTCGCGATTCTATGGCCATTTTGAGGGAAAACTTCGGAGAACAATTCATCTCAAGAAATGGCCCGGTAAGTTGGCCACCAAGATCATGCGATTTGACGCCGTTAGACTATTTTTTGTGGGGCTACGTCAAGTCTAAAGTCTACAGAAATAAGCCAGCAACTATTCCAGTTTTGGAAGACAACATTTCCGAAGAAATTCGGGCTATTCCGGCCGAAATGCTCGAAAAAGTTGCCCAAAATTGGACTTTCCGAATGGACCACCTAAGACGCAGCCGCGGTCAACATTTAAATGAAATTATCTTCAAAAAGTAAATGTCATGGACCAATCTAACGTTTCAAATAAAGAACCGATGAGATTTTGCAAATTTTATGCGTTTTTTTTAAAAAAAAGTTCTCAAGCTCTTAAAAAATCACCCGTTATGTACAGTCTTTGTGTAATTTAATTTAGGCACAGGGCTAAGTTTAAATTTACAGCTGATTTGATTGAGTGAATTTTATATTCCAACGAAAACTTTTCAGCCAATTACATTTCTCCGGGCCCTAATCAGAAATGAAATTACATACAACAATTGTGTTTGAAAAAACACCATTTCACGTCAAAATGGTAGTGTCTGTTAATTATGCTTCTGTTAAAACATTTCAAATCGTTACACCTTTAATTTCACAAAAATTTCGAATGCAAACTATCTCAAAATATATGACTGAATTTGATTATGTTGGATAGTAGCATCTTCGTAAGCCCCATTTAGCGAACGACATTAAAATGCGACAACATTATTATTGTTAAACGGTAATTTATATTGTTACGAATTGGCCCTGCGAAATCCTGTTCGTATCACTGGATTGTGAATATTCTCGTCATTTATACGGCTTCCGGAATATTCCTGAAAATACTGAAAATAATCCTAGAATAATTTTCCAATACTTACTTAATACTTAAAAGCATAACAAGAAATATGTTTCATTATTATTTATTATTAAATAACTTTCCACAATTTACAGTAAATCACACAGTTTATTTCACTTAAAACAACGGATTAATAAATTATGGCTATAGTAAAGAAAAAGGGGGTACCAAAAAATTTGTTCGGATTGTTTTGTTTGCTTATAATTAAAAATAGAAATAAAAATGATTAATTTAAAATATAATTAATATTTAATTTAATATACAATTTAAAATAAAATATATCTAAAATATATTAACTAAATATTACAATTTTAAATTAATTATTTTTATTTCTATTTTTAATATAAGCAAACAAAATAATCCGAACGAATTTTTTGGTACCCCTTTTTTCTTTACTATAGCCTAATTTGTCGCACTGTTCACTTTCGCTTTAAAACTTTGGCGTACCGAATCTCCTGAATGATTGAGATTAAACTTTCGGTTCTGTTCCAGAAAGTGGAACCTTCTGTGCATTCCACAGCTCCATGCCAGCCTATAATACTGTATAGTACTGGCATGGAAGATGGGTCGGCCAATGAGTTGTTATATGCACTACGTTTCAAACGCAAAAGCTTTTACTAGTGTGCCGTTTCAACGCACCTATACAATACTAGGCAGTACTGACTGATACGTCATTAACCCGCGGTCTCCACTATGCACAATTTACTATCTATCAGGCTGCTATTTTCTCAAAAATTATCATAATAATTATTACGAAATGTCATATTTTATAGGTTATGTTTTTTCATTTTTTTAAATTTATTTTAGGATGGACCTTAAATTATATTATATATCACACATGGCCAAACTCCACGTGTTTCACGACACGTGGAGCCAAATTATAATAATTTCTCGTTACTAGAGCCAACTTAATCGAAATCGCAATTTTCAATCAAGAGCACAAAATAATTTTAATGAATTATTAAATGTTATTTAATTTTTTATTTCTTTTCGAGAGCCGCATTCATTCTTTCAAAAAGCCACGTGCGGCTCGCGAGCCGCAATTTGGCCATGTGTGTTATATATAATGCACCAATACAAATTTCCATACAAAACACAAACGAAACTTGGGGGTATATCCTTCATCCGGTCACAAATTAAATATTTGCGATCAGAAATATGGTTACTAGATTAAATTTGCCATGCCAATTGACACATTTTATTTAAATTTAAATTTATTTTGCGATTGTTAAGTAGAAATACATAAAAATACTGCGACCTCGGACAATGCGTAGCAGTCTTTTCGTAGATTTCTACCCTACAATCGCAAAATAAATTTATATTTAAATAAAATGTGTCAATTTTCATAGCAAATTTAATCTAGTAACCATATTTCTGATCGCAAATAATTAATTTGCGACCGGATGGAGGATATGCCCCTTGAAGTACTAAAAACGTATGGGTAAGCGAGAGATGCATAAAATAGAGAAACACAAATGACGTGAAAAATGGAAAATTTTCGTCATTTTAAAGTGTTTTTTCGTCTGACGTCAACTTGAAAACATCACAATCACAAGGTGTAGTGTGTTCAAGTGTGAAAACACACAGTTATAAAAAAAAGGAAATTTCTTTTCACAAGTAAGTTTTTTGATAGCGTTTACAAACTGTTTAATTGTCTTTTACTGATTAACCTTTCAATTGATTTTAATAATATTACATAAATTTATAGTATATAAATACATAATTAAATATGTTCAGTGATTAAGATGGTTTATTTTAAATTTCATTCAAAACAATAAGTGGAAACATTCGAATTTAAAAACAAAAACGAAAAAAGTTGCTCTTCATTCTAGAAAATAACAGTAAATAAATCATAAATTGTCATTTACGAATATATTTAATTTACATCTAATTATAATTTATTAAATCGATTAATATTAATGATAAAGGATATTTTAATATGTTTTAAATATTTTAGTATAACATTTCATATATTTTTTCGCCCGCGCTCTATGTAACAATACACACCGCCATTACATGATATTATGAAATTTATATTGTTGTTATCCCGCTTTTTTCTTTCTCTATTCCAAAAAATATCAAAAAATAACAAAAACATTACAAAATTGATACTTCAAAACGGGTCCGGGTCGAAATTGCATATTTCAGAACGGCATTTTTAAAAATGGCATTTCTCAAAATAGCATACTATATTTCAAAACGGCATAAAGTACAAAACTACACAGGTACAAAACGGCATTTTTCAAAACTGCAATTTTCAAAACCACATGTTTCAAAATAGAATTTTTCAGAATTGCATTTTTCAAAACTGCATATTTTAAAACGGAATAGGTACAAAACGGCATTTCACAAAACGGCATTATTTAAAACGGAATTTTTCAAAATTGCATAGTTCAAAACGACATAGGTACAAAACGGCATAGGTACAAAACGACATTTATCATAACGATACACTGAAAAAATCTTGAGCATTATAATTATGAATCTCGTTCATTAAATCAAATGCATACTATTTTGACATAAATAGTATGAATTTGATTTAATGAACGAGATTCATAATTATAATGCATCACATTAATGCACAAAACCAAATAAATAAAAATTTTCGTAAAGATTATTGCGTTAAGAATCCAAATCATAAATTTACTGGTTCAAGTACAATAATTTCTTTCTGCAATCCTTACAACAAAATATTACGGAATTCTAAAGCCCATTGCTCATCAATGTGGTCATACGAATTTTCAAATGCTTCATTTAATATTTCTTCATCCGGATCAGGATAGCCACAACATACGTTTATTCATTTCTCGAAACTAAATTAATTAAATTGAGCCCCAATCGCTACGTATTTCATGACTTATGACTCTGGATATGTTAAAGCTTACACCCGTAACCAGGTAGCTAGTTCCAAATGCCAAACAATGCAGAAACACATAAACTCGGAATTTTACGGTATATCCTTTTTTGTTGCTCGATCGACGAAAACTTCGGTTAGGGTATTTAAAGATTCAGTCGTTACTCTTAGATGTTCTCTAATAAATACATTGTCGTTCGACATTATCCTATGATAAATTCTAGAACCACACAATTTGCGTTTTTGGGAACCTATAATTAGACAAAATTACTCAATATATCACAACATAACCTCAAATATTATATATTCAATTACATATATTTTTGCTCGATGTATCCGTTTATTTCTTATATTTTATTTATTTAAAATGAACTTATAGTATGTTACACTAGAAATGTTTTAGTAAATAAAAAATGTTGTACTATCATATTGAACTTTTATTTATTTATTGTTTTATGTAAATTTCACTCTCTAATTTTCATTGTTTATATAAATATTTTGACACTTATTCTAATTAGTTTAGTGTTTCTTAAGGCATATATAATGACTTTTGAACTTGTGCTACCTATTGGCATATTACATGAACTAACCATTCCAATTTTAGTTTAGTTAGTTTAATCGATTAAGGCACACAGCATTAGTACAAAAGAGAGACGAAACAGACAATGGAAATGTTAAATACGAAAGAGAGACGAGATAGAGTTATGCAGTTCAAATGAGACGAATTCGACCGTTTGGAATAAATACTACTTACAAATTAGGGACAGTTTCGACTTAAAATTGTTCAACGCCACGTTTCAATTTTTTTCCTCATTTACACCACTTACCTCACCTTGTGGCCGAAGAAAATTAAAAGAAATTTATAATAAATTTATAATTTATAAAGTTGAAAGTGTAATAATGTTTGTGTTTAGTTGTAATAATTTCTATAATTTAAATTAATATTGTAATTAAACAATATTAATTTACAGGTTAGTAAATTTATACATATATTATACTATTTATATCGTGATTTTTTATTTTCTAGAAAATAATTGTTTAATTTTCAATTTATGTCGATTCTTAATACTTTGTGTTTATAGATCATTTAGTTGTAGATCTAAAATTACAATTACGAGCAGAAAATAAGCTTCTTTTAGTACAATATTTATTAAACGGGAAATGGTCCAGTCTTTCCTTCACAAACTGATTTTGTTGTTTTCGATTATTATATTTGTTTAAATTAAAATATGAATTTATTATGTATAATGTACTCGAATTTATATGATGCAAAATAAAAAAAATGAAAATAGTTGATATTTTTTGAATTTTTTATGTTCTAATTTATTGTATAAAATCATAACCCGAAAACCATGAAAAAACTGGCTTACCAATGTGCCCCAAACCAGTCTAGCAAATGATAATCAATTTCGTCTCTCTATTGTTATAAGAAATGACCGTCAAAAGACCTACCCATTTTAATGCCTTTCGGCTGTCAATTTTGACTTACAAAAGCCGGTCTGATTTTACCAAGCTTATTCGTCCGTAATTTGTTAGTCAAATGCAATGGTCAAAAATCGGCCGAATCAGCTGCGACAGAAATGTCTTTAAATATTCGTTCTGGCAAGGATTAGGCTCGTTGCACATTTCAGCTAAGCTAAGCTAAGCGATGTGAGCTATTTTCATTGCTCTTGGTTGTAAATAAAGAGTTTTAATGGAACGATGCACACTTGAGCTAAACTATGCGAGCTATGTTTTCTGTTTGGAGCGATGCAAACTAACTCAGCTCGGGTTGTCTTTGGACTGCGAAAATCATCTATATCGCTCACACATACATTGCTATTATTTTGTACATATTTATAACCGGATCCGCTCGAAACGCGATATTTTAAAACGCGATATTTCGAAACGAGATATGACAAAACGAGATATGGTACAAAACGCGATATTTCAAAACGCAATATGGTACAAAACGCGATATGGTACAAAACGCGATATTTCAAAACGCGATATTTCAAAACGCGTTATGGTACGGAATGCGCATTGCGAAGCGACGGGAGCGTAGCGACCCGATTTATACCGATCCTATATACTCTCGCACCTATCGGTTTTTAAATTCCTATAAACTGAAATTAAATTTCCCCTTCACCCGACTGATATAACCTGATCCTACATTCCCGTTTTGTACCATATCGCGTTTTGTACCATATCGTGTTTTGAAATATCGCGTTTTGTATACCAAATCGCGTTTTGTACCGTATCACGTTTTGAAATATCACGCTTTGAAATATTGCGTTTTGTACCATATCGCGTTTTGTACTATATCGTGTTTTGAAATATCGCATTTTAAAACATCGCGTTTTGTTAATTCGCGTTTTAAAATATCGCGTTTCAAATGGGACCCATTTATAACAGATTGAAATTTGGATGTCATTTGGATGACGTTCCGCCTATGTGATTCTAATAATATTTTGGCATACATAGCCTTCTACTTGTATTGAAATGTATAGTATGTGTGAGCGATATAATTAGCTCTAATGTGCAGCGGAAAGAGCTGTGCGAACTAAACTGTGCTAATAACAACTACGCTTCTCGCTTAGCTTAGCTGAAAAATATAACGAGCCTTAGACGCACAAATGACTGAACAATTGACCGACCATTGATTTATTTCGTCTCTTATGGACGAATGGTCAATTTTCGGTCTTTTTATGGTCATAAATCAAAAAATTGTTTTACGGGAAAGTAGTTTTATAACAGTTGTGTGGTATTGCAGATTATATTAGTCTACACGAGAATCGTCGAGAATATTATTTCTGTATAAATCTAGGCGAGTCTAAATCGGTATAAAAATACGAGTGCAACGAATACAAAAAGTTAGTGATTCAGGAGATACTACACGAAAGATAAAAGCGAAAGTGAGGAGCGGGAAAATAGTAAGTGGTTTTAAGTGGAAATAATGGTGTGATTTAAAAATAATAGTAAATGGTAAATAGTGAATTAATAAATAGTTGTGGAAATTATTGGCTGTGGTGTTTTAGTGATTAGTGAATTTTAGGAAAATTCGTGTGGGACTATTTCTGGTATATTCAGCAATATTCCAGTAGTGTAAATTACTTGGTGTTGTAACCGTTAAACTTATTGTGGCTACACACCACTTACTTTATTCACTATATAGAAATTACACGACTTTATCTAACCACAAAGTGCTTTTATAATTTCTTTTTTCTTAATTATAAAACAAGAATATTAATCACATATTATATTTATATCACACACGACATTCTAATGGAATATGAAACATCCGACACGTTGTGTCTAACATGGTAAAGTCTTTGCCTTCAATATGGCCTAATTAAGGTTCGTTATATTAACTTACTACGTGGGCAAAAAGTAGTAAGATTTTGTTTATAATTTTAAAATTGTCTATTTATTTCTCCAAATCTATTTTGTTCCCTTCAAAGTAATCCAAAGCCTCAATCCACTTGTGCCAACGTTTTTTGCAACCCTCGAAACAGTTGTTAAAGTTAATTTCCGGAATACCCTCCAATACGCGTAGCGATTCACGTTTAATGTCTTCAATTGACTCAAAACGGTTTCCCTGGAGCGGTCGTTTGAGTTTGCTGAACAGTCAGGAGTCACAAGGAGCTAAATCAGGCGAATACGGTGGTTGCGGAACGATATGGGTGGAATTTTTGGCGAAAAAATCGCGTAAAACCAATGCAGTATGAGAAGGTGCATTATCGTGGTGCAAAAAACAAAAGTTTTCACTGATCCTTCCGATATTTCAACGATGCCAGTAAGGTCTCTGACTGTTAATCGTCGATTCTCGAGCACTAATCCCTTGATTTTATTAACGTGTTGATCATCAGTTGATGTTGATCGCCGTCCTAGACGTGGTCGTCTTCAACACGTTCTCGACCCTCTTTGAACAATTTGTACCAATCAAAAACACTTGCTCGCGACATACAATTATCACCGAATGGAACTTCTTTGTTGAATAATTTCACTCATTGTAAAAATCGCCGAATGCACTTTTTGTACTTCAGAAAGACAAGCGTATATGTACTAAACACTAATGATTATTTTCATGTGACATTTGGCACAGATGTCACTGACAGTCATACCAACATAGAAAAAAAATATTTCGACGAATGGTTTTCCGTGCGAATTTTAAATTAATAAGTCTTACTATTTTTTGCACACAGTAGTATATGTCAAATCGTCGGGTTGCATCTTTACTTGATCAAAGTTGGTCTAAGCTTGCTAGACTAAAAATCCAGATTTTTCACCCGAAACAAATTTCGATAGTAAATTTTGAACTGACCCAAAACATTACAGGTGCCATCGAATGAAACCATGTTCTGCATTGCACATTAAAACTGCACATTAAACTGGCATTTAATATAAAAAGATAGAGCCGCTATACGGTGGCTTGAATTAAAATAATCCAATAATTCTGCTTAGCTATCCTTACCACTAGCTATGTATGTATGTACCTGAATGGATTACCGTCATAAAATGTTGCGGAATATCACTTACCATTGTCATATTACAGTCACAATGTGGGTGATTAAAATATTGTGTCGTATTACTTTGACAACCGGGATCATATACGAGACTTCGAGTATAAACCACGCTGTTGTATCGAATTACTTAGTGAAGGATTAATATTTTAATTTATAGATGGATACAGCGAAAGACAAGTATCAAAACCATATAAAAAAAAGTTTTCCTATTTTCACCTGAACGATGGTTACAAATATCTTAGTATTTTCTATATGTATGCAATATGTTTGCTTTGCTGTATGTATTAAGATATCATAATGTGTATATTTATTTCTAATTAGACCATATATAAGAACTCAAGGTCTTCATCTTTGTTGTTGAGTTCTGTGGAAATTATAAAAAAATACAATTGTTTGCAAATATTTAAGCAACGAAACGCAATATTAGGTAAATGAATGAAAGTAATTGATTAATCGGAAGCAATAAAACTAGGTAGAAGTTTTCCAATAGGGTGATTCTAATTTTTTTAATTTTGTAAAATGCTTAATTGCGATATGATATTACGCGGTGCGTAGCGCTAGTTTCCGTTGCATTGTACAGTAAGGTAGTTACAGTTTCATTGCTTGGCTGGTTATTTCGATAGAATAATGTAGTTTGTAGGTACACCCATAAAAGTATTTAATGCAATTTTTATTATATTATATGCGTATTACGAGTGTATAACTGTATATGTATAGTACAAAAATATCAAATGAATCATTTTAATTTATTCAAGTATGTTCAATGAATGAATTAGACATGAATTTGGTTTAGCTTAAGTTACTTCCTATACTTCTGTTACTTTACTAGCAATAGTATGTTGTATTTTGTCAATTGCCAACGCAGGGTAACCTAATGTAATTCAGTCGCCGGAAAAAGTTCTAGTAAAAACCACTGATAAGATAAAATTTAAATGTAATGAATATTTGTGAACTAATACTGTTTAGTTAAACCCGATTAGCTATTCTTGCACTAATCTATAATAGCTAGAACACTCGAGATTCGCTAATCCTGCAACATAACATATACGATAATAGAGCCTTGGTTATTTGGTTGGTATCGATATTAATAATGGAAAAAAGAAATAATGAAAAATAAATTTTGCATGGCGACGTCTCTACTAATACCATTTTTAAAAGTAAACTTAAAAATATTAGAATTTAGGCACTAAACCCGTTTAGTTACAAAACCCGAAATAAAATCGCTTAGAGAGCTGGAGGACTAGAGAAAATAGAATTAAAATATTTGAGATATTGCGAATTGCGATTAGTTGCTACACGAATACTCGTTGTAATATCGCACGATTATCGCTGATGATCGCTAGGGTCTGTTATTTATGTATAGCAGGCTAGGGAGGAAAACAATCCTCATATATTTATCGTTTAAATTAATTCAATAAGGGCAAATATATAAAATAGGGAAATACGAAAAAATATCCTACACGTACAGATTTAAATATATTGTATGGTAGGAAAATAGCAATTTGTTATAATTATAAAGATAATTTAATTGTTAACAACGATTTTTTATTTTCCAATGGAACAATAGTTGTTATAATAAGAGACGTACAGGCCAACCATCATGGCGATCCTAGATATGTATATAGCACATTCCTGGAGTAAGCGTAATCCAATATCAAAAACATATTTGAAAGACGAATCGTACACCAGAATTATGCGGGCCCAGCCCCTGCCTGCATCCTCACATTAAAGGTAGTACAAGAAAAGGATTAGTTAATCACAGAAACGTCTAGGGCGCCATGCGGCATAGTCATTATCTAACTACTATGTTAATTAAAATTATTTTTATGGTTTGTTAATTAAATACACATAAATTATTAGTTTTAATTAGTTATGATAATATATGGGATTCCTAAATTTCATCATATGTACCTATTGTCCTCAGTCATAACATAACTGGAATAATAATTCAATGGGTCACCTCATCTTATGCATTGTATAAATCTACTGCACTAACCTAATGCCCAATCCTACACCTTCTAATCCGAGGGATATATGTTCGTAAGAAATCGACAGCATGTTTATATATATTATGACCTTATAATTCTTAATCTTTTGTCGCTTATTAAAATTTAATTCAGTATTGTCATATATTTCAACAAACAACACTTCAATGCAAGAAGCCTTTAGGATGAATTCGTTTAATTGATATAAATTGTAAATAACGAAACCTCTTGAACAAAATGTTATAACTACACACTTACCTAGGATTTTGATGTGTTAATATAGTAAAATAATATAAATAATAAAATAAATAAATATAAAATAATCCAAAATAATAATTCCGCCATTATATATTCCGCCGTTAAATCATATTTATTTTCCAACTGTTAATTAAACGACATCTATTAAATAAGACACGAATTAACTGTTACTCACCATTTCAGCCACCAAACATATTCTCCTTCTATTATACTTCAGTCGTAAATCTAAGATTTATTTTTCAATGGAATAAGAGTTGTTCACGAATCATTACGTAGAGACATGTTGTGTAGGCCACACTAAGGCCATTTAGGAATATCTAAAGCGAAAGAGAAAGCACACGCATTGTTATTTTGACAAGATGTCAATTATGAAATAGAAAATCGAATCATAGGGTGCACAATTTATGAACACTATAGTCCCAGAAACGTAAAAAATACTACTGCAACACAAGGTAACTGCAAATTGTACATCTCAATTATGCATGCGTCAATCGCATCCAAGGGTCATTTCATCTTTCGCTGTATAAAACTACTGCACTAACATACAACTCTACACCATCAAACCGGACGGACACAAATTGGTAAGGATTTGACAGAATGTTTGCACGTACGTATGACGAGTTTACAATCTTAAGTACATCGTCAATTATTAAAGTCGAATTCTGCATCTGTATCGTTAAAAATTTCACTACCTTAAGCATTACCAATCATTAAAACTGTTTTATATCGGGCGGTCCACTTCAAATTTATCGACAAATATTTCGAAAAACACTTGTTCTACGAAAAAATCGTTATTGACAAAGTTGTCATATATTATACAACAGAAAGGGGGACACAATATAGGTTTCTCTTTTTTTAAATAACCACCGAATATAACGGAGTCGGGGGTTGGTTAACACCGTAAGTAATTGCACCAATACCATTTAATGCTGCTAGAGCATGATCAGTCGGCGCATAAAACGTATTGCACACCTGAAACATACCAAAATATCCCATCAGGGGTGGAAAAGTTTGCTCGATTTAAATAAATCATTATTTATTTTAGAGCCAAAACAGGTATTAGATGTTTGAGTTGCAATAGATTTAGATACAGAACTTTAGATAGAATAGATTTAAATACAGTTCAAGGTTCGGTCTAGACCATTTTTTATCTCGCAAATTTGAATCAAAAACGGTGTCGATGAACAAGTACTTGTTATCCGAATTCACGTTTACAGATATAACCTTGTGATAAGAAATTATCATTTCTTTTCACTTTCGTGTGTTCTGTTTTTATTTGCTTTACGACCACGCAAAACGAAGGTGTTATACAAAAAACTAAAATTTTTAAATGTTTATACCATTTAAAATTTGGACAATTCATAAATGGTCTAACAGATCGCAACGAACTTCATGCAGTAAATGTCAAAATATTCATTTAAAAACTGTCGTTTGCATTTTACACCAAATTGTGTTTTGTTTTTATTTAAGTAAATTAAAAAGAAAAGTGATTTTAATAAATGATTATTAGTTCACTTCATAGAATAATTATACGATAAATATGAATTCATTCACAAAATGTACTAAATTGTAAGATTTGAGATTAAGTAGTTATAGTTTGGATAATTAAATACATTTCATTGGTACCCCAAATTTAGAAGCCTCCAACTTCCGAAAAGGGTTTCAGAATTACCACCTCTTGAACCGGAATCTGATTCGGATACAAATGAGTTCGACGAGAATTCCGATAAACTAAATACAAATATTTTGAATGCGTCCTTTATCGAAGAACCCAATGATTCGAATGATAGTGGAAATGGGAGTGGAACACACAAGCAAAGAGATTTCGATAGTCCAGTTTCAACCGCTATGGAAGAATTAAAGTTGAACGAAGCTAATGAAAATGATGATGCAAAATCTAGTGAGAAAATTCTAAACCGTAAACTTTCAACAGCGCGGCATCTAGACTTCTCTAAAATTACAAACAGGGACAGGAATTCAAAGAGTAATGTTTTGGCTCTACAAAATTATCGGCCTATAAATTCGGTGGTGACCAGAACCTTACGAAAAACTTATAGTTTTCCAAACGTGGAGCATGATATCGAAAATATGCATCCCGAACAAAATATAAATAGTCGCCCAGTACATAAGGCTTCTTCATTTGAGTCGGCTACTTCCCGGCATGTAGATTGTGTTGAACCGAATTCGGAATCACACGGGCAAGAAGATGTTATGGAAACTCCGTTAAAAACTAGTGCACATGTATTCGAAACACCAATGCTGAAATTTCAAATGCCGGTAAGCCGTGGTTCTAAATTGACCAACACAAAATCACGATCGGTTATCGACAAAGAATTTCGTACACAAAAGATATTGTTTACAACCCCTATAGCAATACAGAGAGCAGCCGTATCATCCTCGCTAGGAGTTAATGATAGTCTATCTCTGTCTATCAATGATTGTTCGAATAGCAAAGGTAAAAAAACATCAGAATCGCCCGAGCTTAAAAAAATCTTGTCACCATCACCATCCGAGAGTGATGAGCGACAAATAATCACAATAAATGGTATTTCTTATGAAATAAGAGACAAAATAGGATCGGGTGGGTCAAGCACGGTACACACAGCTACAGAATTGATAAATAATATGGAGTGTGCATTAAAAATAGTTCGGCTTCACGGTGATAAAAGTGTTGTAGACGGTTACTTAAATGAGACTAAACTGCTTGCCAAATTGCAAGGGAATATAAATGTCGTTAAACTGTACGATTATTTCCATTTACCCAATGAATCGTTGCTGTATATGGTAATGGAGAAAGGTGATACGGATTTAAATAAAATTTTATCAACCTACAAAGAAACGCTTCCACTTTATACGCTTGCAAATTATTGGTATCAAATGCTGCTGGCCGTCGAATATATCCATAAAAATGGTGTAATCCATTCGGATTTGAAACCTGCAAACTTTCTAGTCGTAAACGATCGTTTAAAATTAATCGACTTTGGAATAGCTAGCAATATTTCAATTGATTCAACTAGTATTATAAAATATTCTCAGGCTGGTACTTTTAATTATATTAGTCCTGAGGCTTTAATCGATACGTCCAGTGATAATAGTCCGATGACAAATGTGCGACATCCAAAAATTAAGGTAAATTACCTATATACATTTACCGATCGTCTTGTTTTATTGAATTGCAACTAAACTAAATTTTTATTATAGATTTCAACGAAATCGGATGTTTGGTCTCTCGGCTGCATTTTCTATCTATTCCTGTATCGAAAGACACCGTTTGCAGATTTAAAGAATCTTTGTGCAAAAGTAGCAGCGATCGTAAACCCAAATACCGTAATAGAATATCCAAATTTGCCTATTTATTATCCGGCTATGTTACCCGACATCATTAAGAATTGCTTACGGCATAATCCGAAGAAGCGACCTTCTGTATCAGAACTGTTAAAATATCCGTTTAATAAAATTATTAAGTTAAATTAGAAATTTACTAATACATATTATAAGTTAGAATCACAAATACTATTTTATAACAAAAAACATAAATTAAAAATTCAAATGTATATTTATTAATTAATAATTATCTTTTTTAAATTATATATTAATTAAAATGTTTGCTAATATTGAAGACTTCTCTTTTTAGCGATATCGTCGAGAATTTGTCGTAATTCCTCGTCTTCAAATCGTCCTTCGAGTGAAGGGATTAGGGCCTTTGCTTCTTCTGGTACCTCAGGGCATAAATTTCCTAGGGCGGCCAACTCAAATTTGTGTAATTTCTTTTGCATTAGTAAACTTCGGACTGAGGCAATGGTCTCTTTATTTTTAAATTTTCGAAACGTTGCGGTATAGGTATTTGTCTTGTTAAAAACATCTGACAACTCCTGTTCCTCTTCGGCCGTTTCATTTTGATTTTTTCGATGTTCCAGCAACATGTAGACTTCGCTGATCAACAAAGTTTCGGCATTCTCAAATTCTAGAAATACAAGATAACCAAAGATAAAGCGGGGTTTAATAATCGATGAGCTACGAAAGAAGATATAGAAATAAAACATGTGAAAGACCACGCATGGAGCTGCTGTTAGTTCTAGCGTCGATGACCAAATGAACACCAGCTAAAATCCAAATATCACGAGGCAGTATAAACGGCCGGTATTTTCACTCATTTCATATTGGTGTTTCGCAAAGCGGAAGGCATGCCTGATGATTGGAAAGTATCTTGATTTATCCTTTTTTCAAGACTGGTGTGGAATATCCAGATGCTTATATAAAATGTCAGTAACAATGCTTTGTATCTGGTTACTGTTGAAATCTAACATGAAACACATGCCTCGCTGAAGATGAACAAAGTGATTTAGGTTCGTTACTCGAGATCTTTGTTATATGAAAGTCTATGAGCCCACGATTTGGTAAAATTGACATGCACAGATTTATGTTTGCGAAGCGTAAAGGACAATAAGGCCTAATAGTTTTATTTGTTTTTAGTTACGACTAATAATTCGATCCCTCACACATTCATTTTACAAAATTAGTGAGCTAAATTTCGGGTGCCACAACTGGAACTTTGAATTCAAGTTGCGAAAACTAATGATAACACAATCTACCTTTATTATATGAGGAAGGAAATGGATAGACTAGATTTAATTAATTAAAAGGTTTATTAATAAATCCAAATTTTAGCAAAAAATCGTACATTTGTCGTGTTTTATTTACATCAATTTTAATAAGACGTCTCGCTTCCGCCAACCGTAAAAATCCGTTTTTACTATTTTCCGTAATTAGAATATTTTTGTATTCCAAATATGCAAGCGGCGATAATCGAATCGTGCTACATAAACTCCGTTCATCTTCGTTTATTTTATCGTATCCTGGGAGCCCTAATATTTCGAGTGGAGCTGCTTTTCGTCGCGGCAGGCCTGAAAATATATTCGTCGATACACATTGGTTGTTCGAATCGAAGTGTACGCCATTCGCAATTAAATTATGCCAGTCAATTAACGCCTCATATTGCATGGCCTTTTTATCGCGATTCTTCGTAAGACGCTTTATTTTCAGCTTGTGATATATTTGACCGCCGAAAAAGGATTTTACGCCATTTTTACGGAGGTCGTAAAGACGATATATATATTTTTTTAAATCGCTCGCATATTTTAGTGCCTCGACTAAGGCATCAAAGGTTATGGCGGGCATAAGCTGCATAAATACAACAAACCGACCGGTACATTTTCCTTCATTCTCAGAACTTTCTAACGCTTCAGCATGCTTAGAAATCCAACTTAACGTGCGGCTTGCCATTAGGAGACCATGTTCACGTATTATATCATATCGTCGTTTACGTTCTCTAAAATATCGGAAACTGTATTACCAAACTAAATATATCATACCAAAACAAAAAAACTTACGCCAGTCTATGATTGTATGCTTTAAATACGGCACAATTAAGTTCATCAAAAACCTCATCTAAACTGGGATCCAGCACATCATCCGTACAATTTATTAGGTTGAGATTGCTTATGATCCCTTCGGCAGATGGATCAAAAGGCGTATCAAAATCACTTCGCGCACATCGATACCCAGCCATCCGTTTAAAATTCGCACTATCGATATCGAAACGAGGTGGATCAATGGACGACATGTTATATAAAAGTGGAGTAACTTCCCTTATATAGGGGCTATCTGTGAGTCCGATTGTCTTCTCGAATATATCACCAAAATAATGTTTGAGATAATGTTCACGACATTGTTCAGCCGTTTTTGTATTCATCTCTTTGCCGATTGCATCCCAATTCCCGTAGCCATGGATATACAGCAGATCCAGTAATCGTTTTTCTTCGTTCGCCAGCCATATACACTTGTTACTATTATCATCACTTGGAAACAGTTGTATATTATCGTCCCGAAACACTTTATATGCATGGGTCGATTTGTGAATCAAATTTTCACTGCCACAACAAAAACAGTGAAGACATAGCAGTACGAGAACTGGACATTCGGCACATTTTATATATGGCTCGGTAATGTATTGTTTGCAGAATGTACATTTATATTTTTTGTCACCAATTATGCTACACCCCGGGTCATTATTATTGAAATATAAATTATTTAAATTGTAATATTGGATACGGGTTTCGGTGGCTTCATTTGGCTCTATTTCAATGATATCTTCATCATCTGGAAAAATAGTCATACAAAATTTAAACAGGATGTATTAATATTTGTTGGAGAATTTTAAAAGGATTAATAGAGGTAGAATTATTCGTACCAAAAATATGCGAGTCCTGAGATAGACAGTCGGAATTGGAGGAAATACAAAACGGATGCAAGGCCAATTTAAAAATTTGAGAGCTCTTCCAGAAACATTAAAGCAACTTACAATTAATTGAGCTGGTCTTAATTGAAGGGCAGTATTTCATATTTAAAGCAGCCGGGGCTCTGAGAAGCTGAGCAAGGCATTTTTTCATAAATATGAGCATATACTAGGGACACCAAAATCAAGAACTAACCTTTAGGAAATTGTAAATCCGCTGCATCTTCTTCGACCATATCACTTGGATTTTGAAACATAGACATAATTAATAAAATTATCGATATTTTATAATATTTCGTAAAAATTTCTTGCACTTTCTTGCGTTCACGACAATGTTTTGACACTCCAATATTACAATGAAGTTATCGTAATTCAAGAATTCTCTTGTTTAAAATACTCGTTTACAGATGACACCGCTTTCAACAAAATTTCAAGGAAGTTAAAATACCAAGGAAGTTAAAATACTGAGGAATAGGTGACAATATTTTACCCATATAAAATTTGCTATCTCATCTGTCACAAGCCAGAATAGGATGGTTATATAAAAAATCCATATGGTTTACTCATATTTCGCTATATGCACCCGTCAAACCGATTTGTGTTGTTGTATGAAGTGACGTGTTAATTTTGCGCAGTAAAATTATAAATTATAAATTTTTAAAATTATCAATTATAATTCATCAAAATAATACAAACTTTATGAAATAGTCATTTGTTTATATAGTGGTGTATTATGTGATAACAAAAAATACAGACTTTTGTACAAAATGAAGTGTATCGTGGAAAAATGCGAAAATACGCCTAAAAAATTTCAAGAAGGAATATCTTACCACCAGCAAATTTACCAAGTGTTTATATAAAATAAAATGTAAATTGTGCTAAGAAACAAGTGATTTGTGATAAATTTATCTTTACTTTATGTTAAAAATCAGAAAAAATTAAGAAAACAATTTTGGTTGTTGGCGTGGGGTGCATATATTGGTTTCTTGTTGTTGTAATCCCGTTGATTTAGATGCTTTCTCTTTTACCCTCCGAATTTGTGACACTTGACAGTTGCTTAGACTCATTCTGTACATTTAACTTCTTTGCAAAATTTGGCTGGCGCATTTTTTATAAAGTACTTTTCCTGCCCGTTAACACAATTGTGTGGGTACGGCAAAAGGATCATGTCAAAAATTTATTTTTGTATGTTTTTTAAACAAACTTACACACTTGTGCATTCCTTTCAAACTTATTTTCGTCCGAAAAAAACTGTATAAATATACCACAATTGTGTTGGTTCTACTTCGAATCAAGCGAAATTTTATCAAAAATGGCATTACATACTATGGTTTTTTACTCACAAATTTGTGTGGTTTGGAGACTTAAATAGATCAATTTTTTTTTTCGTTGGTTAAAAAGGGGATATACAACTATATAACACAACTATATAAGGGGATATACAACTATATATGCCCGGGGATATACAACTATATATAACGCGCATCCCCAATGCAAAAAAATTTAGCCTTATACCTTTTCTTTTTACTTTTTCCTTATGAAGAGCATACCCAATGGGTCATTCTACACTGATTCTTTCGTCGTAATTCCTTGATTTCAAGAAATCAATCGACGCCCATTTCTTTGTTTAAGCATGTGTGTAAAATTATGTTTTTTTATTTTACCCCATTTACATGCGACCAACATTTTTCTTCTGCAAAATGAAAGAGATATAACATTGACTTTTTGCACATGAGAGACAAGAAAAGAAATATATTCCAACAAAATATTGTAGAATATTTTTACACCACTATAAAATGTTTAACAAAATTAACAAAATAAAAATTATTTCGTATTTATAAATGTTGAGGATTCATAATAAAAACAGACGCCATATGCTGCGTTTATACCACAGCTAAAATAGTAATGCTAAATGCAAATGACAGCTGTAGCAATGGTATAAACACGACATACTCATAGCTCTAGCTAGCTAAAATAGCACTGCTATTTAGCATTGCTACGTAGCTACACGGTATAAACAAGCAACATTGCTTAACATGTTAAAATGTAAGTTTTTAGTTTACTGTTTACGAAAAAGTTTGACCAAATTTACTTATTTTGAAGCTGAAAATGATTTAAATTTCTTGTTCTTTCGGAAAATTTAGAAAAAAATAACAAAACCCTAAAATGAAAAAAGGCGAAAAACGTGCAACGTGAAATTTTCTGTGTTTGACATTTATAGCAACATATGTTTTTAAAATTATAAAAACTATTTATATGCGGTCTAACTTACCGCAATTCGATAGATTATTTTTTTAGGTTAGGTTTAGAAAAATACAATTCTCCAGTGTAGTGAAAATTATTTTTAATTTTATATTAATTTAGTATATGTGTACATGAATATTTTATAAATGGAAAAGATAAAATACACGAAAAATTCCAAATTCCAATATATAAAATAATAACCATGCATATTACATTCAAATGCACTAAAATTTGTTTGAGTTTTGTTGTTGTATTTGTTAAGTTTTTTATTCTTGAACGAAAATTTTCGCTCGGCTATTATTTTTAAGTGACAGCAAAATTAAAACACAATTTGTTATAGTTTTTATTTTTCTTATTCTGAGTATGGTCGAATACATATAAATCGTCTCTCTCACTCTCTTACATTATTTTTTTTATTCCATCTATGTGGGAACTATAAGGAGTTCTATTGGGGTTGCACTGTAATTGTCTAAAATCAGATACAAAAAGTAGTTCATAAACTGTACACTTTTTATGTACATATCTATTTGCCGAAAGGGTTTTTTGTATGAAATGTCAAAACTAACGTAAACTGCCGAGTCGATTTGTTTTTAATTTTGATACATAATTACATATGCATTTGCATTTCGTAGAGAGATTTTTCAAAACATTAACAATTTCAAAATAATCCGCAAATATTATAGTTACTGGCCTACTAAGAGTTACAACTTGTTGTGTGATGATATAAATTGACAAAAGATGCCAAAATGTTTCAATTGCTCAGCTACGGCTAATTTGCATATGTAAGTAATTTAAAAAATTTCGGCTTTAGAATATAATGTACATGTGTCATGCATATACAGTTCAAGTCTGCATCGTATTGTTTAATATTTCAAATCAACATACAGGTACAATACAAAAAACATAACTAGAATAGCCGCCCACACAAGATTCGTTGTCTTGTTTGTATATGACAAACCCCCGCGCCTCGCTTTAACAGAAAATCACATTTTATTCTCATCCTCTTAATCTTACGGTTGTCACAAATTGGTTTGAAATTGCGGTGCGACTAGCGGAATTGGGTTTGGGCAGGGGTAGGAACATGAAATACAACCAAATATTTAAATGAATTTAACGTAGCTATTCGTCGTCGGTGCTTCATTCAAAATTGCCCGATACACAAATAGTTGTCGAATAATCTACTAAATCATTCGGTCAATTATCTCGTCCCTTTGTGTACTAAAAAATTAGGCTTTGCGGCTTTGAACATTTAAGGCACAAGTTTTCGTTTCGTTCCAATTCGTTTCGTTTTCAATAAGTTTTTATAAATTCGCACGCACATAGCTTTCGTTTCGGTTTTAGTTGTTTTTGTGTTGAAATCGAAATTTTTTATTTCTCACAATATTGTTTCAATTCAATCAATTATTTATAATATATCAATTGATTTAATAATGAGTGAAGATTTAAGATTTAACAAAGAAACTATAACGATAAACGCCAAAATAATAAATTTGAGTTTTTATTGAAATTTGATCAACTGTTTCGGTTCGTTTCCGCCTGAAACAACATTGTGAGCATGTTTTCGGTTTTCCATACATTTTGACTAATTCAACTTAAAGGTCGGAACGGAACGGAAACTGCCTCGCTCGACCTTTATAATTTTTTTTGTATATGAATATGTAGGTACATATGTGCTTTTGAAATATTTTGGAACCATGAATTTTTGAAAAGTAATAAAAAAGCTCGCCTCAAACGGCCCATTTACTGTTTTTTATATATAAAAAAATTAAACAACCTGTAAAATTGTTTTCTCATAAAAAATTTACTTCCTTTTATAAATTGCCAAGCTGTATTATGATCTATCCTCTGATAACGATAAACTAAACGTTTTGAACTCTTTAGACTACCAGTATTACCGGAATTTAGAGAAAAGTGGCTGCAAATAATTCCAAACATAACATCTGATTTAAATGCATTTAGACTGTGCTCTTTACATTTCGACGAGAAGTATTTATTAACCACCAGCTCGAGACTTAGAAGAGATGCAGTACCATCCAAATTTTTGGTGCACAATGAATGGTAAATATTTCTGTACTTTTTGTGGTATTCTGATCAAATATAGGTATGTTTTTCTACTTAGGCGAATAATTGAATATAAATCGACTTCAAATTCTCCCATTCACAATCTTAATAAAATCGAGAACGTAGTCATTACCGATGAAACAAAAGCTCGTCCCTCTTCTGCTGTGGATATAGCATATCCAGGAAATAGTAAAGCATCAACATCAGCAATTTCAATGCAACAAAATGGTAGTCGAAAGAGACCAGCTCCTAGCGAAGGCACTCATTTATATTTAATGTTAAAATGTATGGTAGACATGTATTTTAAGATGAAAACAAAAAATAATAATTTGAAAAAAATTGGAAGTAGAAAGAAAGCTAAAAAACTAAATTAATTATAAAAAGTGTATACAAAAATAAATTTACCAAACGTTTTGTTTTAATATTCATAGAATATCTTACTCTTACATCTGGCCCAACCGGACAAGTGGTGCAGTGGTTAAAGCTTCGGCACTTGGACCGGGAGGTACTGGGTTCGAATCCCATCAGAGGCTAGATGCAAATCGAATTTTCATCATCGATTACAATCGGTGATGTTAATAAACACAACTAAGACCCTCTGATGGAGTGCAGAATTCAGCGCCGACCATGTCAATGTACAGGTTGACATGGAGCTTGTAATGTGCAGGTGGTATACTGTAGTTGTGTGAATAGGTGAATGGGTTAATGATGTGGCGTGAATGCGTGGTATCACAATGGGCCAGAAAATGGCCTAAGTGTCAACCACTGAAACCTAAACCTAACCTATATCTGGCCCAGAATTTGTCATTGTACCTTTCCACACAGGTGAATTAAGCGAGTGTCGGCAATTTTTATAATTTTATCTAAATTGTTTATTATTTTTCATGAAATTGCTGCCCCTATTATGGTACTCACCTCACTTCAACTCACCGATATGAGAAATACGTCATAATGGTGACTTGAACTCACCATTTTGAATTATTTGATATACTTGTTGCGGTGAGGTGTCTAGTGTCAAATATACTCACCAACAATATATTGGTGAGTTCATAGTAATTTTTCAAGAAGGATAGCAAAAAACGTAAGTAATAATCATGATGGATAACAAAAAACGTAAGATTTTTTTCATAATAATTTTTATATACGATTTCATTTTATAAAATTATTGCATAATAAAAAAAATATTTCTAGGCATGAAATAAGAATTTCTAATGAAAAACACACGAAACGTCAATATTGTATGTCCAAAACGCGCGGTGATTATATGAGGTGGAATCCTTTATCTACCTCCTATCAGTATCTCAAATGAGCTGTGGAACCGCTGTTAAGCATAACCTCACCGAGCAGGCATAACTTATTCGGTTCTTACAAAGGCACGTACGTGTGAACGTAAGCACAACCTCAACAATAATTTCAATGTTCGGGAATGCATGTGAGATGCTTAGGATCCTTTGTCTTTCTATGCTGAAGCGTGGCCATGAAAAGAAAGCAAGTTCTTTGTTTTTGGCTACTCTGCAGACCAGACGAAATAGGGTGTCCTCGCAAGAGCTTCTTAGAGTAAAATTGATTTGGTTACACTCACCAATAGCAGTCACCGTCTTTATTACTTCCCGCCTATATTTGGTATCATCCTTTGCATAACCACGTTTATTCCCAACGCCTTATTACTAGCATAGGTGACGCGTTCTTTGAACGACAGTCTCAACCTATTTATTTTCAGCTAGATCTCTTACTCTTTTCACTGGCATCTAAAATATATCGATGATAATCTTTCAAGCAGACATATTAGGCGATAACCAGGCCAACCTTCGGGTGATTTTATCAGTTTCGGAGTTAGTATTAAGTTTTTTAATTAGGCATTAACTATACCCGTGAACGAAACCAATGTTCTAGCATGAGGTGCCACTTTAAAGGCAATGTTCAATAATAAATCGGGCGAGGTGCCTTGGTATTCTTAACCCTGCAAGTAGCCATGAGTAGTTCTTCTACAGTAATTGGCGGAGTCACTTCCAAAATAGGTTTCAGTTCTTCTGTTATGGACATAAAGTTGTGACAATACTTTCCTTGCTTTCACAAAGGGTTTAAGCGCTCTCCCAGCTTCACGCTTTCACCTTTAGCTGAGTTGCCAGCAACAAAAAAGGACTTCATAGCCAATAGATGTAGGAGATTTTTAAGTTGCCCGTTGAATCCGTTTGTTTGTTTCTATCGATTCATACTTCGAACAGAAACATGTACTCAACGAAAAGAACAGCTTAAAAATAACATCATTTATTGGTACCGATACGTGGATGATAGCAAAATTATTTTCGGGTTCAATGCGCAACTAAAAAATCTCCGGCATTGATGTATTAATAACATACACCCTAATATAAAATTATGGTGTGAATCCCATTTCCATCCAACATCCCAATCCCATCACAATCGATTAAGAGATTACCGAGATTCGCCCCAGATAACCATATTCCAGAACTTCTTCCAAAAATCAATTAAGAATCCCATTTCCATCCAACATCCTTTCCCATCATAATCGGTTAAGAAATTACCGAGTTCCGCCCGCCAGATAACCATATTCCAGAACTTCTTCCAAAAATCATTTAAAAATCCCATTTCCATCCAACAAAACCAATCCCATCATAATTGGATAAGAAATTGTCGAGTTCCGCCCCATATGGTCATATTCCAGAACTTGATCCAAAAACAATTTAAGATTCTCATTTCCATCCAACATATCCAATCCCATCATAATCGGTTAGGAAGTTACCGAGTTCCGCTCCATATGGCCATATTCCAGAACTTCTTCCAAAAATAATTTAAAAAACCCATTTTTATCCAACATGTCCAATCCCATCATAATCGGTTAAGAAATGGCCGAGTTCCGTCCCAAATGGCCATATTCCAGAACTTCTTCAAAAATCATTTAAGAATCCGATTTCCATCCAACTTCCCAATCTCATCATAATCGGTTAAGAAATTACCGAGTTCTGCCCCCAGATAACCATATTCCATAACTTCTTCCAAAAATCAATTAAGAATCCCATTTCTATCCAACATATCCAATTCCATCATAATCGGTTAAGAAATTACCAAGTTCTGCCCCCCAGATAACCATATTCCAGAACTTCTTCCAAAAATCATTTAAAAGTCCCATTTCCAACCAACAAAACCAATCCCATCATTATTGGTTGAGAAATTGCCGAGTTCCGCCCCAGATGGTCATATTCCAGAACTTGATCCAAAAACAATTTAAGATTCTCATTTCCATCCAACATATCCAATCCCATCATAATCGGTTAAGAAGTTACCGAGTTCCATCCCAGGTGCCCTTATTCCAGAACTTCTTCCAAAAATCATTTATGAATCTTATTTCCGACCAACATATACAATCCCATCATAATCGGTTAAGAAATTACCGGGTTCCGCCCAAGATGGTCATATTACAGAACTTCTTCCAAAAATCATTTAAGAATCCCATTTCCATCCAACATCCCAATCCCATCATAATTGAATAAGAAATTGCCGAGTTCCGCTATAGATGGCCATGTTCCAGAACTTCTTTCAAAAATCATTTAAAAATCCCATTTCCATCCAACATACCTAATCCCATCATAATCGGTTAAGAAATTGCAGAGTTTCGCCCCAGATGGTCATATTCTAGAACTTGTTCCAAAAATAGTTTAAGAATCCCATTTCCATCCAACATATCCTATCCCACCATAATCGGTTAAGAAGTTACCGAATTCCACCCCAGATGGCCATATTCCAGAACTTCTTCCAAAAATCATTTAAGAATCCGTATCCATCCAACATATCCAATCCCATCATAATCGGTTAAGAAATTACCGGGTTTCGCCCAACATGGCCATATTCCAGAACTTCATCCAAAAATCATTTATGAATCTCATTTTCGACCAACATATCCAATGCCAATGGTCCCATCATAATCGGTTAAGAAATTACCGAACAACATTTTATACGTGAAGGGGAAGGAAACGGGGAAAGAATCACGACGAAAGAATCAAAGTGTTGAACGGCGAAGGGTTTTTTCCATGAAATTTTAGCACGGCATACTTAAAAATAAAAATTAACAAACAAAAATATACCCTACAAGTTTAATTTTTTTTTGCTGTCAGATCCACTTAAGGACTAGACATACCAAGCATCAACGGCGAGCGGCGAATTTAAATATGTATTAATTTATTTATGTATTATATAGAAACAGTATATAAAACAGTATAAACATTATATTCCAATTACATATTTATAAAAAAGATTACAATTCAGAAAATGAAAATATGACGCCATGTGTACTTTAGTACAAATATTAAAAAATATTGTTTCGTTCGACCATATTCAAATATTCACATTTCTTATACAAAAATTTCTAATGTTTATTCGCAATATAATAGAAAATTGTAGGTAAATAATAAAATAACTTTAAAACAAATAGACTTACCAAGTAGGTAAATGCATCCTTGTAAATAATAACTCACAATCACAACTAAAACTTTCACATGTATTTTTATCAATAATTAATTACACAAATACAAGATTCAAATAAATTGAATTAAATTTCAAAATAATAAAATAAAATTTTTATTTAATTTAATTTGATAGTCGACTGTTCTCGTCGACGGTCAAACACCAACTGCAAAAATATGACAGCGTGAAGTTAAAGTTTATGACAAAATAATACGCCCTACACGCTACACACGATCTGATTTGGTTAGGCCATCGGGCTGATTGATCAGATCAGATATAAAATCAGGTCGTGTGTAGGTTTGTCGTATAACAATTTTTCTTTCGGGTGATGTCAGGTGGAAAATCCATCCAACCGTCATCCAACCATCAAACTGTCTGACCAAATCAGGTCGTGTGGCGTGTAGGGCGTATTATTTTGTCATAAACTTTAACTTCACGCTGTCATATTTTTGCAGTTGGTGTTTGACCGTCGACGAGAACAGTCGACTATCAAATTAAATTAAATAAAAATTTTATTTTATTATTTTGAAATTTAATTCAATTTATTTGAATCTTGTATTTGTGTAATTAATTATTGATAAAAATACATGTGAAAGTTTTAGTTGTGATTGTGAGTTATTATTTACAAGGATGCATTTACCTACTTGGTAAGTCTATTTGTTTTAAAGTTATTTTATTATTTACCTACAATTTTCTATTATATTGCGAATAAACATTAGAAATTTTTGTATAAGAAATGTGAATATTTGAATATGGTCGAACGAAACAATATTTTTTAATATTTGTACTAAAGTACACACGGCGTCATATTTTCATTTTCTGAATTGTAATCTTTTTTATAAATATGTAATTGGAATATATTGTTTATACTGTTTTATATACTGTTTCTATATAATACAAAAATAAATTAATACATATTTAAATTCGCCGCTCGCCGTCGATGCTTGGTGTGTCTAGTCCTTAAGTGGATCTGACAGCAAAACAAATTAAACTTGTAGGGTATATTTTTGTTTGTTAATTTTTATTTTTATGCCGTGCTAAAATTTCATGGAAAAAAACCCTTCGCCGTTCCACACTTTGATTCTTTCGTTGTGATTCTATCCCCGTTTCCTTCCCCTTCACGTACAAAATGTTGTTCGGTAATTTCTTAACCGATTATGATGGGATTGTTCTGGAATAAGGGCACCTGGGACGAACCTCGGTCATTTCTTAGCCGATTATGATGGGATTGGATATGTTGGATGGAAATCGGATTCTTAAATGATTTTTGGATGAAGTTCTGGAATATTGCCATCTGGGGCGGAACTCGGTAACCTCTTTACCGATTATGATAGAATAGGAATGTTGGATGGAAATGGGATTCTTAAATTATTTTTGGAACAAGTTCTAGAACATGGCCATCTGGGGCGAAACTCTGCAATTCCTTAACCGATTATGATGGGATTAGGTATGTTGGATGGAAATGGGATTTTTAAATGATTTTTGAAAGAAGTTCTGGAACATGGCCATCTATAGCGGAACTCGGCCATTTCTTAATCGATTATGATGGGATTGGTTTTGTTGGATGGAAATCGGATTTTTAAATGATTTTTGGAAGAAGTTCTGAAATATGGCTATCTGGGGCGGAACTCGGCCATTTCTTAACCGATTATGATGGGATTTTGCGTGTTGGATGGAAATGGGATTCTTAAATGATTTTTGGAAGAAGTTCTGGAATATGGCTATCTGGGGGCGGAACTCGGTAACTTCTTAACCGATTATGATGGGATTGGATGTGTTGGATGGAAATGGGATTTTTAAATGATTTTTGGAAGAAGTTCTGGAATATTGCCATCCTTAGTGGAACTCGGCCATTTCCTAATCGATTATGATGAGATTGGTTTTGTTGGATGGAAATGGGATTCTAAATGATTTTTGGAAGAAGTTCTTGAATATGGCTATCTGAGGGCGGAACTCGGTAACTTCTTAACCAGTTATGATGGGATAGGATATGTTGGATAGAAATGGGATTCTTAAATTATTTTTGGAACAAGTTCTGGAAAAAAGCCATCGATAGCGGAACTCGGCCATTTCCAAATCGATTATGATGGGATTAGATATGTTGGAAGGAATGGTATTCTTAAATGATTTTTGGAAGAAGTTTTGGAATATGGCTATCTGGGGGCGGAACTCGAGAATTTATTAACCGATTATGATGGGAGTGGATATGTTGGATGGAAATTGAATTTTAAAATTACTTTTGGAAGAAGTTCTGGAATATGTCCATCTGGGGCGAAACTCGGCAATTTTTTAACCGATTATGATGAGATTGGTTTTGTTGGATGGAAATGGGATTTTAAAATTATTTTTTGAAGAAGTTCTGAATATGGTTATCTGCTGGGGCGGAACTCTGCAATTTCTCAACCGAATATGATGGGATTGGAAATTTTGGATGGAAATGGGATTTTTAAATGATTTTTGGAAGAAGTTCTGGAGTAAGGCCATCTATAGCGGAACTCGGTCATTTCCTAATCGATTATGATGTGAATAGGATGTTGGATGGAAATCGGATTCACACCACAATTTTATATTAGGGTGTATGTTATTAATACATCGATACCGGAGATTTTTAAGTTCCGCATTGAACCCTATTATAATTTTGCTTTCATCCACATATCGGTACCAATAAATGATGTTATTTTTTAACCTGTTCTTTTCGTTGAATACATGTTTCTGTTCGAAGTATGAATCAATACAAACAGACAAACGGATTCAACGGGAAACTTAAAAATCTCCTACATCTCTTGGCTATGAAGCCCTTTTCTTATTGCTGGCAACACAGCTAAAGGTGAAAGCGTGAAGCTGAGAGATTTTTTCGATATCAAAACCAATCGGTCCAAGAATAAAAAAATAAAAATTATTTATAACTAGAACTAGTTTTACGTCATCGATGGTATTCGACTAAGAATAAATTTATACAACAAAAATGTCTAGTTCATAAACCAGTTCAAGGTCGATTTTGTTCATATGCGATTTTAAAATACACACTCGTAAGGACAAGATAAAATTGGCACGTGTATTCTTCCTTAATTTTTAAATTAAAAAATTATAATGTACATATTTATTATCCCTACTATCAATATCGACGGATTAACAAATTATCACTTAATAATACGAATAACAATAGTCGTGTTTTATTATTCGAGCACTACTATCCGTAGCCGAATGGCAAATTTCTACTGAAACTGCAGCTATTATTTACTGATGTCACCATACCATAAAAATGAAAAATAAATGCATCCATAAAATAAACATTTATCACCTGAAATATACTAATTAACATTTATTTTGACATGACGTTATAAAAGAAAATTCATCTTGCTGCGTTTTAAATTTTTACTGTAAGATTAAGTCTCTAATGGTTTCAGGAGTTTACAAATAAAAGCCTTTTCAAATTTCCTATTGAAATGGATAGCGATTATCTCGATTTTTAACTAAAAAGTTGAATGAAAAATCATAGTTTAGAATTAAATAAATTAATTATATGCGAAAATAGCGCGCTCAATATAAGTTTTGACATAGAAAATTGCATGCTCCGGATACATCTATCGGGCGGCAATAAAAAAAACACGGCTTATATTGCATGCAACAAAAACTTGTATATTATTAATTGTATATTATTATTAAAACTTGTGTATTATTAATTTAAGGGCTCAACTTAATAAAACGCATATCGTGGTGACGTAAGTCGAGGTCTTCGTATAATTTTTTTTGAACTCGCTGTACAAAATTTATCACAGCACTTGCGGGTATAATGGAAACTACAAGATAGACGAATGAAAAAATTGTCAAAACTTTGACAGAAAGTTTTTTTTAATTTCTAATTATTTATAAATGGGAGAAAATATAATAATTAATTAAAAATCTATACAAATAAATAAAACTAAAACACAATGGACAATTTAAGTTCCGAAGTTAGTCAAAAAATGAGAGTATGTATTATTTTGTTGTTACATTTTGTTCAATTCTAAACATTTCGTATTGGTTTGTAGTGTGCGGTCAAAGCGAAGCTCATCGAATTAGGTACTGGAGGTTCGGCCGGCTATATTGATGATGAGCTACCTGATTACGTGATGATCATGGTTGCGAATAAGCGTTCAAAACAGCAGATGATCGAAGATTTGAATTTATTTTTGGGAGCAAATACAGAAATATTTGTTGTTTGGCTTCATCAGGTTCTGGAGAAGTTGCAAGAAGTCACATTACCTGTAGCAAGTACGTAGGCAAAATGTAAAGTGTAGTTTCTGTGTTTTATAACGTAATATATGTCTATTTACAGTATTAAAAAATAAAAGGAAATCAAGCGATGGCACCGACGTTCCGAACAAGAAAGACAAAAAAGATAAGAAGAAAGAGAAAAAACTTAAACGGGATAACAAAGATAAAACTCCCGAGCCACCTACATCGAATGACTCCCCAGCCCGATTAAATGTACCGTTACAATCAATTACAGATGTATTTGCTGATCAATTAATTCAAAAAGCGAAGCAAAGTGAAAACGATTCCGAATTAAAAAAGGAAACAGTCAAATCCGAAGGTCAGGGACAAACCACCCCGGTTGCTAAAACTCGACCCTCTCAAAATCATAAAGCAAACGCAAGCTCTGGCGACGAATTCGATATACCAACAATATCCGAAATCGATGAAAACGATTCGCGTTCTACTAAACGTTCTAAAGATCAGAAAGAATTAGAAGAGCTTCAGAATCGGATTTACCTGGCTAAAAAGCAGCTACGCGCAATGGGTCCTGAGGAATCAGACGACGATGATTTCTTAAACCTAAAAGACGATGATGTTGATACGATGAACGATCCAGAAGAGATGGGTGATCATGAAAATGCGGATGATGCAGCTAAAAATAAAGTTCGTAATTTAAAGCGGGTCCGAAATCCAAGTCCGATTGTTTTCGATAAAAAAGATGACAGTCGACCATCGCATAATAAACGGAGTGCTACACCTCCTCGTAAACTATCAATCCTCGAAAGACTGGGTAATCGGAACAAGGAATCTAATAATTCGATTCGAGAACCTAAAAAGGCTGAACCACCACGACTAGCATCTGCAATCTCAACATCAAAATCACGTCGATCTGATAAAGAAATTTATGTACCAAATGCACGCAAACGTGAAATGGGGGAACGAAAACGGTCACCAGAGCGGGATCGTAAATCGGAATCTCGTATTAGACCATCTAATAGATCGTCGAGTAGATCTCGAAACGATAGTGAAGGTAGTGAATCTCGTAGACGCATTGGTTCGCGTGTAATAGTAGCTTCGGCTCGCGATTCCAAACTCAATGATGAAGAAGAGGATGCAATTGATGTGCCCGTAAATAGCGTTGTTAAAATTAAACCACGCCCGGTGATTCCGGCTAACAAACAAGCAAGTAAAAATCTTCTTCTTCGTGCTGTGGCCGAGGCACAGAAATCGACCGCCCTTGTTAAACCATCGGCCCGGAATAAATTGCCTATCGAGGAGCCAAACGAAAAGAGTATTTCAAATAAACTTTCTTCTTCGGAATCCTCATACAAAAACAGTTCGCTACAAAAAACAATTAAAAGCAACATAATCATTGAAATACCGTCAAAGTTAAATAACAACTCTAAGCACTCGGAACCGGATGAATATATCCCCGAACCAATCGTTAACCAACCAAACGATCATGATTCATCATCGAATGATGAATACGTCTACGTTCCACGAAGTATTAACGTACGCCACCGAATCGATATACGAGATAAATTAAATATAAATGATTCGCGGACACAATTCGTTGTAACTCTAGACGGAATGTTCGAAAATTCGCATAATTCTAATTTACCCGCGGTCGAAAAGAAAATGTCTAGGGATACGGAACGCAAGGTTACGACTAGAGATGTGGAAAAATCGAAACGGACTACAACTCCCCCGTATAAACCGTTTGTCCATGAATCAAAAATTAAAAAATCTAGTCGATCAAAAACGGTATTGACGAAAGAGATAGACCTGCCAAAATTAAAACGTACTGAAATTGAACCACCTGCTATTGCACCCGCGGTTGTAATTAGTAAAATGAATAATTCGTCCAATATTAGTAACAACAATAGTAAAAATAGTATTAATACTAAAATAATAAAAAGTAAAACTTCAAAATCAGTTAAACGGTTAATAATTGAGACAAACGATACAACTGATGACGAAAAGGATGGAGATAAATTTTCAATGAAGCAGGAAGAAGACGAGAAGAAGAACAAGGTGGAAGATAAATTGGATAAAAAACGAAGTAAAGTGTCTCCAATTAAATTCGATTTGGATAGCGGCAAGAAATTAGCTAGTGAAAGTAAAACGGATGAGCTGGTCGAGAGTAAAATTACTAGTGAGAGTAATGGAAGCAAATATGATAATATACCACCACGTAAGTATCTAGTTTTTTTTAAATATACTACTCTAGTCTTATTAGAATCGAAATCGTTATTTAAATAAGGACGTTGTAGAGTTCATTGTCTTCTCTGATTTTTGGTTACTATGCACTTTGCGTTAGCAGATTGACAGTTGGCCTGCCTTAGACCACTGTTCGGTGATTGGTATGATGGACCTAATTTCGAAAGAAAATTTCCTTGCAAAGATATAACTACATAAGTTTCTCAAAGTATATTTACGTTGTGTTGGGATATTTTTAGAAAATCAACTCCAAACTCATATTTCTCGGTGTTGTTGCTTCGGAATCGTTACCACAAGGCATTTATTGTGATACAAGGCAGGCAACGAAGTCGTTACTATTATCCCCAATTTTTGAAGTAATGTGAAGTGAAGGTATTTGGTTGCCTGTTCGAAGAGTTTAAGGATGCGCTCATTGGAGTTAACCGAATACGTTTCATGTTTAGTGTGAGTCTAGCGACAACATCTCTGCCACATCATTACCACTATAAGTAGCTGAAAGTCGTGGCGACTTCAGTTTATAAGAACTTTCAACTTTGATGCGAGAGCCGGAAAAAGTGTGGACTATTTTTCTTATTACAGACTGAAGAAGAAACGGAAATACTACAGCAGTACGGGAATACGCGACTCCTCGTAAACGTATAAATTACTAGAATGTTATTTTTTTTTATATAAGGGAGGTAAGTAATGAATTGAGGCATCTAGGACAGAACAAATTAAATCCGATCTTATCTATTTTTGTCCAAATTCCTAAAACTAAATAAACCGGCTGTTTTAAGTTAGGTTATTTCCGACAGATTTTGCAATTTCCACTACAATTTTTTTTTAATTGTAATAAAATTTTCAGGTGAAATACATTTTTATCGTTGGTTTTTGTTTTTAACCCTAATCGTGCACACATATTTTGTGTGGAAATGTCTTTATATTTGATAAAATTTTAATTCTATAAAATTAGTTGCCATACAATTTATAATCATATATGTTTTGTTTTATCTTTTCAGTGTTAAGTACAATTCTGATCCCAACTGAAACAGCAAAAGTCAAACAAAAAGAGCGTTGCAAATTTTATCCTGGTTGCCGTCAAGGCGACGCATGCGAGTTTTATCATCCAACAGCACCATGTAAAACATTTCCAAATTGTAAATTTGGTGACAAATGTTTATACATTCATCCAAATTGTAAATTTGATTTGACTTGTACTCGACCCGATTGTAATTTTCAGCATACGCGTCCACCGCTTGTTCCACCGCCATTAGGTAAGTTTTTAGTGATTTTAAGTGTCGTGTATAATTACATATTTGTTTATTATATTGTATTTTATTCGCAGCTTCACATGTCGTACCTGTTCAAAACTATAAAACAATAAGCGCGACACCGTTGCCCGCGATGTGTAAATTCTATCCAAATTGTACGAATACGCTTTGCCCATTTTATCATCCAAAATTGTGTCGATTCGGTAAAAATTGTTTGAATAAAGTTGAATGTAACTTTTATCATCACGATTTACCATCGAAAAATAAATTAAAATGGGTATCGCCCGCCAATGTATAAAATTTATTAGAACTAGATTGTAATTATTATGATTATTATTGTAGAGGCGTGCGGTTTATAGTTTGCGAGTTCTTTAGAATTGTGATGTACCATTTTTTTCAACAAGCGCTTTATATAAGTCATCATTGCAATTTGTTTAATTATAAATTATTAAAAATAGTTTTTTTATTTTCGATTAATTTCTATAAAATATAAATAAATGGAATCGATATATTTTAATATTAATAAATAGTAGATTTAGTAAAGCTAATCAATTCTAGAGAACTAAATAATTAATAAAAAAAAAAACATAATTGTTAAATCCTGTATCCCAATCAACAAACATAAATTGTAATTATTAAATCCCAGTATTGTAACCATCCCAAAAAATGATCGTTACAAGGCTCAAACTATAAATATTTATCTTTTAAATCTCTAAAAATAATAAAATAAGTTCTAAAATAATCGATTTCTATGCATACAAATAAAAAGTATATATATTTTGAATTAACTAAAAATTAATTTATTACATTACAATAATTTTAATTCATTATTCATCCTAAAACTATTTTTATTTATAATTAATTAAAAATATATTAATTATTGATCAATCTTAGTACTGTTTTTCGTTTTCATTTCGTGTGGTTTATTCATGTTGTATTATTATATTTACCTAATACAAAATAGATTTATTTATATTCTATTTTACCTAATTATTTTACATACACATTACATGTTTTGCTTTATATATACCTATATAAAATTTTATTAAATAAAAACTCAGTTACAATTAAGATAAAAAAAAATTACACAAACAATAATCAAATACATATATAATTTAGTTAAAAAAAATGTTTATTAAAAATATGGTGATCATTTTAAAGTAAAATGACTAATTAATATAAATTAAAAAAAAAAAAAAAATCAAACAGAAATTAAATATTTATAATAAGAAAATGATTTGGTGTTTTTATTTTAATTTAAAATTTTATGACCGCCATAATTAATTATTCGCAACCGCCTAATTTTATAAAACAATCGTCAATTGGTTCTATCAATAACAATTCTCCATTTTTTTCCAGTTTCAGGAATATAATAATAACGCTTTGGCTATATTTTGGGGATATTGCCTTAATCTACTTTTAAAATTATCTTTAGCTAAGCAAAAACCAAACAAATACTTAGGCCCGTAGTTTTGAAGAAGGAAAATATTTTCGAAAAATCCGTGGGTTCCAAGGTTTCGTTTAAATTGGTACGTTTAAACGACGATTAATCGGCGATGTTTTTTCGAACATCGTACACAGTTACCAACAGAAAAAAACAAAAGCAATTGTAAATTTAATTGTTTTTTCAGTAGAACTTTCTAAGGTCGATTTATATTATCCATTACTTTCAGTTCCTTCACGTATCGTGTCGGACAAAAAAAAACATTGTTACATGTATTTTTCATAGGAGTACAGGAAACCGTCCAAGAACACGATTAATTCGTTCCGTGTTCTTTAAAACCGTGTTGTTCGAATCTACAAAAAAGAAATAAAAAAAGGTTACGTTTTATTTTTTATTTTTATTATGATATACAAAATTAAAATAAAAGAGAATAACGAAAATCGTGTTGTTTGAAACCGTGTAATATGAGGAAATGGGTATCTGTGTTCTTCGAACACCGTGTTCTTGGAGGGTTACCTGTATTTATATTATCCGTTCCGTTCAGTTCCTACAAGTACGGAACGGATAATATAAATACTCCTTAACCCTTTCGATTCGGAATGGTACACATTTGTACCATATCCTTAGAATACGGCTGGTACTGCACTAAAACTACACTGCTTAAGCCGCAGCCACACGAATGCAAATATCGACCAACATTGGCGTATTTGTCTAAATAACAAATCGTGTAGCCACAAAACAAATGACAAATTCAAATCAAAGTTACGTTTGTTCAACATTCGCTCAATAGGCGGTTTTTCAAAAAAGATCAAAAGAAAAAACAAATACTACAAATCGTGTAGACAGTAGAGTTTGTCAATTGTCATATTTTACCAATATTTGCCAAACATAAAATACACCAACGTGGGTCGATATTTGCATTCGTGTAGCTGCGGCTTTTATCTAAATGACATTAGCAATGTATGTCTGTTCTATACGGAAAATATAACGGTAACTTACGGCCTGCGGGTCACATTTTTGTCACATTTTTTCTCTTCTTGCAATTCAGTTTAGTACCAAACTCGATGGTGACAACAAAAATGTTTATAAATTAAAACCTTTTCGTTACGGATTTATAATTTCCACTCAATCTCAATTTTATGTTGCTATATGTTGATCTACTATCTCTCTGAACACAATCACTTAAACACATTTGGCGGGAACCTCATGGTATAGGTAGGGGGTATGGTACATATTTGTACCAATCGTATTTTTCTGTGGTAAACTGATAGTTTTTATGAGTTTTCTATTCTTACAGCACTGGTGGTACAGTAGTGTACCACATAAAAATACGATTGGTACAAATATGTACCATACCCCCTACCTATACCATGAGGTTCCCCCGAAATGAGTTAAAGAGGTTATGTTCAGATAGATAGTAGATCAACATATAGCAGCAAAAAATTGAGATTGAGTGGAAATTATAGATCCGTAGCGAAAGGGTTAACAATGTTTTTTTTGTCTGACACGATACGGGAAGGAACTGAAATGAACGGATAATATAAATCGACCTTTATAATGATGAGAAGCGTAATAACGAAAGACAGGCATTTCGCCATTGTACACTTTGATTCTTTCGGAGTGATTCTTTCCTCGTTTCCTTCCCCTTCACCCACAACTAACAACAGTTTGTAGGTGAAGGGGAAGGAAACGAGGAATGTGACGACGAAAGAATCAATGTGTGAAAAGGCGGATTAGTTGTCGTTTTGGGGAAAAGCGGATAACCCTTAGCTATTATTATCTAAAGAATGATATCATCTTTTATTAGATTGAGTATATAATAAAAACTTTTGGTAAATCTGAAATTTCTCAAAAATTCATCTTCGTCGTAAAAATCAGTATGCATTCGCTTTTTGAATGTTGAATTTTCTTCATTTACGTTAAGCAACTAATCTGAACCGTTGGATGATGATACAGATGATGAAGCTATTTTTTCTATTATTTCTATTTCTTTGGCTGCGGGCTAATAGTCGGGTAAAAGTCAATTTTAATTAAATTTTTCGGTAAATTCAATTATTTTTCCAAAACTCTATGGCAAACTGATCGAAAAATCTGTTCTAAATCCGATTTTTATCATAGTAAAAGATTTACCCAACTATTGGCCCGCAGCCAATGTTATTATTTAATTTTAAAAAATTACATCGTCAATTTTGACTCTGAAATTCGAAATAAAAATTGAACGAAATAGTCCATCGAAATCGGTGGATTTTTAAAATAACCATGGTTCAAATAATCCATATTCAAACTTACTAAACCGAGGGTTAATCCGCGGTAGTTTACTAAGTATCTATATCTTAATTGAATTTAGTACATCCGGTGTGTCGATTACTCCTATGTAGTAGGAGAATACCAATAAATATACTTTTTATAAATTCGCGCCTATTTTCTAGCATTGTCAAGTTGTATATGTCTTCTATCCAGTTAAATATGGTGGTTGTCGCTGTATGTTTACGTGATGTGGTAGATCATGATCATAAACCCATCCATTTGTCCAGGTCAAGTAGCGTATAAACTTCTTTTAAATTTTCTCAATACTTTGGATATGTTCTTTGTAGAACTGACCCCACACATTTACACCTTATTCCAGCTAGGATCGAACGTAAGAACAATACAGCAGCCCTATTCCTGAATACGATACGAAAACAAAAGTACAAGATTCTTATTCAATTTTAAATAAGAATCGTATGAATCTGACTCAATTCAAATATGAATCTTGTATTTTCGTTTTCGTATCGCGTATTTACTAATAGAGCCCCAGGAATAGGGCAGCAGGATTTTAATTGTCTCCACTAACTGTCACTTTAATATTTCGCCTTTAAACATTCATGCCCTCAAGTGAAGATAAACCCGATCAAACTAAAATAATACATCAAAACGGAAGTACTAACACGACACGGTACAACGTGGCGCCATGGGTCCAGATTTCAAACACGTTTTTAACAACAATTTGATACGAACCACTGAGCTAGCCATGTTCTACAGTTTGGTGGTTGCAGGCACATATTTGGCACATAAATGCACCCATAAAGTAAATTGAAAATTAAATGATGGCATAACGATCATTCGACCACATTTTTGTGTTTTCTTTAGGCCGTGTGTGAAATGTTAAAAACCTGTTAAAAATTAAAATTTTGACATAAGAATTAATTTTTTTTATTATATTCACCACAAAAAACAAAAAAAATTTACGCGGTAGATACCGTCTATAAATTTTGAAAACTGTTGTTAAAAAATAAGTTCATTGCAATGTATTTTAAAATATATTTTCAAGTATACGAATACAACAAACGATGAGTTTAATATAATTTGTAACACATTTTTATTTATTAGGGACGTATGATGAAAGAATAAAGCTGTTACAAACACAAGATTGGATCATTTATTCACTGGGAAAAACTCAAATGCCAGTATCGGTTGAGGAATGTCATTTCGGTCATGACAAAACCTAACTAACAAACAACAGTGGAGTGGTCTCATGAAAAAATATAAGGTTCACGTTCTCTACAAAAAATATATTTATAGTCATCCCTCATTAATTTAGTTGTTATATTTTAGACGTTTTTTTAAAATAAACAAGGGAGACGGTGCTGGGGATGAAGCTCCTGAGGAAAAATTAAATAGGGAGGACTGGCCGTATTTTGAGTTCATTCATGAGTATACCCATAATAAAGATAATTATCATCCTTCCTATTTGCTTTCCAATAGTCGTGGAGTATATAGACGGCCAATTGAAGATGAAATGGAAACCGCGACAGAAGTGTTGGATTCAGTAGGTTCAATGCCATCTGCAACTTCAAATGATTCAACACACCCGCCACACAGTTCGTCGCCTTCGATATTTTTCAGTTCCACGCCTTCTACATCTCGGGATAGTAATTTGTCGAACAGTTTAAGTAGTTCTGGATCGTGTAAAAAATCAAAACCAATGGTAAATGCCAAGAAAAATATTTACGAAAACGAGATCGGCGGCAAGATAAAAAAATTAATGGGCTCTTGGGCATATTTGGCCAGATTGTAAAAATACAACATCCCAACATAAACGTAGACGTTTTATTAATTTCCTCAGAATCTTCGGATTCGGATTAATAAATTTACAATATTTTTATTTTAATTATATTTATTTTTTAATGAATACAAATAGAATTGACTGAAATTAATTGTGATGAATTTGTGATAAACTGAACAATAAATATTAATTAAATCGTATGTGTTAAACTAACTGTTCTTAAAGTCTATTGTGAAAATTAATTGCATCTATTGAATCTCTCTCAAAAGAATAAATTCGTTCAGCGGTCTGTACATTAACTTGGTTCGTAATTACATTTATGTCGGTTGCCAGGCTGTGTGCAGTGTTAATTTTTTTCTGTTGGCCAACAGCATTCTTATAAGGAGTAACTACAGCGACTGGTTTCCATTGGCACGGGTAGCCACTATCACCAAGTAAATAGGACTGATTATTCATGTAATTTGCCATTTAATATAAAGGGCTGTTTTTAAAAACTCGGGTGTCGTGTACGGATCCAAGGAAACCAACGAATACATCATTAAAAACGTATAGCTACTGTCGACTACGGCTTGTAATTGGATTGAGTATAGAAACATTTGTAGTTTATATACTCGTCATGTTTATTCTCCGGGCATTTTATTCTAATGTGGCACCCGTTCTAATGGCACCTATAGCATTTTCAAATATTTGCGACTTCGCACGTCTACAAAATTTCATTCCAATTTAAGACCTTTCTTCGTTAGACGGGGGTTTTATTAAATGGCGCATATGTTGCGCAAAATATTCCAGCATTTTGTGGATTATTGATTTAACGGTGTAGCTATGAAATACAAATTGTTTAGTAGGAAATTAACATTTTATTTTGTTAATATATTTCTTCTTACCGACTAATTCCAATAAAGCCACCGGCTATTCGGTAACTACATCCAGCTGCCATCCAGTACAAAAATACCATAAGCTCGTATACTCTGTTTTCCAGCCATGACTTTTATGGGGCATAAATTCTAAATTTTTCGAAAACTGGGTGATATAACTCGTAAGTGCTCCTGCGTTTTTTTATTGTCCATATTTAAAATAGCGGATATATCATCAGAGTGGACCCTTAATCGACAATACTCTAATGGCTAGAATACAGAAAATACATCTGCAATATTACTGGGATTATTAAGGTAACTTTAAAACACTTACCTCTCGTGGTTTAGGAAATGTAAAAGTTTCCTTAAATCAATCGATAATCGATCTTTTTGAAGAATTAAAATGAATATTAAAATTATAATGAAATGAACTTCTAAATTTTGTTCCATATTTGATAATGTCAAAATTTTAACTAATTCACACAGCAATATTACCCATCACGGTAAAAATAATTCACCATATTTTTTTTATTTACTAATTTTTTAACTAATTTTTTTAACATGTAACACACGGCCTATGCAAAATGCACCACAAGTAAAAAATAACTAGTTGGATGAAGAATGTACGGTTGTTATTTGGAATAAGAACTGAGAACGTCGGTGAAATCTATCTCAAATCAAAATATAAGGCGAGGGTAGGTGGAAATTTGGAGAATGGTACAAATAGCAAGTGCTTAACAACGAAAATGTGAACTAATGTTCACATGTTGTTGATGAGTTGATTGAGAGCGATGTCTATGGAGAACTACAGATGGATACTAAAATCGTCCTCGAAATATAACGAAATAATTTTTCAACACTTTTAAACAGGCATGCGCCACCCCCTAATGAGCGAACAGTATTTCACCGATCGACGAAATGTGTAACGTTTTTTTTTGTAAATTAATAAATTTATTTAGTTTAAGATGAGTAAACTATTGCTTACTCATTTTACAATAATTCCTTATTCTAATTCGTACTGCCTAGTTCTAGCGGTTTTTGTCTTTGGAGCCTCCTTGCTCCGTTGGTGGAGTTCATTGTCCAACATATACGGCGGATATCTGCATTCTCATGTCGAGATAATCGCTATACTTGTTTTCTTGCTTGTTTCTTTATTTCATCGGTAACGTATTCCTTCTTCAAGCCCCTTATGAAGGTTGTCATTCCTAATGTACCATGGGGCATTCACATTTCCTCGCAGCACTTTATTTTAGAATCATTGCATCATTTGTACATTGGCCTTCTTGGCACAACCCCAAAGTTGGATACCATAGGTCCATACTGGTTTTTGGCATTTGCCTGTATAGAACCAATTTGTTGTGTATTGAGAGCTCAGAATTTCTACCCAAGAGCGAGTGCATTTTCTTAACTCTTCTTTTTCTTCCTTGATGTGTTCTTTCCATCTTAGTTTAGTATTGAAGGCCATGCCAGTTTATTTAGCTGTATTGGCATAACGAATTTGGTTTGAGTTGAGAACCATAGGAATACAGTTTACATTTTGGTTTGTAAAGTTGACGTGTGATTTGGCTTCATTTAATAAGATGCGCCATTTTTTCTAGTTGATCGTAGATATTTCGGAAGCAACAAGCAAACTCCTAAATGCGCAGTTAACACATTTTCGAGTTTGCTTGTTGCTTCCGAAATATTTTTTCCATCTGCTATAGGATATCTGTATCGTCTGCAAATGTAGCTACTGTGTAAGTACCTTGGTATATTCGGTAAGTCTCTCATATAAAGAATAAACAAAATAGGTCCAAGTACGGTACCTTGTGATATACCTATGCTGATATTCTTTTCAGTTCAGAGTCAGCTAAGAAAATACTGGACCATATTTTCTTATTCTCAAGTGCATCTTCAATGATATCCGTTATTCTGTGAACTATTTCAACTGTAGAGTGATTTTCTCTAAACCCAAATTGGTGTGGTGGAATCATACAACTTTCTTCTATTGTAGGTTTGAGTCTCTTCAGCAACAATTTTCCAAATATTTTTGGTATGTCCGGAAGTAGTGATATCGGTCTATGTGATTTTTTATCGTTTGCTAGTTTACCTAGTTTAGGAGTCATAATTACTTCATCCACCTTCGATTGACATGGAACATAATTCAATCTGAGGGCTGCATTAATTATTTGAACTAATTTACGCAAATTTGCCCATTAAGTCATAACCTGGACCTTTTCTGATACTTAAGTTACTATTGATTTCAGTGTTAAGTCACATTTCTTATGTTAAGATTATCTACTTTGTTTACGACCGTTATATTTTCATTTGCTGTTTGTCTCGACAACGGTTGAAAAGTCTCTTCCAGAAAAGCAGCAAACTTTCTGTTCGTCACTTTTAACCCAGTATTCCTCAATATTTTTGATAGGTAGGAAGGACATGCATTTTGGTTCTTTTAGTCCCTTCGTTGCTTTCAAAAGCGAGTAATCGTCATTCCTTAGTTCAGAAAGACGTCTAAGTAGTTTATTTATGCTTTCGATCTTTATTTCCATTATTATTGCGTGTTAACAGTCTGGAATTCATACTAAGATGTGCACATTAAAAGAATTGAAAGCATTCAAACGAAGTTTCTGATTTTCTTGTTAAAGAAAACTGACTGGGATTACGACCACAACTTACCATTCTATGAAAATGTGGCTCGGGTACCTCCGGTACTCAAGAAGATACACGGATTACAAAATATGCACGCTTGAAAATATCTCGCGAGCAGAATTAAATAACTCTTTTCCTTTAGAGGTTGTAAGTCTAGATCCCCAATAGGTATTCTTTGCATTAAAATCACTGCCTACGATAAAGTTTGCTCTTAGTGATTTAAAAAGTCAACTGTAGTCTTCTTTTTTTAACTGATGGCATGGGGTACGGTAAATATAGAGAAGATACTTTTATTGATTGATTCAACTTTTATGGTTTTAACTTGCATAATTTCTGTTTCAATACCGGACACTTCATAATGTAGCTTCTTGTCTATATAGCTATATACATAGCTTACCACGTTCTTGTTTTGGTAGGCGTGCATTTATCGTTTATATACTTCGGAATATCCTTTCCAGTGGATTTTTTTAGTAGTATTAGTTAACTGCTGCGTTATTGCGTTATTTGCAAGTAGGATCTCCTCTCTGGTACCAATCTATAGTTGGCTGGGTGTTGTCCTTTGCAGTATATACACCTTGCAAGTTAGGTTCGGCTAACAGATAACAATCTTTCGCGTTGTGTCTGCCCGCACATTTTACGCACCTAACGTCTCGCCCGTCATATCTTTTGGTGTGGACCTCTTTTAATGATCTTGATTCCTTATTGTTATGTATTATGAATTGTTTTTGACGGAAGTGGTAGTGTGACGTTGAGTTGGCGATTCGCGATTCCATATATGTGCGGGTTGTTGGGTTTCGTTGTAGGAATGGCGGAACGTCAATGGTAGAAGAAGTGGGAGAGAGAGTAGAGATCCGGGCTAGAGCCGGACATGGATAAATTTAAGAGGATGAATAAATGTTGTGAAACAAACATTTAAAAGTTTTATTTTAAGTTATAATAACGAGAGAAGGAAGGCATAAAACTAGATTATTTTGAACTTTCTCTCGCTGATGGAGCGTATTTAATTTGCAGTTCTTTCATTTTTATGTCTTCTATCTTCCCCCTTGCAGATGGGATGAAGACCTCTGGCCATAACCTTAATATCTCTGTTATTTTTGTCTTCCTAAGTATACCACTCATTTCTTTTTTCAACGAGCTTTATGGCTAAAGCTATGTATGCATCGGGATCTCTTGTGTAAATCTTCTAAACATTATTGTTCAGTGTCACTACTCTATGGTCGTTTGTGGATACCGATTTTAGTAGGGCTTGGATATTCGGAAACTTTGAATGCCTATCACGTTAATTGGCGGTGGTTCCTTAGTCTTCATTGCAACCTTTCTTTGTTACTGTTGTTGGTGTTGTTGAGGTACCACTATAGTTCGGTATAGTTTCATTAGCTTTTGCTTGCGAGTGCTCCCCTTTGTTCTTTCTTTTGTTTGTGCATCCAATCAGTTTCTCTTGCAAGTTCCTCATCATCTGTATGGAATTCAGCATTATAGGGCAGGCGAATTAAATGTGCTAATTTCGTTATAGCTTGTAAGCAGAGTTTCCAGAACTTCTAACTATCAGTTTGGTCTTTTTCAGCTCCTCATTTTGTTTCTTTAACTTAGCGATTTCATTTCTACAAATTGTGATTCAACGTTTTCAATTTCCTCCTGAGTCGCGAACTGTGTTTGTCTAGGTGATGATCTAGATATTTTGAACTTCGATCGAATGGGCATTGTAATGGTTGGATCACCCCAGAATCCTGGGAGCAGCTGGAGTATCACCTGGGGTAAAAAATCCTTTTTGTTGTAAACAACTCATTGTTTTAAGGATTGGTTTATATATTGAAGCAACTACTAATCTAACTAGCGAAAATGGCAGTGGACTTACTCCCCTAAGTGCGACACGTGAGATCCAAAATGAAACACAACAATGCACGAGGTGAAGATTCGATTTGTTGTGAGATGTTAAAACACGGGGTAACCATCTATTTTACCACATTATGGTTAGTAAGTTGGTCTACTGAATACATTCCAGAAGAGTGGAAGACGCACTAATTTTGACCTCTACATAAGGAACTAAATCGGATAAAATGCTATAATTATCGCGAAATAGCTCTTTATATACAGGCTAAAAAAATCTGGACAAGGTAGTTACAGCGAAATTATTAATGTTGTTTTCGCCCCAATAAATCCACAACTGATCAAACTTTTACTCGAAGGGTGCTGCTACAGAAATTTTACGAGAAGGATATATCGGTGTTTATTGTCTTTTTGTACAATTCCAGCAAGCGCTGGATAGCATCCATGGAAGGTCTTGGGACAAAATCCATCGGATTCATAAAATTATTAGATTTTATGAGGAGACACCAACGCAATTAAGACCTCTTTGAAGACGATCTACAGTGTTCCTTTTTGGCATAAAATGAATTCACAAACGGGTATAGTATAGTATACCATTTAATGGATCATAATAAAACCAACTTTTATTTTCAAAAAATGTAAAATGTTTATTTGTATACGTTATTATTTATTGTAATATAATAATTATTAAAGTTTGTATATAATTATTAATTAATATAATAAAATATTGCAATAATTGGGCTCTATCAGCGCAGTACCACACTAAAAAGTAGGTCTCACACAATCTTACATCTCATGGAGAATCGTTCATCATCGGGAAGACATATGTGGCCTAATTTTGTAATTAAGGCATTACTGTGCTGGTTGCGCCAATTAAAAACAACTGTAAACATGTCACCAATTTTCACTCAAAAAAGGCATCTTTTTCATTTGATTTTTTTTTAACAAACAGAAACCCAATCATATAGTTGAATAAGTGAAATTAATTAAAACATAAAATAATAAATTATAACGTGGAAGACAAATACAAAAAACAAGCCAAAGTGAATAAATTAATATAAATTTAAGTAATAAAATGTAATTGATGTAATTATTAATTAATTAAATAAATGACTCACTTAACTTAAATCTATTATAACAATTTTATTAATAATAAATCACAATTTATGTATCTTAAATTAATTAATTTATTTATATGCGTCAATATGTATATATGTAGTTAAAGTCCCAAACTCGATATAATGAAAAATATTTAAAAATTATTTAACAAATTTTTCGATTGAATTTGTATCAAAGTGATAATTCTTCGGTGGATGAGTTCGGCCTGGTCAATTGATTGTCAGGCCGAAAATCCATTAAAATCACAACCTCGTACGGGCTACAGTCGGACAGGCGCAGAAAACTGCATAACCAACCATAAAATCCTTTCTCAATGTCATTGATTTCATTTAACCATTTTGAAAATTCACAGCTTATCTGAATCATCCCGGCATAAACACCTAAACCGAGCGTGCACAGCACAATCGCAATCGGATACGTTAGTATTAGTATCGGGGACATAAGGAGTTGGCAAAAACATGATTTCTCTTCGTTAAAATATATAAACATATTGTACCATGTCAGTGTTCCAATGTAGAATGAATAAATTCCGGTGTACAGGATTACAAATGGTAAACATAACAGTGAAAATAGGAAAATGTGTATTCCAACGGATGGTGAACAATTGCAGCATGCTGTCTTTTTATTAAGTTTTTCGGTGGCTGCGATGGTCATACTGTTGATTTTTTCGAGTTCCTCGCGCGATATGTTTAATTGAACGTCTATGGATTGGCCTTTTTTCTTGCCACGTTTTATGGTGCCTATAAAATACGAAATGTAAATTATAATTGATTAGGAAAAACGCAAAACACTAAGAGTAAGTAACTGAAACCGAAATTTCAACGAAAAGGATAATTAAGTAAAAAAGAGGATTCACGAAAACGACAATTCGTACAATTTTGGAAAATTGTCAATTTAAACGGGTCTGGGCAAGAAGCGATGAGTTGCTGTTTAGAGTCTTTATAAATTTTTTCTTAATTTTTGCAGCCTTGATTTTTACTTGTTTTGAGACTTTTATGGTTCTGATAAAATTCCAAAAATAATTTTATACGCGGTTGTTGCCAATTTCACCTACTTGGACCTTAACCACTTCATTATATCTTTGTCCTATTAAAGTGTCACGAAATAAATATTGTATTCTGGTACGTAGTTAGACGGCTGGGCCACCTTGAATGATATTACGAAGGATTAATAAAGGGTTGCAATAACTACCAGCCGATGTATGTGCCTTAGACGAAGACACCGACAACGCTGGCGCGTGAGATGTGAAAGCAAAGAGAAAGAAGGAGAAAAGGTCAGTAATATGCAATAAATAGGCATTATGTTTTAAAAATAAACGTTAAGGGCCTAAACCCTGAATCTATTTAGACAAAATTAACTACTTTTAACGGTAAATTTTGCCTTTTCAAAAGATGATAATGCTAGGAAAGGTTTAAACTAACTTTGAACACAATACACGTCCATTTGTAATGGTTTATACAATTTTAATTTAATTTGCGAACACATCCGTTATATGAGCATGAGATTTGTACAGTTCAAATTTCTCCTAAAAGAACTTTTAGCTCTTTCTTCTGCTCAAAAACCACCAGAAAGGGTTCTTGAGAGTTATAGAAATGAAATTGGAATATGTCGATTTGCCTCACACTATAACGAGCATCAGAATTTGTCTGCTTTAGTTTTATGAAAGCAGCTAATATTTACTTAATGATCGTAAGAGATCGATGAAGTTTTACCTCTGTAAGTTTTACAGCAATTAAGTGCTTATAGACCATGAATTACATGGACCGATTTGTCATAAAACATATGGGAATGTCTGCTAACCATAAACATTATTTAATTTGTCTTTTTGATTTAAATTGAAGAATTGTACTTACTAACGTACTTCCCGTTTGTAGTAGCTACCTATCAGACGATGTTTGCACACACTTTGGGGAAATTTGACATCTTTAAGTTTGGAACTTATTTTAATTTGGTAGACTCGCTGGGAGTAAACTGTTCTAATTTCATGAAGAGATGAATACTCATTTTTATTAAAAAGAAGCAGTAAGCGATGAAAAATTCCAATCAATTTTCTATTAAATGTCTATATCTACCTATGTAGGTAGCTACATAGAGTTGAGCCACAGATAAAAACAAACAGATATTTCACTGGGAACATATTTTTTGTCGAAAGTAAAAAATCGTGAAACCACAAAACACTTCTCCAACAACCTTAGAACACTAAAGTTGTGTTAATGAAAATTAGGTGGCACAATATCGTTGTAGGTTGGAATCATTTGAGTATATATTCCTATCTGTGGTGCATATTTAGAACGTGTGGTTTGTTTGGTGAACATATCACGAAAATATAATTTGATTGCTAACATTTAGGCGCAATATGTAAATCGTTCAGTTTGTAATCATACTTTCAAATAGAAGCCGGTGCTTTTACCTGTCATTGTCAAGTAATTCGATTTAGTCTCCTCCTCATCGTAATCCGGATTAAATATGCTCGTTTCGCCTGACTCTAGACCTTCGTACGTTGGTGTCGATGGCTTTTTAATATTAACCCGTTTCTTCGATGGTGGTTGTTGTGGTGTTGTAAAAAAATCACATGATTTATTCGATTGCCTATCTAAACTACACTCGGACTGACTACTTGGCGTAACCGTAAAATTGCTACGATTACGTTGCGATGTCGTACAAAATTCCTGTAATTCCGTTTTCTCATCGTACTCATTATTGTCGTCGAGATCGATTTGATTATCGATCGATTTGCCATCACCTTCTTGTGCGTTTGGTGTATTTGCACCACCGACCTAGTAAAATACGTTAATAATGAACACGGTTAGCCAGCAGAACGAAATTTAATAACATTGAAACACTTACTTGGGGCACTATATGATCAACATAGTTTTGTGATACATTACTCAGTTTTTTAACATAATGCCGTTTTCGCGGTGGTATAAAAACCGTTTTGCTTATGTTCTGTTTTTCGATATATTTCTCTTCAATCATATTCTTGCTGGCGTAATTTGTTCTTGATTATGTATTTAAATTAATGTAATTTTATTAATAAAGCAACTAACAACAAATGGCGAGACAGGATTATTGATTAATTTTAAAGGAAAATGTCCGGAAAATTACCGTAATATTAAAATTCTCTATGTTGCAAGGTGCCGGCATCTGTTGGTTTTTGCAATTAAATAGTATATTCGAATTGGTAAGCAGCCTTATTTCTTATTTGAATTATTATTTTCTCGTGGTTTACTATTTTTTTTTGTATAAAGTATTTATGTTTTTTAAAGCTAGTAAATGTACCAATTAAATAATTTAAATGATAATTTAGCAAAATTAGTAATTTGTAATTAAATTTTTTAATATTTACTACACAGTTACACCAAACATTTAATAGATGACGCCCCGCACACTAAAATCAATTTTTGTATAATTTTGACAGTCCCAACCATTTATTGACAAATAAAACTCCATTCGCACTTCATACATTTTACTTTGCACACACAGGAAATATTAATTTTGGTTTTATGATTTAAAGAAATTATTAAGTCGCTAGTTTGTAGTTAAATAATTTGCATTTATCACGTAAGTGTTTTGTGCATTTTCAAATCATGGAATTGAATGATTTAAATGTGGACGAAGACAATTTTGTGACGTTCAAACAAGAGGATTTGTTCACCGATAGTTTTCCATTGATGAAGGAAATTAGGAGGCAAGGAAAACTTTGTGATGTTACTTTGAAGGTATGTTGAATATTTTACATAACTATGTTAATTAGGTAAATAATACACCGATAATTAAACTTTCGGTCGTTCAATTAACGTCCACTGTGTAATGTGTTTGTTTTAATTAAATAATCGATGCGCTAATTGATTGTCTTCGCCTTCCTATTGGAAATGTAACTTTTTACGATTCATATTGCCTTTGTCCAGCTGTGTCTTATCTTGCGCAAAATACTCATTTGCAATACCTATATATATATATTATTTCTTGGTAATATTTGTCAATATTATCATTAATAATGTAGTCTTCTACTCAGTAAACGCATTGGTCGTTTACCTTGTTGAAAAACAATAAACTGAAAAAATCCACAAATTTGAGTTGTACACCTGCAAGTTACAAAACAACTACCATATGTTTTATAGCCAATTAACATAATAATCGATTGCATTAAAGTTATCCAATTTTTTGTATTTGCTTTATGATGGATACAATAAAAACTGAGAATTATGGTCTCCACAATCCATGACGGAACAGAAATTCGATAGAAATTGAGCAAGGCCATTTGTATTTTCACAACGGTAGACAAGGCTAACCTGGGTGTTAATGCCATTTTCAATGCGAATGAATTGAATAGGAAAATTGTGGTGGGCAAGGTCACACTAAGTAGGTTAAACGGGTTACGAAGTTTATTTAGAGCGGGAGGGATTGATTAGGATCTTTTTAATGGTGCATGCTGAAATTGTACCATATTACGATCTTCGGTTTTATTTAATTTTAAATTAGTTTCCAACGATGATTTGCAAGGGTCCAGCCACATGGATGATATTTAGGAAATTTTGTAGTATTAAAATTTAAGCCAAATAGTACTTAATAGTAACAAATTTAACACGGAACTAACAATTGTTCGTAATAATGTGGCCTCTTTGTTAATTACTCCCTAAAATAATTTGTTATCAAAATTATTCATCCAGCGGCTTTTGTTTCATTTGTTGTTTGTTAGCGTCCAGAAGAAACGAATTGGTGTTCTAAAGCACGGGTGAATCTTGCCCGATCACAGAAGGAGTGTTAAAAGGACGGATAATCGGTGAAATTGTGAATTTTATAGAGCTCACATAATGTCCAATGTTTAAGGATAACATTTCTAACTGAGGGAGCTAGATCTTAAAGAAAAATGTTACGACATTTTCTATTGTCTCAGCACGATTGGTATTACACTTCGTAAATACTTTGACTTCCTTGCAAATTTTTCGATCAATAGTTTAATTTAAAATTTTATGTTGGTGGGGCAGAGCTTACAGTTACTAGGTCCAAGAAGCCCATTCAATTTTAGAGTATTATAGTAAAACCACTAGGTAGTTCCGCAACTATAATGATGAATCTTAAGAGCTAGGAGTAAGTGTAAGGAACCATTGACCAGAAATGTCATACTATCTCTCTGACTGATTAATTCATTGATCCTAAACCAGCTGTAAACTTTTTTTCCTTGTCACCACCGGGAATCGAACCCGGGACCTCCGGTCGATTGGGCAAGCATGCTGACCACTTTGCCAACAGGGCGGTCTCTCTCAAGCTATCGCACCAAATTATGATGTATTTTGTTCTAATACTGGAGCAAAGTTAGTTAAAATCTAAACCGAGATTTAGAAATTCTGACATGATTTTATTTGCACCGGCAATTCAATGGTTGCACGACCTTTGACGTTTTAGGTACGCATTGTTTAGTATTTGATTACGTTCATGAATTCAAAGCACGATTTATTTTTGTGCAGAGCGAATCTCACTAGTCATGTAGATCTTAACTTATGCTTTTCCATTTCAGATTGAGGATCAAACATTTTCGGCACACCGCATCGTACTCGCAGCTACAATACCATATTTTTATGCAATGTTCACACACAATATGGCCGAGAGTCGAATCAAAGATATCACAATGAAAGAAATTGAACCACAGTAATTATATTTCGAATAATTTCGTCGTACGGTATTTTACATTTTGGATATTGATTTTTATTATGTTAATTTCAGCGCACTCGAAAGCCTAATAAATTTTGCTTACAGTGGCGTCGTCCGCATCGACAATCAAAACGTTCAAGGTTTAATGGTTGGCGCATCTTTTTTGCAGCTCTCAAAAGTCCGGGACGCTTGTGCCGAATTTTTAATGTCACAATTTCATCCACAAAACGTACTAGGAATTCGTAGCTTTGCCGATTCACTTGGATGCAATAATTTGGTGGCGGCCGCTGATCGATATATTCATTTGTATTTTACAAAAGTATCAATGTCCGAGGAATTTATGAGTTTGAGTTTTGCCGACTTGTGTGACCTGATAAAGCGGGACGAGTTAAATGTCTCGACTGAAGAGAAAATTTTTGATGCATGTATGCGATGGATAAAATATGACGAGGTAACCAGAACTGATGTATTGCCACAGGTGTTGGCGAAAGTTAGATTACCGCTGTTAACACCACAGTATTTGGCGGATCGAGTAGCGACTGAAGAATTGATACGAACATCACACCAATGCAGGGATTTATTGGATGAGGCGAAGGATTTTCATTTGATGCCGGAGCGACGTGCACTTGTACAAAGTTTCAGGTAAGCTATCTGCTCATCCGGTAAATTACATATGATTTTCCGAAAGCTCATTTTCATCTTGTTAGGACTAGGCCCAGATGCTGTGATTATGTGATTGGGCAAATATACGCGGTGGGTGGATTAAAAAATAACGGTGAGTCTGTAAGTACAGTGGAGATTTATGATCCTGATAAGAAAGAATGGAGTATGGGTCCGGCCATGTCTATGTTGCGATCTAGGGTCGGAGTTGCTGTCACGGGTGGTAAATTATTTGCTTTTGGTGGGTATAACGGTACTGAACGACTTTCTACAGTCGAATATTTTGATCCTAAAACCAAGAAATGGACTCAGGGTAGTTCAATGTTTTGTAAACGGAGTGCAGTAGGTGTAGCGGCTTTGGGAGACTATGTTTATGTTTGCGGTGGATATGACGGTATAACATCACTAAGCACGGTCGAATGTTATTGCCCACAAACTGATACTTGGACCACGGTAGCCCCTATGATGAAATATCGATCTGCTGGCGGTGTTGCACCGTTAAGTGGGTATGTTTATGCGTTAGGAGGTCACGATGGTCTCTCTATATTTGATTCGGTTGAACGGTACGATTCAGCCTCAAATAAATGGACTAAGGTTAAGCCAATGCTTAACCGGCGATGTCGTCTAGGAGTTGCGACATTAAACGGTAAATTATACGCTTGCGGTGGATATGACGGTAATTCATTTTTACGCTCAGTAGAAGTATACGATCCTAATTCCGATACGTGGAAGCTCGTGGCCCCGATGAATGTAAAACGTAGTCGTGTTGCGTTAGCTGCAAATATGGGTAAATTATGGGCGATCGGTGGTTATGATGGGGAATCGAATTTGTCTACAGTTGAGGTGTATGACCCGGAAACAGATACATGGACATTTGTAGCATCGATGTGTGCTCATGGCGGTGGTGTGGGAGCAGGTGTTATTCCAATAGTTTAGATAGACTAAAATAAAGGGTTTCTGTTTTGATTTATTAATCCAGTAACAAGAACAAAAATTTTAATTTATAATTTTAATTGTGCATTGTGATATATTTTTTATTTTTTTATAGCGTTAGGTTGTTGTAATAAATTCTATGTAGACATTTTTAAAATATTTAACAGAAAGTCAAATAATATTTTATTTTGATTTTTTAAAATTATGATTCTCACAACTAAATAAAAATGATTTTTAATTTCTTTTAGTTTAAAATAGGCGGTTGAGTGTTTTATTTAGTCCTTACCTACTTCTACTTACTTTTGTCACGTGGATTTTTGTCGCTGCAAGAATAATATTCACGTAAGTGGTTGTAATTGCATCACGACGGCCTACAGTAACTAACGCGCAATTATCAGTCTAGATTCCCTATACCTTTTATAAAATATCAACGGGAGAACAATAAGCTACCTATGATTTATGATCTGGACTGGAACAAAACCGGATTTGTACGGTGAACATGTCAAAAGAGATTCGGAGGTGGTCTCTGGCAAATAACTAATTTGAATGGAAACTATGGCTCAACTACTGGGTTGAAACGTGGTTTGAATACTGAGAACGAAATAACAATATGATTTCCGAATGTGGTTCTGAAAACGGCCGATGTGAATGTGATGCAGGCACTTCTTAATTTCGTTGGAATGAATCTTGGTTTATATGATGAAAATGGGATTCCGACGTGATTCAGGAAAATCACTAATTCGATTGAAACAAGCCATTTGTAGGAAAAAATGGGATTTCAACTAAATAATTCTGGGTTTAGTTCTGGAAAATGCTAAATTTTAATAGAACTAAACAATTTTTTAGTTTATTTATTTATGTATTCATTGGCATTATAATTTTGGTAAAGGAAATGCACATATGGAAGCAATATAAATGAAGAACAACAACCACCAAAAAAATACTTCCATTAGGCAAAAAAACCTCAGTTTTTTCAAAAAACAAATCCACTCCATGCTAGTACTCTCCGTATTGAGCTCAAGCTCATTTGTTACAGAGGACACTGCAAAAAGTGAATACTTACAGACTACATACAAAAATTATACAAGTGAAAAAATTATTACAAAAATAGTACAACATGTATTATCATTCAAACACGCCACGCTAAATAATACGCTTTAAAAGATTTAGGCGACGCTGACCTCTTAATATCTAATGGAATAGAATTCCAAAGAGAAATACACCTAACAGAAAAGATGTACCTATTTAAAGATCTGTACCGATTTATAGGGGGAAGTAAACGTAAATTTGAAGAATGGGACCTACTGAACAATAACTTATTAAATAAATAGGGATAATTGGGATTGAAACATCTTTGGAGAACATTCATATTATCCTGAAGCATTCCAAACAAAACAACGTCACCATAAAGAAAATGGCCCCGAACTTTTAGTCACAAGTTTGTTATGTTGTACTCTTTGGTAAATGAATTTCAGTACCACGACTAAAGACGTCGCTCTAATTGTGATTTAAATTTAGCGGATATCTTATACGTAAAGCTACTACTGCGACAATTTAAGTTCATGAACTATATTTGGAACGCCATTTCTTCTTTATTTCTTATGTTGACCTTTATTACGAAATACTTATCCTCTCCGTCCAGTACTTTGAATGGTCCATTATATGGACCTTGCAAAGGTGTACAACACATATGTGTACAATCTCAGCTCTCTTTGAACAAACACGTTGCTGGTATTGTGAGTAACCGCTGTAACCGTTGGACGAATTTGATTCAGGTGTTTGGTTATTAAATTTGTTTTACCATGGGTGAAGAATTCTCCAGGTATTCGAAGAGTGCGTGTTCTGAATACGTACGAAATGATACTCCTAACCCCAATAAAACTGTTGGTAACAGTTTCACCCAACCGTTGCTCTGCTGCCACTTTATTACAACCTTAAGCGTTCTACACCGTCTCTCTATTATTCCATTATGCTGAGGATGGAATGGTGTCATTCTTAAATGTTTAATTCATAATGTTTGGTTCAATTCCTTAAATATCTGAGACTCAAACTGTCTTCCATGATCACTTGCCATTTTTTCTAGTGCTGCAAAGTTTTGTATCCATCCTTGGTAAGCCCTAGTCCAATTAAATCAATATTTTTTGTGTTGAAAACACTCGTCTTGCATGACGTATGAAGAATGCTGCCCTTTATTGGGCCAGGTAATTTTTGATCGTCACGTATTCATGTCGCTATTTACAGCTGGCCACATGAACCGTCCAGTAACCAACTTTATGATTCCACAATTTCCTTATGAAATTAAAATATGTTGTTCCGAATTATGTTTCATTACATAAACGTCTTAGGCCTCCAATCCTTGGAGATGGTGCGTAGGAAATAAACGATTTGATATTACTTTTGCTGTTTCATTATATTTTAGAATTTTTTAGGTTAAGCTGTTTCTTACACGAGGTAAACCTCACAATTCAAAATCTTCTACTCGGAATTCCAATAAGCCGTACATTCGATATATACGAATTCGAGAGAATGAGAACAACGAAAAAATACAAATTTGACAATATAAATTGTAAGCGTTCGTTTAACTTTAAATAACCGCAGTATAACCTCCTGATTTGGAGCATAATAAATACACTCTTGCTACAGAATAACTCACCTCTCTCGTTTCTCATCAGCGCTCTTCCATATCAATTCCCAGGAGTTGCAAATAGGGTGTTCTCCTCATCATTAAGGTTGTCTCGAAGACTGTTATTAACCAGCTCAATGGAAGCTTTCGTTTCAATGAGAATATAAGAACGTATCGTGTAAAGTGTGTACATTATGGAGTTATAAGCCCCAGCAACAGATCTCTACTTACCTATATATACTACTCTGAATTTCTCGTCGTCAGTCTTATCAGGCTCTCTCCCATTAAATTTGAACCCTCAAAGATTCGAGTAAATGACCCCACTACCTTAAACAAGTCCAAGTTGGTCGAGGGTGTTCCAGTTCTTATATATTGCCCGACTTGATCTTTATTACGAATGACTACAGATTCGCCAACAGCTGGCGGGATAGTGCTCAAGATGCCCTCACCTGGCACTATAGAGACCGCCTTGTCTCATCTCTGTCCTAATTAAATATCTTAAGCGTGACTTTACTGAACATTTTGCTGATCACACAGTCGGTTCTCTCCAGTAAGCAATTTAATGTGAATATATACCTCAAACTTGACGGATTTAGCAATCTATCAACTGAAATTGGTATTTTAGAATTCCTGATTTGTAGTATTTTCGATGCGATTAAGATTGGCATCTTATACCTTCCTTGTAACCTGAACTAAAAAACTGTGCCTCTTCCAGAGAGCTTTCGGAAGAATTACGGCGGCGCTGACATCTCCACTCCATCAGGGAGTTGTAATTGTGTTTTTAATATCATCGCTGATAGAGAAAATTCCATTTTTGGTTCTACTTCCAATAGAATCTCATTAGGTTTTCTTAAACCGTTAGAAAGTAAGCTAACACCATAATCCAGCACATAGTGACTCCTCTCCACAAGGTGTTAAAGAATATTAGGTTTGGTGCACGTTGGTGAATACACCCAGATGAATACACTCATTTGTGGTAAGGTAAGGATACCAATTTTCTCGCTTTGGTTGTTGCTTTAATGCACTTTTAAGAAAATGTTGACAAATAAGTTTCTTCCTTTACATACTAAGGCTGCGGTCCAATTCGTGACTTATTTTGTGGAGACTGACTTATTTGAAATTCTACAATAAACCTCTAGTTGGCTAGACTTAATGTAGACTTGTTAGACTTTTATGCGAAGCTTGCGCCCAAACTGGTAACTCATCAAAATAATTCTAACAAGTTTTTGATATGACTTTTTTGATATGACGTGTTTCTCATTCATTCCATAATGTTATCCATTTACCTACACAGCTCCATATATGTACTGTGTGTTGTGTGTGCCTTTTGGACAGAGAGCATTAGGACGAACCACTCCACTGTTTTTCTCATATATGTACAGTATATCCTCTGAACGTAGCAAGGTACATGGTTGTGTAATTGTGTTTATGAACACTGGGCGTAACCGGATGAGAAAATTTCATTTTACTTGGCTCTGGTGGAATTCGAAGCTCTTACGTCCCGGTCCTTGCCTCGTCTCTGCTAAGACAGAATCACTGGCTTTTAAACAACAAACGTAGAATTAAGGGTTTTCCGATAAGAAGGACAGGAGTGTTGCTATTCCATTTCAAATTGGCTAAAAGAGATATTCACTCAACACTATTTTGAGTCAAAAATTTTGATAATTAAAAAAATATTTACTATACAAGAATTAACATGCTCGTTTACGAGTTAACTGAAGAAATAGAAATATAGCTACATACTTTCACTCTCTACAAAGTGTGTGTGTGTGTGTGTGTGTGTGTACATAATAATGTTATCCGCTCGGATAATGTCGTTACAGTAACGCACCTAATTCAATTTTTCTTAAAATGTCAATATGTTTGCAGACTTACACAGGCAGCGCAATTTATTTCATAAATGCAACTGACGTACTGTATGTCTTTATAAAAGCATCAGATGATCGCACGCTCGATTATATAAGAAACAAGATGTGAAAATAAAAATATGTGTGTCTTTAAGACGTTTATTTTAAAAGAATTATAAATAGGAAAAAGAAAGGTTATAAAATACTTATATCATTGTTGGTTGTTTTGTTGATTTGATAATCAAATTAGCCACCAAAAAAAAAAAACTACTGAGAGATTCCATTACCTAAATAGGTGTGTGCGCGCGATTGTAATTCGATTCACTTTCATTACAAGGTGAACACAAAAATAAAATACTCGGCTTATGGTCCGCGACCTTATTACCACGAAAAATTCGCTGACCAAATTGAATTTGATTTCGTAATGTAATTTTTCAGTTTTTTAATTTAGCCATAAATTGTGTGAATTGTGTGCCATGTGAATTTCTTATATATGAGAGAAAATTTCTTAACTAACTGGTCAATATGCGCGTATCATAAACCTTGAAATACATGCGCGGGCAATAAACATATATGATAAATCAATTTCTTATCAATTTCTTCATCATATATATGGGAAGGAAATCCTTCGTAAAATATTAAATTGGTTTGAATACATTTTGTTAAAATGTCATGATCTTTGATGAAAATTATTTTACTATACTTGTCCGTTAATATATTTTTGTTATGCTTCGTTAAAATATCTATATACAAATACAAATCAATTTTCACAGTTGTTTTTATATGCGTAAAAGATTTAAACTTTCTCGTGGTAATGAAATATTTTACAGTTTTCGCAACAGAGGTGTTGCCAAATGCACAGCCTTTGGAGGTTGGTTTAATGCATGCGAACTTGCAGTGATGCTTGATGTATTGAAGCATCGACACTCCAGAGAAAGGCCCTGTCAGCACCTCTGTAAGCTCTTACGTCAGATGTGGTGATGAATAATCTCTTATACATCATTCGATCTCCACTTAACCTTTATCGTACTTGATACGACTAAATAGTACATTATTGGTTGTTGGATGATGCATATAGGCCGTTGTTGTTACTATAAGATGCAAGTTGTATTTTCATGACATGGTGTGATATTTTATACTTTAACCTCTTCCAACACGATAGACAATACATCTATCACGTTAACTGATTTATCTTCGGTGGGTGCATGTGCTGTGTCGATCATAATATTAAATTTCTTAGTATACGGAGCCTGAATGGGGGTTTTGCCCTGTTAAGAACTGTTGAAAACTAATTTCGCCATATTTCTGTATTGCGATGCCTGTATACAATAATGGATCCATGTTCCGAGTTTTAAAAGATTGCTCGTAATTCCTACTCCAGGCCGTTGCTGATATTATTCCATTATCCGAAACTTATGTTGTGTTTTCCTGTTTGAGTTGTTACCCGAACGCAAAATCTTATTACACGGTATGTGGAATTAGAACTTTCTAGTACGATAAATAGACTTAGCGATTTCTTAACGAACTCCGATCAGTTTAGGCCTGTATGATGAAATTAATACATTTGAATGGATGGGCAATTACTTCTGTCAAACTCGGCCATTTCTTAATTTAAAATAAAATTTGGGGTATAAGATGCATTATTTCCAAAACCCCTTGAATCCTAAATTCATTTTAAAATATCGATATGACATTTTCAAAATGTACTGAAAAAAGTTCGGTTCAGCTTAGAAATTAGGCCTTTGCTATCTACAAAGGTTAATGAAGATTTGACAAGTACGATACATTATTCCCAATGGTTTATGAACGGGACATTATTCCCAATGGTTTAGTACGTTGCTAAGTAGGTATGATGTAGGTGGTATCCAAAATTCAGAAGTCACGTTATTTTTGTATTTTTAAAGAAACTAAGAAATTGTCCAGTGGATTTAATGTCCTTTGAAGATCAATTAATACCCCCCCTTTTCATTCACGCACACATCACCCATTCATACAATTACAGTGTATAAACTGTCCATTGTTGATTAGAACGCATCATTTGTATCGGAAGACATTGCATCCTGAAAAAATTGATTTCATCACTTTTATGTTAGTTAAATCAACACTAAGGATCTTCCCGTTTACTAGAAGGCCAGATATTTATTAACAGTACATTTGAAAATATTCCAATTAAAACCTTAACAGTGTAGTAGTAGTATGCTCGCCGAAATGGATTCCAGAAATATTTTTGGGCGAAGTTTAGTGAAATCGGTAGGCCATACAAATTAAATAAAAATTGAGAATTAGTGAAACCACTGGGACATGGCATATAGACCATGGGTTTGCCTGTACTTCTACTTTAGCGTCCCAAAAAATAATTTTATTTTAAAATCGCATATTTCGCGTGCCCACCAATTTCATAATAACATAAAATGTAACAATTTTTTAAATAGAAAAACAATAGTTTTAATTTTAATTTAATTATCTGTAATTAAATTTTAAATTATGGAAAATCGAATGGCTTCTGGTCATTATATCCCTTGTTTTTGTTAAAACGACGTTCATTTGTGAAAATGAGAATTCGCAGTAATAAGTGAGATTGTGAAATTGTTTGGAATGCTTCGCTACAGTTTCAATACCTCATCATCAATATTTAACGATTTGTTATCGTTCCTTATACCATTTTCAAGAATGATTCTTAAATTTTCAAATTTTTCGTCACCAAATTAGGCTGCACTGAAATTCATACAATTCAGTATCCAACTCATCAAAATTCATCCAGGCAAAATTACTATCAGAATGAACTTGTCAGGGTAGCGAACCAATTTAATAAAGTTTGTAATTATCTTGACGTCTTTGAACTGAGTTGCGAAAGATTCCTGTGTTTGTGCAAATAATTCTTATGACTCTCTTTTTTCAAGCACGTCAATATTTGCCACAAACTTTTTTAAATTGAGAAAATATTTAAGAAGTGTGTAGTTTCCATGTTTTTCTTAAATAACTATAGCTTCATCTGAACAGCGGTAATACGACCGAATAATATTTCTAATGATTTTCCGGTTCCTTGCATTTTTTGATTTAATTCATTTAAATGAATACTGAAGTCAGTCAGAAGCATGAGAACTGCATTAAGAACTGCATCAGAACTGCATTAACCAATAGGTACTGGTTAACTCCGAAAGACCTTTCTTATCTAGCAGAAATAAACGAATTTCGTTCAAACAATGAACAAACCTTTGAGATGATAAAGCTCGACTAAGCCAATGAACATGATTATACATCCTTCATTAACTTTTTAAATTGTCTTTTCAATAAATCACCAGCAAAAACATTTTTTATCACTTTAGCAACAGTTTCCATTACATGATTTAAATGAAATAATCCATATTTTGCACATAAAACATCCAAATGGATCATACAATGGAATCCCATTACTGAATGACCCATTTTTTAAAAGTTTTAAATCCAGACCTTTTACCGATCGTGCTTGGACATGCATCAGAAAAAATTGAACAAATTTTTTCAATACTGACATTCGAATCGATTAATGCTTTTTTGACAACTTCCAGAATACTAACAACTCTCAGGTATAATGTTCCCAGTTTCAACAATTCCTCCCGCAATATTCTAGGCATAGGAGTTTATGTCGGTACTTTCATCAACTGCCAATGCAAACACTTCAGCTGCACGGAGATCACATATATTAACGGATCACTAAAATTTTCGTTCATTTTAAAATTCGGTCTTTTACCGTATTTGCACTTAATTGAAGACCGTGTATGCGTGAAAGTATTTTATCCTTGTTATGAAAATCCTCGAAAAGCGATTCTGCGCAGCTTTTAAAAGCGGGTTTAAAAAATTCCCCGTCACCAATTTCCTTTCCATATTTAGCTATTTCACTGGATATCCAAGCATACTTCATAATTACAATAACAACACAATCCAGAGGTGGAGTCAGGAGTAAAGTTTTAAATGTCGAGGTTTTTTCATTTGCTATTTTATTTGGCTATTTTTTATGAATAATATTGTGGCGTACCGGCGGAATTTATAAACGTGCCAAGTTTGGCACGCGTGCCACGCATTTGCGATCAGTGATATACGAGTAAACAGTTTAACACTCAGTATCAAGGGCTATTTTATCAAATGACATCTTAGAAAAAAATTTGTCACCCTCAAACAGGTGAAATCGGCAGAACATATAAATTAAATTAAAAATTGAGAATTTTGGAGACCGCAATACATTTTAGAATACAAAATTTAATTTAGCCAAACAGCTGTAATCTGAAGGTAATGGAAGTTACTACTACTAGTTGTTAGAATAATTCAATGTCGTCAATACAAGGAATTACTCATTATAATAAATTTTGTCTGACGACGATTTTTTTAGTATTTTTTTCACTTGTTATTTAGTTTTAAATATTGGGTGTGTGAGTATGACTCCGCCTTTTTCATTAAAATAAAACACATTTTCTTTCAAGAAATTTTCAATTTCAGATCCTGGTGTTTGGGCCGGTCCAATCAGAACGAGATGGTTGCATCGGCCGGAATAAGTAGTAATATGAAGGAGCAATGTCTGGTGAATGTAAGGCCGGTGCGGTAGAACTTCCCAGTTCTGTCTTTTTAATAATTTTTCACAACATTTGCAACATGTGCTTTTGCATTGTCGTGTTGAAAAATTAATTTGTTGTCCATTCTTCATACCATTGCACCTGGTGAGATTAACCAGATAAAGAGCAACACCTTATTGGAATGAATATCTCAATTTGATTGTAATGTACCAGCTGCACCAGGTTTCAACAAAGATTTTTAGAGTTTGGGATTCTCATAATAAATCCTTTTTTTATCTCCAGTAAAATTATTCAATTCAAAAAATTTCTTTGTTGTCTTTAAAGCAGTATTTGCTTTTTGAACCATTCCGATTGTTTGTAAACATTTTGCAACAGTTGATCGATCAACATTTAATGCTAAAGCTAATTCTGATTGTGTTTGAGAAGAACCTTCAGCCAATATCGTTTCCAATTCAGCAATTTCAATTTTTTGGGATCTCTTTAATTTCAATACAACAAATGATCATTTTTAAATCTTCAAAATCATTCGTTGCACGTTTTATTCGATAGAGCATGCTCATCGTAAATTTTCACAAGCAAAGGGTAAGTTTCCGCTGCACTTTTCTTTGCAATAAAATAATGTAATAAAACTTGCCGCAAATGATGTTTATTTGGAATAAAATTCGACATTTTCAAGGAGTTAAAAATATTATAGTAGTTTACACTTCAACCATGTCGCATACTCTGTTTGACAGCTGACATCAAGTACTATAGGATACCAGTACATATTGCCTGTTTATAGTACACGTAAGCGGTACTACAAACGACACCTATTGGGAAAGCACGGAGTCATATTCACACACCCAATATTATCTTTATATACTCGTATATGTATAATTCTTCTGTACGTTTCTTGACGAATTTTTATTTTTTTATTTTTTAAAATTTTTCCCATATTAGAACATTAACCCTAAAATGTCACCCCCACCACCCCCAAATATTTTATAAAATGAAAAAAAATCATAAGTTCAAGAATAATTGACCGTTAAAACCTTCTGAGAAGTTCATGAATAATTGAACTTCTGTGAATAATTCATATACAAGAACCTCGCTATAACGACCCCTGATGTAACGTACACTAGGCCTATAACGTACAAATCAATTAGTCCGTTTAACTTCTTTGGAATATTTCTTCTAAAGGGTGGTTAAATTTTAAGGGCCGACGTTATATGTGATCCACACCTAAACGTCAAGATTTTTTCTGCATTTAACTTAACATTTCTCAATTTCAGACTAACTCAATTTGAACCATGGATAGATACACAATCGAGTAACGCGTTAAAGTTATTCAGGCATATTATGAAAATGAGCGTTCAAATCAAAATGCATATCGTGCACTTCGTGATTTTTTGGGTCAATTTAATCGTCCAAATGTGCGTACAATCGGAAAATCGTGCAAAAATTTGAGCAAAACACCAGTGCATGCTCGTACAGCTCGTACGAGCGTACCATATTATATCCTAGATAGATATTATCGTTGGATAAACATTAACATACATTTGCTTCAGAAAAAGTCAGTATTTATTACATAATGAAACTAAATAAAACAATTTATGTATTCTGTTTTGAGATAGGATGGATAAAAATTGTACTACAAAATCTTTGAAACGGCGATCCATTTCATTAGCCACAAAACAAACAATTTTACGGGTTGTGGCTGAAAATACACTTACCTATCAAGAATTAGTGAACAAGTTTGGATATTTTAAAGGAACTATAAGTGATATTGTAAAAAATCGAAAGAAATATGAAAATATTGAAAGCAATACCGACAGGAAAAAGTTACGGGAAAGTAATTATCCTAAATTAGACGAGACTTTGTTATTGTGGATTAGGCAAATGCGGTAAAAAAATGTTGCCATTAATGGAAATTTGCTAAAAGAGTAAGCCCGTGAATATGGTGATAAATTAAATTTACCGAATTTTGTGGCATCTAATGGTTATTTAGATAGATTTAAAAAACGACATGGATTAAAATTTATGAATATTGTAGGTGAGAAACAATCAGTTCCTACACAAATTTACGAGAATTGGCTAGAAAACCTGCCAAACATATTAAAAGATTACGACCCAAAGAACGTTTATAATCTAGATGCAACTGGACATTTTTATAAGTTAATGCCATCAAAAACTATCGCGTTTAAAAATGAAGATTGCAGCGGAGGTAAATGGAGTAAAGAGCGGCTTACAGTATTGGTTGGTGCTAATGCTGATGGTTCTGATAAATTGCCTATTTTAGTAATAGGTAAATCAGCAAATCCGCGCTGGATGACCAGCAAGATATGGCAGGAATATTTAAAAAATATGGATAGCAAATTTACGAAAGAAAACAGAAAAGTTTTGTTTGTGGCTGATAACTGTCCCTCTCATTGTACCGTGCCAGGGCTGAAATCAATTAAATTTCAATTTTTACCTCCGAACGTGACAGCCGTTGCGCAACCTATGGACCAAGGAGTCATTAAAATTTTAAAGAGATATTATCGGGAACAAGTTTTGCGAAAAATAGTGTTGTGTATTGAATCTGAAGCCGTGTCGTCTGCGTTTGATGCCAAAATAAGTGTTCTTGATGCGCTACATTTTTTAAATAAATCATGGGACAAAGTAAAACAGGAGTCAATCGAAAACTGCTTTAGAAAGGCCGGATTTTTCTTTTCAGTGAGTACACTTCAAACTGCCAGCTATTTCGATAACGTAGACAATTTAAATTTACTCTGGAACGACTATAATCTTCAGATAATGAAACTAAACACTCCAATGAATGAATGTCTGGAAGTGGATGAAATGGTACAAACATCTGATAGCGTAACTGATGATGACATTTTAGGAGCCGTTGCACCAACTACAGAACTTGATAATTCGAGCGATTCCGATATTGAAGAAACGTTAAACAAACCTTCTAACAAAGAAATTTATCGGTCCATTAATATTATAAGACATGCCCTTGGTGAAGGAAAGAATATGGAACGAGAATTACGTTGCTTAAATACCATAGAAAATGCAATTGACGAATTAAACATAAAAAGTAAAGTTCAATCGAAGATTACCGATTTCTTCTCAAAATGAATATTTTTTTGTGATATTATCTACATACATATATGTATGTAATTTACATTTTGAAAAAGTTTAATAAACATGAATTCTTTGGAAAATTTGATTTTTATCCTTGATCCGATACCCAATTATAATAAAATTCGTAACAAAATTGTTTGTAACGAACAAACGGTTATAACGAACGCGGCGGTTGTTCCTATGACTGTCTGTTATAAGCGGGTTCTACTGTAGTTATATTTGTGTACCATAGGTGGCGGTGATGTCAAATTCTGTGGTGTTTGACATAAGCATCAATTATATGCAAGTCATTTACGTTGTAGCTTGGCGTTATTCTGTCAATTGTATCTATTCTGCCAATCATACAATTACGCATGTCAAACGTTGGAACGGTTGACATTGACAACCACCGCTGGGCAGTTCCGTATTCACCGTTGTGGTGTAAAAACGACAAAGCACACATAAACGTGCTCCTTGAAAATGGGCAGCTTGTTTATTTCACTGAAGAGACTGCTCTACAACAAGCATAAACTACCCCAAAAAAACAAACTAACTGAGTGTTAAGAATTCCTAAAAGTAAAAATTAATTAATTAACAAATTGAAAATCGATTCATATTCATATTTACCTTTTGTTGTTCTTGCCAAATATTTGTTATTATTATTATTCATGTCAGAACGAGGTCAATTAATGTAGTTATTAGTTATATGTGAAATTGCCTTAATATGTATGACAGGTTCACAATAATTTCATAATAATGACAAGGTCTCAATATGTTTTTTTTGCTTAATTTTGTTGCTCAATTGTTTAGCTGCTTTTTAATAAGATAATAATTCTTTCTATTGGATTTGAGACTTGTCAGGTGAGGATCTTTTTTAATTGTTTAATATTATAATAATAAATTTATATACATAATATAATACATTTTGTATGAAATTACTTTGCGCATATATAATATCTATGTAAAATAAAATTTATGGTGTTTGAAGATATAAAGGACAAATATTCATCTATATTATTTATCTATAAAAAATTAATGGTGTATAGAATAAATCACAAAGAAAAAATTGATAGACAATTTAACCTTTTATTGTTTTATTTAAACTATTATAAATCCTTATAGTATTTTACAATTGTACGTTCGCGTATAATTTAAACATCCGGCTCGAAGGACCATGGAGCGGCGTGAGCCTGGTGAAATGCCGACTGTTTAAATTATACGCGAACGCACAATTGTAAAATACTATAAGGATTAAATATAGATGAATATATGTCCTTTATATCTTCAAACACCAATAATTTTATTTTACATAGATATTATATATGCGCAAAATAATTTCATACAAAATGTATCATATTATGTATATAAATTTATTATTATAATATTAAACAATTAAAAAAGATCCTCACCTGACAAGTCTCAAATCCAAAGATTCAAGATTCAAAAACCATCGAGCTACATGCATTTTGCGACGCTTCTGAATTAGCCTTGCTGTGTTTACATACGCGTCGAAATGGATTCTGGTGACATTATCACTAGGTTAATAGCAGCAAAAACTATAGGGTAGCACCAATAAAACAGGTATCTCTACCGAGGCTAGAACTTTGCGGAGCCTATCTACTTTGTAAGCTAGTAAAATTGGTCAAGGAATCACTATCCGTAAAGTTTGAATACATTCACGCATGGACCGACTCGAAGATCGTACTTCCTTGGCTCTCAGAACATCCCAGAAAATGGCAAACCTTTATTGCGAATCGGACGTCTCAAATTCTCCAAGATATACCACGTCAATTTTGGAACCATGTATCATCAAAGGACAACCCATCGGACTGTGCGACAAGAGGCATACCACCATCAAAACTGATCGGCAACAAATTATGGTGGCAGGGGCCACCTTGGTTACAACTTCATCGCAACACCTGGCCTTCCTTATCAACTCATGATGTACAAGTTAGTGAAAGTGAAGGATTATGTGATCTAGAAAAACGTAATCGGACTATAGATATTTTTCATGGATAGTTAAATTTTGATTTTATTAAAGAACTATTTGTAAAATTCTCCTCATTTGCAAAAATTAAACGAATCATGAGCTATATTTTCAGATATCATTACAAGTTAAGAAGTGCAACAAGGTCGGATACACCAGAATTAGGCTCATTAACCATAGGGATTGGACCGCCTACATTAGACGAAATGCAAGCCACTGATCGATTACTCATAAAATGGGCACAAAACTTTACCTTTCGCGAAGAAATCGAAGCAGTTAAATCGGGCCACCCACTAAAAAATCGTGCGATACGTTCGTTAGCTCCATTTTTAGACGAATATGGGTTAATTCGTGTTGGTGGGCGCTTAGAAAAGTCATCATGTCCTTTTGACACTAAACATCCCCTAATTCTGCCCAAAAATCATATAACAAGTTTAAATTATATTGCAGAATATCACGAGAAATATCTTCATCCAGGACCCACTTTATTGTTGAGTTTGCTTCGTCAACGATTTTGGATATTAGGCGCTCGAAACATGGTCAAAAATTATATTAGCAATTGTATGGTATGCTTCGTCAAAATTCAGTAATCTGTACACAACAGATGAGCAATCTGCCAAGATCAAGGATGTCTTCTGGAAGACCGTTCCTGACAACTGGTGTCAATCTGGCTGGTCCGGTATACATCAAAGCTGACAATAGTCGCGGCAGAAAGAAGATAGTAAAAGGATATATCGTACTATTTGAGGAGAGGGGCTCCTACAGAAATAATTAGTGACAATGGAAGCAATCTGGTTGGAAGTCGACGATATCTAGACGAACTTTATGAACTGTTCAAAAATCAACACCATATTAATACGATTTCTTTATTTCTCAATTCAATCCTGCAAGTGCTCCACACTTCGGAGGCCTCTGGGAGGCCAATATTAAATCAACGAAGCATCATTTGCATAGAGTAGCTGGTTCCACAACACTAAATCGAGGAGATGAGTACTCTTTTGGCGCAAATTGAAGCTGTACTGAATTCCAGGCCTCTGTGTCCATTAAGTGAAGACGCAACCGTATACGATCCACTAACGCCAGGTCACTTTTTAATCGCGGCACCTTTAACGTCGATTCCGGAACCAGAGCTCACTCACTTACCTAAATCACGACTAAGCAGATGGCAAAATATTCAACAGCGCGTTCAGGGCTTTTGGAAGACCTGGTCAATGGAGTATCTAACATCATTACAACAACGCCACAAATGGGCAAACGTTGAAACACAACCTCTCATCAATCAGCTTGTGGTGATCAAAGAAGATAATCTACCACCATCAAAGTGGGCCATGGGACGAGTTACTCACTTACATGTAGGACGGGTGAACTATGCAAACGACCAGGTATTTTCGGTCAATTCGAAAAGACATTAATGTATACGGATGTGCTACGATTTTTCACGTGGAATAAACAGTCAAAAATGTGAGCCCCACCCACGAGAGCGAAGCGTTCCAGTCCAAGCATACGACGGCATATTCATGGAAAATACATTAGGCCGATTATACACAGTCAATCCGAAGCAACGGGAACGCTTCTTTTCGTGTTTATTGTTGTGTTTGTTGTTCTCCCAATTTTATGCCGGAAATATACAACGAGGCGTTACTAAAGATTGAGGACATTTGCATTCTCATTTCGAATATGCCACCTATTAATTTCGGAACGCCATTGCCTAACCTAACTTATGTTTTGATTTTGTTTTAGGCAACAACAAATCACACAATGACGAAACGAAAACATTGAATGTCACTTAGTACATATATAGTTAATCGAAAAATCGAATATCGAGAAAACGTTTGCTGAACCCGCTAATAGCAGGCAAGCCAACGTTCAGGCAGGACAACGTTTGTCAGGTTCACTAGTTTTTAGATAAAATTCCAATTTCAAAATTAGCGAGCTGGATATTTGTTTAGAAAGGGATAGCACTTATATTCCTTGCCGATTTTATATATTGTCTCATTGAAAAATATATTTTACAGTGTAACACGTAAAACAAAAAAAAATCTAAAATTTCATAAGAGTGGCAAAAAAAAGAAATATTTTTTATTTCTTTTTTATAGTAAAACTTTATGGTTTTACATTTTGGCATAACCTAAAAATTTCATAAAAGTTTTAATTTGTACATTTTCGTACATTTCGCTTTTTTATATATTTTAATATTAAAATTTTTATATATGTATCACAAAAAACCACTAACGTTAACAAATTTAAACTCGAAAAAAAAAATCAAATCGACATTTGACTATAAAAATGGTGAACGACTTATTTTGTATGAGTGTGAGAGAAATTTCTTATCTTTTCACGCATTTTTTGGAGATGTTTGAACAATGCTGCTATAAGAAATACTTCATTTTACATTTTTTATAGCAGCATTATAGCAACACACTAACACCATCACAATTATTTTCTCAGTAAAATTTTGCTGACAGCATTTTTTGTATCGTACCCAACCAGTAAAATCTATATTTTTCCCGCTTTTATTTTTGTTGACAGCAGATTTTTCCCATGGAATAAGGCGTTAATCAAGTTTTATAGAGTGAAACCGCTCGACTATTTGTAAATAGGCGCTGTTGTGCTGTATGTTGGATTATTTTTGGTCCAATCCGTCACCAAATTGTTTTGAGGTAAAATAACTGACGTAAATTTTGGTAATGGTTAATATCTACTAAATTGCAAGTAATAAAAGTTTACAAATAAGCAGAACTGTTTCATACCATTGATTGCAATGTACCAGCTGCCAAATAATTTATAAAATGAAAAAAAAAAAAATCATAAGTTCATGAATAATTGAACTTCTGTGAATAATTCATATAAAGAACCTCGCTATAACGACCTCTGATGTAACGTACACTAGGCCTATAACGTACAAATCAATTAGTCCGTTTAACTTCTTTGGAATATTTCTTCTAGTTCGCTTATAACCGTATACCATACAATTTATGCTAACCAACAAACAAAACTTAGTTTGAATTCGTTTGATATAACAAACTAATTGAAAATGTTAAGCTCGATTTATATTATCCGTTCCTTTCAGTTCCTTCATTTTTCGTATCAGACAAAGAAAACATTGTTACATGTGTTTTTCATTGGAGTATTTATCTCCAATGAAAAAAACATGTAACAATGTTTTTTTTTGTCTAAATAAAACGAAGAATGAAGGAACTGAAAGGAACGGATAATATAAATCGAGCTTGAAACTAAATAAAATTGTTTTGGGGTAAAATAACTGACGTAAATTTTGGTAATGGTTAATATCTGCTATTGCAAGTAATAAAAGTTTACAAATAAGCAGAACTGTTTTATACCAGTGCACTAAAACATTTTGAAAATCTCAGATTCCATAAACGACCTAATGAGTAAAAAAAACCTGAATAATTTTATATCTCGTTGAATTATTATTATTTCCCATTTGATGTAACACGTACGGTTAAAAACCACGATGTAACCAAATTTAGCATAATTTTACGGAACAAAACGATAAAAATGTCTGAATAATCCGGAAGTATAAAACTGTGACTCAATCGCATCCGATTAATTTTGGTTGACTTCTTATTTTTTTCGTATTCTGATTCGCGGTTAATCAAATCGTTATCAAAAAAAATCCGATTTTTATTTAAAATTTGGTTCGCTTTAGTTTACGTACGTTTACTACACTTAAGACGAATTTCTTTTTCGTTTCGTATATATCGATGGTGTGGCGGAATTTATGATATCCATACTCTTCTCGCGCTTACATATAGTTAAATATTTTAATAAAAACCCCAATCAGTTATTAAAAAAAATTTCATTCACTTGCAGACTGTTGAACATTATAGACTTTTAACATACTTTTAATTAAAGATTTATCAGAATAACAAAGTAAACAGTCGAGTGTAACAGAAAGTGAAAATTGTGTATAAAAAGCAAAAGATCAAAACAGAACAAAAAAAAAAAAAAATTAAAATTGAGTGGATTTTTTGTTATTTTGAGTGGAATTTATTATCGCATAACAAAAATAAAAATGAAATCGTTATTTAATAAGTGTTTGATTAGTTTTATAATATTTAATATTTATTTAATTGAGTTTAGTTTGTGTTCAAATGAAAAACCAAATACAGCACCGCAGCTTTCCGAAACACGTAGGTTTATTATTTAATTGTTCTTTATCATTTTATATAAAGGAAAACAAAAAGGTTCCTCGCTTACATATAAATTTACTTCGCTCAAGTCTTTTGATTTATTACGCTATGTACCATTACTTTTTTGTGCTTAGTGCGTCCTTCACTTTAGCGTGCGATGTAATTGACACAAAAAATAATTAAATTGCAAAGTGCCGAGCTTAAGCTTTATGTATTTATATTTACAACATATTACACATTACATAGTTTTAAATGTATAGGGTATACACTAATAATGGCATTATCAATTAAATCGTGATTTGGCTTAGTTATGTTTTATTACATAAACGTATTATGTATATTATGTTACATACGGTTTATGCTGTTTTTTATTTCGCAATAACTTTAATGTAATTGAAAAGTAGAATTTGTTATGAAAATTAGATAGTGAATTTATGTGGTTGAATAAAATTGGGTCGTTGAACTAGGGCAGTGTATCGAGAAATTGCTGGTTTTAGTAAATTTTTAAATTATTTGTTTGTTTTATAATTAGTTAAAGGACTTAAATGATTTAAAAGTTTTAGGTGCGGCATTAAAACGCCGAGCAAAGTTCATAAAAGTAGTTCAACTTCTTCTGGTAATAGTTTGTGTGCCAAGTACGTTTGTAGATATACCGCGTATATCCATAAATAGAATTTGCATTAGACCCTGCTCACTAAAAACTAAATTTTAATTTATAAACTCATTGTAATCGAATCGGGAATATCTTAGAATCGAATGGACTCTTTGAATTTATTTCAACGACCTATATTGAATATTTTTGTTGTGACTATATTCATCAAGTATATAATTTTTGAGATTTACGAGATTCTGTCACTTTTTTTTTATTATAGGCTTGATTCCATAAAAAACAGCCATGTTGCCAAAAATCATAACTACATAATTTTAATATTTTTCTAAGAAACCTCGGTAGTCCCTACACACATTTGTCGTACTCCGCACTTATTCTAATAATTTCATACATTTCTTGGTGTTGAATTTGGATGTGCATTGGTTGTATCTTGCACAAGCCAGTAACAGATGTTCAACATCCTCCACACTTTCATACAACTCACAATTTTTGTCCTCACTCAATTGACGTTTTTAGAAACATTCCTTCCAATTTCCATGATACAGCCTGATTCTCTCAATCTTTCGGAACATTCGCGTATATTTTTTGAACACCTTATTAAAAGGAGTTCTCAGGAGTACTTGCCTTCTCTTCCTCCTCCACTTTTTAGCAAGCATAAATCTCTCTTGGAATTGGAAAATATTACTATTTTGCTTTCTTCTTCATTCACAGCCAATTTAATACCTTCAATTATTCGAATCAATGCAGCGTTCATTATACAGATGCTATTATCCAATTTAAAACATTGTTCCACATTCTTGCTAGGCATAAAAATATCAGCACCTTCTTCTTTCTCACTTAAACTAGTATCTGTATAAAGAATATCTTGTTGCGCAAATACCGCTGACTGATTTTCTCAAACATAATTTTCGCAATAACTTCATTTATGCCCTAATTATTTTCCTCCATATTCATGCATACATTAAGATTATTAGGAACGGGTTGCGGACCAGCATTGCTTATATTAGAAATATGTTCATATTTTCAATTGCAATGCTTGCTCTATATGTTGGTTTGTACACCGTTCTTCTTTGTAATCTTGATATCATTTCATTCAAAAACTCATTTTTCTTATAGTTATCATTCTCACTGACCTTATCACTGTGATCCACTCTCTCTTGTAATCGAGAGTATTATCCAGTACCATTCAGGCACATGCATTCTCTCCATTCATCAATTGGCTAAAAGCCCCTTTCGAACCATTCCCATACACGCTAATGCCATATCCAATTTTGGAAGAAATAAGGGCCTTTCTCAACATATCAGTCACTCTCGGATGTGCGCTCCATTTAGGTTTGCTCACCCGTTTAATCACATTTAAACGTTCTTTGCAGTTGTCCGCAAAAATTTCCATGTGTTTCCCAATATTCATACGTCTTGTTCAATTCTGTTACTATCTACATTATTGTTAAGATTTGTGACTTTCGTTCTAAAACTCAGATTTGGTATTTTAAGTTTTCCCATTAATTCATCTATTCCTTTTTGAGTCACCGCATCAATGTTCTTCCTTTTTTAATCATTACAAAATCATCTGCAAATTGCAGAACGCTTTCATTTTCTGCATTGATTTGTTGCATCTCGCTGGTACATAGGTTAAACAGAGCTGGAGATATTTTACTTCCCTGTGTAAGTCCCATATTCGTAACTCCCTCCAACCTACCTATACCCACTTCCATTCAAAACAATTTTTCTGTCAGTCATAAAATCTTTTATCCACATACACACTTTCCGTGAAAAACCAAAATTCGAATGAATTTGCTGTAATTTCCACAGAGCTAGGAAATCATAAGATCTTTCAATGTCCAAGAATCTCGCAACCACTTTCATATTATCCTTTTTACTTCCGACGCACAAACTTTTTCACGCACTCAATTGCAGCGTGGTTCTTTCGAAATCCGAATGTTGTCGCTGGCAGCAAATTATTTTCATTAATAAAATGTTCCATTCGCTCTTTCATCATTCAATTCAAAACTTTTATAAAAACATTCAACATATGTCCCGATAATTTGTTGCCGTTTAGGAATGAGAACCACCCTGCTTTCTTTCCATGTATATTCAGTATTGTGGAACCCATCCACACTTTGTTGAGTATCTCAAGTAAGTTACATTTTGCTAAGTCACTCAACCACTGGATCATTCTAAATATTACACGGTTCGTCCCTGGAGTGGTAGGTTTTGAGTTCTCTAACACTCTTACATTTATAAAGGGTGGTTAAATTTTAAGGGCCGATGTTGAATTTGAATAAAACACAAATTATTGTCAATTCTTTTTGTTATGATAATATGGTATGGTTCAATTATGTATGGAACAAAATATCGGCCAAATGACCGCCGCGACCTCGGCGGCACACTTCCACCCGATGGTCCAAATTTTCGATGACGCTTAGGCATAATTGAGGTTCTATGCCGTTAATGTGCCGAGTTATCTCATTCTTTAGCTCTTGAATTGTTGCTGGCTTATCGACGTACACCTTTTCTTTCAAATAACCCAAAAGAAAGAAGTCCAACGGTGTCAAACCACATGATCTTGGCGGCCAATTGATATCGCCACCACGTGAGATAACACGGCCATTGAATTTGTCGCGCAAAAGAGCCATTGTTTCGTTAGCTGTGTGGCAACTGGCACCGTCCTGTTGAAACCACCTATCGTCCACATCCATATCTTCCAAATCGGGCCATCGAAAATTGATCATCCACTGTTGCTATTTCTTGCAACCATTCTGACCATTGACGACGTTTGGAATGGTCAAGAGGCTTTAGTTCTTGAGTCAATTGCACCTTATAAGCGTGTAAATGCAAGTCTTTATGCATAATGTTCATCAACGACGAGCGTGTGAGGTGCAATTGTAGGGCACGACTACGAGTTGAGGTGGACGGTTCTTCAGCCACACTTGCGCGAACAGCAGCAATATTTTCTGCAGTACGAGCTGTACGAGCATGCATTGGTGTTTTAAAATCTCCTACAGACCCGGTTTGCTCAAATTTTTGCACAATTTTTCCGATTGTACGCACATTTGGACGATTAAATTGACCGATGTCAAATTAAATGAAGAAAAAAACTTGACGTTTAGGTGTGGTTCACATTCAACGTCGGCCCTTAAAATTTAACCACCCTTTACACACATCATGACATTCTTTCATTTACACACAAGTTTTGACTTTCAGCTTCACTTTATGTATTCAAATCATTACTTACATTTAGTATCATTCTCATAAATTCATTAGGCTTTTACTCTCTGTTCTCATATACCACATTCTTCACATTGACATGTTTACCTTCATCCTATTAAACAAATTCCACACATCCATAGTTGTGGTTCTATGTGTCATTTGGGAGACATATTCCCGCGAACTTTTCCTTTTCGCTCTGCGAATAGCTTTCTTCAACTTTCCATTCATTCTACCATATATATAATCTTATTCTCACTGCCCCTATCGTAATACGAGGTTTACCGTCATCTATACCATGGCCATAAAGCAACATCATCAACATTCATAAAAAGTCGACAGTTAATAATGGGAAAATTATTAGACACTTCCCATGAATTATGTAGACCTGTTGCAGGGGGAAAACAATAAGGACATGTACAAAATTAAGATCTTGCTATATAGCAAGGTGTCTATTGAACTACCTAAAAAGGTAATAGGTATACCTCAGTGTATAAATTGCCAACAGTTAGGACACACGAAGAACTTCTGCAATAGATATGAGCCAAATATGTCAAATGCGCAGCGAATTATCAAACAAAACAATGTCAAAAGCCGCGAAATGGTATACCAACTTGTGCACTGTGCGGAGAAAAAGGTCATCCGGCTACCTATAAAGGATGCCTGGTGTATCAGAAAAAACTAAATGCTCAACTACCGTGAAAAGTAAGAGTAGCAGAGCGCCTACAGCAACAACCAAACCAACATGTGACCAAATTCTCAAATAACAATCTAAATCAAGAAAGCAGGCAGAACCTGTGCCCAACGAGCCAACCATTAGTAATATAATGAAAATGCTCCCCGAATTTCAGGCAGAAATGAAACAAAATTTCAGCCAGCTTACTAACAGGGTGAATAAACTTTAAGATAAGTCACCAAACAAACCGCTAAAACATAAAATGTAAATGTGTGTAACGTTCCTACGTATAATTGCCTGGAATGCTAACGAGCTTAATGCAAGAGCTCAAGAACTAGAAGTATTTCTAAGAACCAATAACATATATAGATATAGCTTGACTATCAGAGACGCAGTTTACGGATACCTAACTTCCAGTTTGGATTCGGGAATAAAGAACAAGCACTTGAAGAGCAGAAATATTGCCCTGCCGTATTTTTAGATGTATCACAGGCTTTCGATAGAGTGTGGCATGAGGGTTTTATCTACAAGATAAGTAAATTAGTGCTCTCCAAACGAATATTTAGAGTATCACATGAAGAAACATACTCCAACTTTTACCCAGCCATAGCCGGGGTGCCCCAAGGTAGCGTATTAGGACCCATCCTATATCTACTTTACACTTCTGATATACCGACAACGGAAACAACCTTCATCGGAACTTTTGCTGATGATACCGCAGTATTGGCATCAAGCGAATCGCAGAACCAAGCAGTAGAATACTTACAGCACGCACTCGATAAAATCAGCCAATGGACGAGGGATTGGAAAATAAAGCTTAACGAGCGAAATCAGTACATGTAACATGCACGTTGCGGCACAAAAATAGTAACATCCATACATTTCTCAATGGGGTACAAATTCTCCAAGGTGAATCTGCTAAATATTTCGGTTTGCATCTCGATTCAAGATTGAACTGGAAATATCACGTTAGACAAAAAGCAGAGCAAATGAAAATAAAACAACGTGAGATGTACTGGCTAATAGGATTTCGTGTAATGTTTGTCCAGTATGGAACGGATTCAATATTCCCTGATAGTGCAATAGATGGCCCTCCACAGAATCCATAGAGCCAGTCTCCACAGAGAGTGGTTTACCAATGTTGATATTGGTGTACCACTGAGGTAATACTATCTCCTTTTGTTAGCTAGTACCATTGCATATTTTTGATTAACTAGTTAGCTATTCTGATTCATTACTACGAAGAACGAAGGGATTGGGAACCACAACCGTTCGTTCTACAGAATATTACCCAGAAAACGCCCGTATCCATTTATGAATACTTCGTGGAGGTTATCAATCTCGTACTCTGATCAAGAATTTTATACACCTTTTCAACCTGCGTTATTACTGCAAAATAGTTTGCACAACCCACCGGAGTTTTAAACATTGTGACATTGCCAAATTAGGTTATTATAACTTAAAGCAAGGGCAAGGAAGCTTTCAAAAAATTCCATCGTAATCAAGCAAAGCAAACATGGTTTAATTCCGGGGGGTGGAGGGTGGGTGGGGTTTAACTATTTTATCGCTGAACCAAACAGGAAGAACCAATTTAGGATTTTGGTTTCGATTGTCACTATAGTCATGCAACTCTCACGAGGAATGTCTCTTAGGCTAGCACGAGTAGGACAGTTGAAATCCAGGTACCGGATCTCATTTGTGAATTGGGATAGAATGCTTGCAGCCACATTTAATGCCGGGGTGGCATTGAGTGCCACTACAACAAATTAATCGATGATTCGAATAAACTGTTTGAGACGTTTAAACTGAAACTAAATCCGGTTGATGCAAATCGCAGTTTCTATTGAGTCTGGAACCTGTAAGGTTCTCATTAAACTGGTGATTCAACATTTTACGAAATTAGGGGAGAGGCACGACCACATAAATTGTAGGGGTTAGTGATGGTCGAAGCACTAACCGAACTGGTACATAAACAGCGTACAACTTAAGCTCTTACGTGTTCGCTGGTTGTGGCGCATTATACAGACAAATTAATTTGAAATGACTGAAATAATAAACCAATTTCGCATTTCCATTGTATAATCGGTCATATTGTTTGTTTATTTACCTGCTATGAATTCCAATTTGGGAGCACATTAATGCTGCAATTTATGTAAAAAACGTGCAACTTATAGAAAATAAATCGATAAATTAAAACGTAAAATTTACCAAGATGGATGGTAAATTAAGAGAAGGTTAATGTATGCTATTTATTCAATACAATAGGATCGTTTGTGTACTTTAAATATGGGCTTCCAGCACAACATAAAATATAATTCAATGTTAATGTCCCTACCATATGTCGAAATATTACACATATTCTTTATATCACACGTTTTACACGCAATATTAAGTTTTTGAGGTCAAGCTTAAAGTTTTGTTGAACATGCAATCATTGTTAAAGGTTTTACTAAATCTATATTTAATATTTTTTCAGCCGCTTGGGTCACCGCACCATGCAGTCGTAAAGAGCCAAACAAAGATAATTGTTTTAAAAAATTCTTTGAATCACTATTCCCGTACCTAGCTAAAGGTATTCCGGAAGCGGGAATTGAACCATTCGAGCCGCTTGTGATCGATGCAGTTAATGTGGCACGCGGTGAAGGGGGCCTCCAATTAATTGGCGGATTTAGAAATCTTATGATTGCCGGACCATCAAATGCCACCGTTAAACGTGCAGCGTAATATAAAATTTTATTTTAACAAACCATTTTTAAATTTCTAATCAATTTTTTGTTTATTTCGCAGCCTTGACCTAACCAAAAAAACATTAGATTTTGATTTAATCCTACCAAAATTGGACATTAACGCAATCTATAATCTGAAAGGGAATATCTTACTTCTACCGCTGGTTGGTAATGGCGATGCAAAAATCACGCTAAAAGATGTTCGGACCTCGGTTAGAACAAAAATTACGTTACAAAATATACCAGAGGTAGCATAAAATAAAATATTTCCGTTAATCAAAAAAATATTTATTAATTTTTATTGTTTTTTAGGAAGCAATCCATCTGGAGCAGATGAAAGTGACGTTCTTGGTTGGAGGCATGCGAATCCATTTAACCAATTTGTTTAATGGCAATAAAATTTTAGGGTCATCATTGAATTTGTTCCTCAATCAAAATTCAAATGAGGTGATATCAGAGTTGCGTGAAGATTTAGAATTAGGGTTTGCCACGATATTCAATAATATTTGGAATTCGGTCTTTACAAAAATTCCGTTGAAATATTGGTTGGCGTAAATGATGGGCGCATATCGTTTGCGGTAATTTATTTGTTAGTTTTTTAAGATTTTTATGTTATAGTTAGGTTAAGTTTAATGATTTTTTTTAAAATTAGTAATAAATTATTTTTCGTTGTATACGGAATTCGAAACTTTTTTTAAAGAAAGAGGAATAAGAGTTAATTAGTCTCATAAGATTGTGGGTATAAAAGACGTTCTAATTATCTGAATGACTACAATACATATACACAATTTTCAGGCTTTAATAAAGCAAACTGCTAAACGAAAGGTTTGAGTTTGATAAATTTACTACAGTAAAGTTAAAACCGTTTGTTTAGCGGTTTGCTAGCTAATGGTGATCCAGGCGCAATTTCTTAAATAAATTTAACAAGTGCTCAATCTACTTCCGAATTGGTAATTCAGACGAATATTATTAGTTTTAATTAAAACATTTATAACAAATTTAAAAAAAAAAATCGAACAAAATAATTCGCCTAAATGTTGATTTGATAAGATAAACATTAGCATTAAGTTTATAATCAAAATAATTTGCTGTGTTGCCGTTTATTGAATCTTCAGTATTGCTTAGTAAACTTGAATTTGCTTACACAGTTTACTATTTATATCCAAATAAGTGTACAGAGTGCTCGTAATTTTATTCGATTTAGAATATTCTTAAACAAAACAATCTGAAAGCAAATGTCGCGATTTAAATTATATTTATATATTTTACAGATACAGCACCGTCGGAACAGATCGACTTTATATTCGTGTATATAGCTACCAATTTCTTTCTATCTTTATAACACTAAGGGTTTGGAGAGCTTAGCAAATCGTCATCAGTTATTTAGTTGGTATATCTGGCATTACGGCAAAAATCATGCGGTTTCTACTGAAAACCCTCTTTTGGCAATGTTATGAGTTTTCAAATGTGCTGCGATAGATCAATATAGATAAAAATAGCTTATACTCTAAGCAGTGTTAATGTTTACCGGGACATTTATAAGCACTAACTGGAGCTCGATTCCATTTACTGAAAACGTTTTGGATGCAAAACAATTGTTGTTTTCCCGTCTGGTGCATACAAGAAAAAGTTAAAAGGTTTTCGAAACGGGAGCAGGTAGCATACAGCTGCCCATGTGAGAACCATGAATTTTCAAAATTTAACCCTCTCATTTGTAGCAATTGTCCCCGTGCTTTGTTGTTGGTAATTGCAAATGCTATAGTCGAACTGCGGGAACCGAAAAAATGTTTGTATTCGGAATACTGTGCGCCTACCGTGGGTCGGAGCTTATGTCCACTATTCCTTCATACAAAACTAATTGTAGTTTGGAAATGTGCGCTTACCGTGGATCGGAGCTATATAGCTCCGTGAAATTTTGGGGAGCTGAATTTGAACGAGGCTGTAATAGCTTGGGTGACGACGAACGTTTCGGATGTTCAAAAGCTGCAACCACTGACCATAACATTGCTCAAGTTCACCAAATGGTGCTAGTCAACCGTCGAATTAAAGTTGGCACCGGTTAATTACTGATGATGAAACTTTGATACATAGTTACTCTCCAAAATCAAAACAACAGTCAGAACAGTGGAATGCCAAGGGACATCCTGGTTTTATTTTAATCGATTATCATCAAAAGGAGAACACCATTACAGGAGCGTTTTTTTCCTAACCTAAAAGTAGCGCTCGGAGGACAGAGATTTTCATTGAATGAGGAGGCCATCACCTTCGTACACAACTATTTTGTAGAGAAAGACGTCGATTACTATTTGAATGAGTTGAAGAGATAGGATTATCGCTGGGAAAGTGTACAGATTTACCAAGAGACTAGAAATAAAAATACATTTGAAGAAAAAATATCGTGTATCTTTGTTAGGCCGAAAACCCTCGTATGTGGTTGTATAATAATGAATATGATTATTATAATCCTGGTCGGGCCTCCGATCTCTTTCAGGTTATTGATTGGATTTTTGAGAACTCTGATATCGGACTCATCCCTTGTGATCCCTTGTGCAGCTGGAGGATTCCGATACTGGAGATTGTGATAGGAGTGATTGCATTATTACATATGCTATCGACGCTTGTCTACAACAAACATCCAACTGCTTGACAAATATAGTTGAACCTATACCATACAGGTCGTCATTGTGGCAACAGCGAACTTTTTTACAACCTGTTTGTTGTGGTGAAATAATCCGAGTTCGCAGCGACAATTCCTAGATTTATAATTTTGTAGATGTGTATGAATAGATAGGTGATTCATCATAAAATATTTGTTCTGGTATTACATTTAGAATTTGAAATTCTTCCCTGTTGTAGTTGGTTGGGTATAGATAGTGAATTGTTGATGGGTCCCCTCATTATCAAAAAACTATGGTCCAATAACGCCCCCAGCGCAAAATCCACACCAAACAGTGACACGTTGTGGTTGCATTTGTTTTTGGCAGTCACATTTGGATTCTCTCTCATCTCAAATGCGGAAATTTTGACGATTAATGAAGTCATTAAAGTGAAAATGAGGTTCAACGCTTAGGATGATTTTGCTCGAAAAATCAGCATTCAAACTTTCATTATTTTTGAAATTATTGGTTTGTCTGAAATTTGGATTTACGACAATGAAGTCGAGAATTATGGTGTAAAGGGGTACGATCTATTCACGTCTTGCCTGCATGATAAACGTTCGGGAGGTGTTGCTGTTTATGCACATAGCAGTCTAAATTGCAAACAATTTAATCTACGTTTCCAAACATTCAACGCGGTCGGTCTGACGTTCTTTATAAATTCTAAATTAGTTTGTATTATTTGTATTTATCGTCTTGGATATACAGATATCTCCAGTTTTATTGATGAATTCAGTGGGCTTTTGGAAGGTCTATCCCACTCTATTTTAATTATCATGGGTGATTTTAATATCGACTTCCTCAAGCAGAACGCAATGCTTGATAGGCTGCTAATTTTATTATCGGAACATGGTTTGGATAATATTCTTGAACCAACACGAATTACAAATACCACAGCTACTTGTATTGATAATGTACTCCATAGATTTGATCAAAGGTATTTTCCGGTAGTTTCTTACAGTGTATTAGACCTAAAAATTTCAGATCACTGTTTAATTGAAATTAAATTAACAGGAACCTTTAACATTAAATCTACTTCTCGGCGAACCTTTGAAGTTTTACAGATTGATTTCAATAAGCTAAAGGAACTACTATTGTATGAAGTATGGACTGATGTTTATTCTTGCCTAGATGCTTCTAAGGCCTACGATAATTTTATTAAAATCTTCAAAGGTCACATTAAAAAAAGCACTTCCATTAAGTTGTGTGCCAATAGAGCAACGAAGCTAAAGCCATGGATGTCTGATGATTTATTGAGACTAATACGTAAAAGAAATAATATTTGTCGCCTTGCAAAAAAACATACCAGCAACCGTAGATTGAAACAATATAGCTTGACGCTGTGTGACTCTGTTAACCTACAAATTGATATAGCCAAAAAAAGCTTTTATTCTCAAAAGTTCAGCAACAATGGCAGTGATGCTCCTAAAAATTGGAAAACAGTCAATGAAATAATTAACGGAAAGCCTGATTCAGTCGAAATTAAAGAAATTGTTAATCAAAGAGGCTGCAAAATATCTGGTCCAGTGCAGATTGCTAATGAATTTAACGAGTTCTTTACTAGTGTTGGTGATGCTAATGCTGCCAGTCTCCTCTCGGATGATGACAAAAATAGATTAATATGTCAATATTACCAATCTATAGATAGTTGCGTTTTTTCGGAAATTTCGTCTGAAGAAGTGTATTTTACAATTCTTTCGCTAAAAAATAATTCAACTCCTGGTTTGGATGGGATTTCAAATAATGTTGTCAAAAAATGTCCTGGTTCTTAGTTGATGTCTTATCTTTTATTTTCAATTTAAGCTTGGTAATTGGAATTTTTCCTACATCGTTAAAGCGAGCCTTAGTTGTTCCGATCTTTAAAAATAATGATAAAACTAGTATGAACAACTATAGACCAATCTCTCTACTTTCGGTCTTCTCGAAAATATTTGAAAAAGCCATAAAAAGTAGAATCGTTTTCTTGCTAGAAAAAAGAGACTTTTTCTCTCCCGACCAATATGGTTTTAGGAAAAATAGAAATACTGAACAAGCTATCGTGTCTTTCCTAGAACAAGTAACTGAACATATTGATAAAGGGTCCAAGGTATCTTCTCTATTTATAGACTTAACAAAGGCTTTTGACAGAGTTCAACATAGCACATTGTTAAAAAAGCTATATTGTTGTGGATTCAGAGGGATAACCCGGGCTTGGTTGTCCTCGTATTTGAATGGGCGAACGCAATTGGTTAGAGTAAATGGACAATTAAGTAAAGAGTTACCGATAAATGTGGGAGTCCCACAGGGTTCTGTCTTAGGACCTTTATTATTTTTAGTGTATGTAAACGGTATCTTTCGACAACAATTTCGAGGGTCTCCAACTGCTTTTGCTGACGATTTCTCGTTTACATATGCTAGTCCAAGTTATCAAGATAATATCATGCTCATAGATCATGATTTAAAAAGTTTGTCTATTTGGTTGGAAGCACATAATTTTGTTTTGAGTCACAAAACGAAATTATTACATTTTAGGGATACCTCATCGTTGTATCTTGAGACAACGTATCATACTTTCAAATGCACCAGAAACAATAACACGCAATGCCCTCCTAATGACTGCTTCTTAGTGAACACTGTTGATGAATTTCGATATCTAGGTATTATTATTGATCGAGATTTAGACTATCATTGGTCTCCAGAAAAATGTATGTCTTACGGCTATTTTGTCCGCAATATTTACTTAGAACGTTTTACTTTGCATTAGCGGACTCAATACGGCAATATGGTTTATCATGTTGGGGTAGTGCTTGCAATGCTACACTACGTCCTATCTACGTGCGACAAAAGCAGTTAATCAGAATAATGTGCTTTAAACCATCCTTTTCGCCTTCGTGGCCATTATTTGAAAATCTCAGCATACTTCCTCTACGTCACATATTCGTCTTCAAGGTACTTCTATGTTAGAATATTCTATGTTAAAAGTGGGAATAATTTTGTGACTCATGCAGGGTATAATCTCAGATCAAATCATACCTTCTTGAAACATATTCCTAAGTTTAGATTAGATCTAAGAAGAAACTTTATTAATGTCATTGCACCAATCATCTTTAACAATTTACCGTTGGATATTCGTAAGTGCGGCAACTTCTCTAGTTTTTCACTATACCTTAAAGAATGGCTTCATCAAACTAAAAATATTGACCATCTTTTTGAACTATTGGTTTAAAATATTATTGTTTTTGTTTTTATTGGTTTTAAAATTATATATGTTAAAATTAAATGGTGTAGTTTAAGAGGTTTTAATATATTCATGTGTAATAATTAAGATGTAGTTATAATTTTATTATA